>CM062817.1:1244747557-1245347557 GCA_031772625.1 Pinus tabuliformis | reverse complement strand
TGGACCACACTGCGGCAGGGATGAGACCAAGATGTGCTGGAGTTCACAAACATTTTTCATACCCTTCGCACATAGTTGGGTATCAAAGATTCTGAGCGGCATCTGGTACTCAAATACCGCGGCATCTGGTACATCAAATGGACCACACTGCGGCAGGGACGAGACCAAGATGTGCCGGAGTTCACAAACATTTTTCATACCCTTCGCACACAGTTGGGTATCAAAGATTCTGAGCGGCATCTGGTACTCAAATACCGCGGCTGCCTACACAGATACATCTAGGAAGAGATGGAGTTTCTGAACATCTCCTCGCTCGGCACAGCGTACCGATACGCTATCAAAACCGAGCAAAAGTTAAAACAGAAGAAACTAGACTTTGGATCTGAAAATCTGAAGCCCAAAGGACAAAGCCAAGGTGGGGTGACCCAAGACAACCCGTCGAAGCCGCAAGAAAAGAACAACACCACGAAGCCGAAGAAGGACACAGGAAAGTGGTGTGAGTTCCACAAGAGTCCCACTCATAACACAAGTGATTGTTGGACAAAGCAGTCGTTGGTGGCCGAGTTGAAGGCTTCTGAATCAGATGCATGTTCCGACCCTGAGCTAGAACCTGACAAGGTGAATGGAAAAGGGAAGCAGATTATTGATAAGGATCCCAACGCCACTGTTGCCACTGCTAAGAACCAGAAAAATGAGCCTGAAAATCGAGAGGAAGGGGAGCATCATTTCCACTCATAGATGTGGGTGAAGGGTTCGCCGCTGCAATTCATTGTCGACAGTGGCAGCCAAAAGAACCTTATTGCAAAGGTCGTGAAGCGGTTGGGCCTACCGACTACACCACACCCCCAGCCGTACAGTATCGGATGGCTTCATGAAGGACGAGATCTCAAAGTTCGCTGGCAATGCCGCCTTCCCTACAGCATCAAGCCCTTCACAGATGAGGTATTGTGTGATGTTACACCTCTGGATGTTTGTGATGTATTACTAGGCCAACCATACTTGTGGAGGCGACATGTTGTGTATGAGTCAAGGCCTCGTGCTGTCATTATTTCTTTGAATAATTCATTAAACAGGATACCGGAGGTAGCCCCACCTATCGCCACATCTTTGATCACCGCTAAGAAAGGGAGCAAGCTCATCTCCCAGACTAGCAAAATTCATCTCTCTGGTTCACTCCCAAAGTAAGGGGAAGATTGTCATCACATCCATGACCCCCGCAAAGGGTTCCTCCATGCAGCAGCAGCAGCAAAGGGATACAGTCATGACAAGACACAGGAAAAACTTCTCCTCACCCACAGGGGATACCACACAAGTTGCAGGTGGGCGACAAAGTTTGGTTACATCTGTAGAGAGAACGCCTTACCATAACCCATCAGAAACTTAGGCAACTCCGACATGGTCCTTACACCAGTACCAAGGCTACGGGAAACAATGCTTGGAAGCACAACATTCTTCCATTCCTTTGCTTGCACCGAGTGTTCAATGTGGACCGTCATCGACCATGCTTCCCACCATTTCTAGACACATCAGAGATTGCAAAACAACTCACCAAAGACCCGGCTCAGCAGAAGCTTCCTCATCTCAGGGAGGAACTCAATGCAATGGGGACCATTGCTTCCTAAGGGGGGAGGAATGATCCAGGTGGATGTTGGTGGCCACCCACCTATCCCATTTGGACCCCCACAACTATCTCTTTCAGTTTTCTTAGTTTCCTAAATTGTAGCACAGTTTACTATTTTTAGCAGTTTTTCGGGTCCTGAACTTTCGGAGCCGTTTTGAGGCCCTAAACGACATTTTTTGGGAAATCTGGGGCAACATAGGTCCATGGACCAATGTTGCCTCCCAAAGTGGTAGTGCTCCGATAGATCTTTCTAATGAGCTATCGTACACATCAAACGAAGATCGTATGCCAAAGTTACGACCCCGGGAAATTGAGGTACCAATTTACCCAAACAGGGTCCACAATTTGGCGCTTCATCTTCTAGGGTTAGGTTTCGGGATGTGAAAGGTTTTCCATTGTTTCTCAACAATAAATAGGCCTTCGAGCCTCATTGTAACACAGTTCAGAGGCATGTAGCCGCCACATCTCTTCTCAGAGATAAGCTACGATCGCCCTAGCTGGTTTATTTCCATTTCTGTTTGTAAGCATATTTCAGTATTTTACAGTAATGAAATGAAGTATTATTTCCGCTGCATATCTATCTTTATGGTTATCTCTTTATTTTATTGTGTTCCTGTTTAAATTCGGATCAGAAGTATGTTAGATATAGAAAATATTTTGTGTCATTATTAACTGATGTCGAGTGCTACAACTGTGGCAATTTTGGGCACAAGGAAACAAGTTGTAAATATGAGAAGATGAATCATGCTTCTTAGTTTATGTGTGCAAATGTAGCAGTTTGGTCCTTAAAAATAAAAATAGAAAATGGATGAGAGGACTGCGATGTTGATCTCAATTATCTAAGTAAAGGAAACTTGAAGAAAGGAGAATGAAATCAACATAGGTATAAATCATCATTTAAGAAGAAGCAGACGAGATTTACTAAGAATTATCTTCTCACACATGTTGTAAAATTCTCTATTAATTATAGTAGCAATAAGAGTACACTTTGAATCAACAAACAAAGTGGCAACCCTGGTGGCAGCCCTAGTATTTCTCCACTGTTGAAAAGGAAAAAGGGTAGCAAATGGATTTGGGTGAAGAAAGAGGAGGCGAAGGAGAGGTGCCCTCTAACCCTCCATAGCCAAGAGAATGTCCAAACAATGGAAAAGAAGAAGCTATAAGGTAAGTATCTTCCAAAAACTCGACTAATGAATATGTGGAAGAAAAATGAGGACAATCTTCTTAGGGGGAGTGGGTACTTTATTTCTCTTATTTAAAAGAAGAGAATGGCCTCAAGAGATGCCAAATAAGTCAGATGCAGACAACTAGAACAAAATAATCAGAGAGGTGCATATGAATGTTTAAGGTATGATCAAATATCCTTGCTAATTACAATAACAAATTTGATTATCTTAAATATATCAACAACGTAGGAGTAATCCAAAGGAGAGTGTAACAACCATGGTTCTAGGGGGAATACACAAGAATATTTGATTTTTCGAGAAGAGGAAAGGTTGTAGTAGAAGTGTGGAATAAAAATAGGCCCAAAAGTTATATCAGGTCCATAAGATCAATCCCCAGAGTAGAAGCAAGCAGGAAAATGTGAAGAGATCAAAAAAGAAAAAGAAGAGGGCATTGGCTCAAGGGGAGTTGCTTTAGTACTAGTAGAATTATATAATTCTCAGTTTTAAGAAGATATATTGTTAAGGATGAAAGGTTTTCATCCTGGATGAAATACCCTTATTTCATTTAAGCTGTGAACTTGATTAAGCCTAGGATTCTTATGTTCATGAACATAATAGATATGTGTTGTGCATGGTCCTTAATTTTAGATTGGTATCACTATGTCAATTGGAGGTCTTTGGTTCATGTGGAGTAACACTTTATGTAAGTAACTCCACAATTTATGTAAGTGGACATTTCCTTTTAAGATGGAGTCGTAAGAGATTTCCTGGTACGTTTTCCAATTTGTATCAACCTTTCGGTGCAACTAGTATCATTTTAGCCACAATCACTATTTGTTGAAGTATGGTCTTAGGGGGAGAAGATTTTAGCATGCTCAATTGAAGTGGTCACAGTCTTAGTAGCAACAAGCAAAATTAAGATAAAAGTGAAATGAATCACTAATGATTGGTATTTGTAGCAACATCAATATCATTTGTAGTTTTGATTGGTATCAATTTATTTTTAATTGGTACAAAAGATGCATTGGAAAAGAGATTTTTTTGACCAACAACCATAAGGTGTTCATAACTAGATGATGTTTCACAAAAAAGGTGATACATTCTTAAGGGGAGCATGTCATAAATGTCCAGTTCCTAGAGAAACATCAATAGCTACAAGAAGGCACAAGGACTTATTTTGCTAATATTTCATTTTGTAGCTGTCTTTTCTCACGATGATCATAGATGAGCTTAGTTGTAAGACTTCAAGTGCCCCATCAAGAATGTCATTAGAGAAATTTTGGGGTATAAAATGGACTTCCTAACTAATATTACAAAATAATAGTGGAATAATAAAATAAGATTAGACTACATTATCAAATTTTAGAGGGAAAAAAGAAAAAAACTACTTTTTCAACCCATATTTTCAACTTATCTCTCTATAATTTTACTCAAATTTTGAGTGCCAACACACGTTGGATGCAGAATTTAGTTACTCATCCAAAGAGTACCCATGTTTCATAGTTTTGATGGACCCTGCTACATGAAAAATGATAAATACATGAAAAAACGTGATTGTATTAATTTTTTTCATGTATTTCTCATTTTTGTGTAGAAGGGTCCATAGAAAGCATGGACCATGGGTACTCCCTGGATGTGGAATTAAATTATGCATCCAACGAGTGCTTCTGCTCAAAATTTGACTAAAACCATAGGGAGATAAGTTGAAAATACGAGTTGAAAAGTAGTTTTATTTTTTTATTTTTTTAGGTTTTAATATTTTTTACTTTTTTACTCCAAAAATGGTGAATCATCCCCCATGGTTGAAATCATCATCTTTAATGTTATTGGTTCTAATAAAGTTGATCTCTTTTGTACATTTTTTTTAGGCCCATTTTAGACCTCAAAATTTCTCTAATGTATCAACCCTTGAGAACAGAAGCTTGAAGAGGAGAATGTGCATCAACAACTTGACCATTAGTCAGTAGGTGAAAGGGTGAGAAGGAGTAGTTTGCATCCCTTTTCCATCGATGTCAAAGGGCTTGAGAAATTTTTGATGGCCCATGGACAAGAGAGAAAGCCATTGGTGGTTGATGCAAGGATAAGTATGGAAGTAACATGAGGATTGGTTGTCAATGTGGAGAAGTGATGTGGTGTTCCCATCAATGCCAAAGGGAGAGATTGTTGCACAATTTAAATTGTGTCAATGTTTGGCTGAATCCGGTGTGTTCTCATTGATGTTAACTAAGCTAAAATTGATGTCAACTATGTTATCAATGATGGACTAGGCTAGAGTCAATGTGCATGGTGTGTCAAGCTCAAGGGGAGTTCCATAGTTGCTACAAGTTTTGGTAGAAAATGCTCATAGTAGAAGGATATGCAAAGAAGTGATAAAATTTTATAGCTATGATTTTTTGTTGGCCCAGGATGTGAAGGGTTTTCTACTTGAGGAGTTTAGCTGAAATGATCCTAGAAGTGGAATAATTAGATGGTGCTCGGAGAGATATTTCCAACGATATGATGAAGTCCAGTAATTCTCTCCTATATTAGAAGTTATTTCCAGTAAAAGGTCAATGCTGCTAGAGTCAATGTTGTAGAGTTAAATATGGTGCAGGGTCAAAGAGGTGACCAAGTTTGGTGTGTTTTACAAATTTGAGAGAGTATTTAAACAGATTCGCTAAACAAAGGTTCAGGAAAATGTGGCACACATAGTAGCAGTGGAAACAATAGTGCTAGGTTGACAGTGGAGCCAATTGCAAAAAAAATTCCAAGTGGAGTTCTTCCCCATAAGGTTCAAAAGTGCACATGAGTAGAGCACTGATGCTGATGTAAGGTTAGCAAGGTGCGAATAGGTGGAAAGCATTTTTCTTGGTCGGTGAAGTTTCCACCATGATAACTCATCCTAACAAAGTTTACCTGGAAGATTCAAAGGGCACACAAGAGTTGAATCTAGGGATGACACAAGATCAGGATAATGTCAACATGACATAAGTAGAGGTGACATGGTAGTAGAGTGGAAATTACACATGGTAGGAAGATTCATAATTTTCAGGTGGTCAAAGAGGCCAAATTTGGGTGACATGTGCAACCACTGAGGAGGTTCCACGTCAGTATAATGACATCATCCCTTAATGATCCAAATATTTTTACTTCATTCATGCATTCATAATTTCATGTAAGAGAGCTTGTAACCATAAAATACACACACATAACATAAGTGGAAATGAAAGGAAACCATGTGAAACAAAGGCACCCACAAATTGATAACAGAGTTCACCTAGTGTGGTTACATATTCGGGACCTGCACAATGTGGGGAAGCCTGTTTCATTAATATTTAGTGGAAATCAAGATTCATACAACATACAAAAGGCACCTTAAACCTACGCTTAGATGACCTAAAAATGGATGACTCTACTGAAAAAATGGACTGCACCATTGAATTCGTGGTGAACAGTTGTGAAAAATGACTGTAAACTCGACCCCCTTCTTCCTCGGTCAAATCTGGACACCAAGGAATCTTGAAGATTCCTTCAAGATTCTTTTCTGGAGATGGGAATAAAATCCACTACTCAAATGAAGAAATGGATTGCACAACTAAACTCCTAGTGAAATTATGGTTTAAATGAGTATAAAGTTGATATGGTTCTATCACTGTCTAAATGTTGCCCCAAGGGAATCATTTGGATTTCTCAAGGTTATTCTACAAGCATATTCTTATAGAATTTTGGAATATTCTCTTAGAATATCCTACAGAATGTTCTACCTCAAAAACATTTCCTAGGCGGGACCTCCTCAGCCTCTATGCTCTCGGTTTCATCTCCCCCATTGCAAAAATTAATTCCCTCTTAAATATTTTTTTGTCGGGCATTATAACCAATGTGTTGATCGTCTCTCCCAATTATCGTCGGAAATTTAGGCCATTTGGGCGGTGGAGGCTTGGGTTCAAACCCTGCAACCCTCCTATCAGTTTACATTTTGAATAAGAAAAAAAATGGCAATCAGTTGGCAGGCCCCATTCGGTGCTGACTATTGGCGTTTTCTATCATTTTATTTCTATGTTAACAGCACTAGCAGACCAGATAGTGGACATGCTGAGCGGGTTCGACACCTAATGGTGTATATATATATATATATATATATATATATATATATATATATGTTAACCACCTGGTGATATCGATGGGGTTTGATTGCCCACCGATCGATGACTATAATTTTTTTTTTATTTTTTTATTATAATGGCCCCAACAATCCTTTTTCCCACCAATTATTTTGGAGGTCACTATAAAAATTAATCAAGCTATAATTTGGCCTTCGTTGGCAAATGTAACAATGTAGAATGTCACCTCATTAAGGAAACCAACAGGTTTTTGACTGGGAACCACGTGTTGCAATCTAATTGGTTTGTACTACTGACTGGGTTGTTGATGTCACCTACCACATGTCATATCCTTATTGGTTTGTACATCCACTTCACCCTGCTGACATAAACATCTATACAACTGACCTCAGTGTCTGTATTGCTGATGTTAACATACCATGTGGAAGCCTGTGGGTCCTTCCTACAAAAAAATATGTTGTTTCCAAAAAATTCAGTGGGCCATAAATTTCACATACAAAGACGAATTGATGTGTTATTCACATTATTGGATTCAGAACGACAAGCTCTTTGATTTGGGATAACAATGAATTTTGGGGATTTATTTTTTTAACTTTTAGGATCCTCCTGGATCATTCCTCCCCACTTAGGAGCTGTTGGTCTTCATAAAGCATGAACACAATCTGTAATATTCTTATGATCCCTCATCTACACAAGAAATTCCCTATTAAGACACACTTCCTTCTCCTTCTCCTTTGTACTTCGAATCCATAAGTGACGAAATAACACTTGCATTATATGAAAATCCGTAGTCCATTATTTACAAAATATATGTTCTTAATCATGAACCAAACAACCACACACTTTCCAAGAGTTTACACCTCACTGAGTGGTCAATTTTTACATCATAATGATAATATAAATCATTCCCAAGTTATAAAATAAAATGGCCAAAAACACGATCATGTTGTTTACATAAGTGATGGAAAACACCTCATCACTTTTATAATCATGTTGCAACATGTGATTTACGAAATGCAGTCGTGACAAACTACTATATCTAATAAAACCATCTCTCACTCAACAAAGTGAATGGGTCATCATTCTGATGTTGATCCTCTTGTTGAAAAGATTCATTGGCTAGTTCCTACATGGGAACTTTCTTGCCATGGAGTACCTAACATGTGCTTCTCTAATATCCATCCTTGTCGTAATTGCTACAATGATTCTTCCTCCTCCAAAATTTCCAGACCTTCTTTGAAAGCTTTTTCTCGTTGCTTCCTAGTGAGGACAACTTCTTGTGGAATCCTCACTATCACTGGAATGTCGGGAGGTGCTCCCATCATCCTTCATTGATTGGTCATTGATCATCTTGGCACATTCTCCAACCTACTTTCTGAAATATCCAAGTCCTTCATGGTGAGGAAACTCCTCTACTTTGATGGGATTGACAATTCCTTAGCCATTGACGTCAAGCACCTTTCCTTGATACCCCACTTTCTTCATTAAATTTGATCCAATTCCTATAGTATGTTTTCCAAAAGTAGCAAAATAATCATCATAAAGAGAACATGAAATTGAGGTATCACTTTTTACCTCACACTTGTTATGTTGCAACTTTCCAAGGCCTCCTCATTGGCTTGTAACTGAAGTTGTAACTTCTATTTCTCCTGCTCTGGTTCCCATAGGAATTTCCTTAGCTCAACGTTGTCTACTTGAATGCTTCATTTGATCTCTTTGAGTTCTTGGAGCCATGCGATCTTTGGTGCCCTTCTAATTTTCAGCACAACATCTGTTGAAATATTTGTTTCATCACTGGAATCATAACCCAAGTTAATAGGTCCATCTACCACAATTTTGAGAGTTGCAATCTTTATCTCATCACTTGAGTCAGATCCCTGGTCAATTGGTCCAACACCTAAAAATACTGCAGCTGTGATCTTCTCCTCATAGATTTAGATTCTTGGCCTTGTTACATGATAGGAATCATCTTCTATTTCTCTTTCCTGTCATTCCTCTTCGGTCTTAATTATGGATGCAATTTATAGAAATCATCCTCGTCATGCCCTTCTTTCTCACAATGATTACAAGAGGGATTTTCTTATTTTCTCTTAGATACTTCTACCCTCTTTGGGCGGTCATCTTGCTCATGATTCTCGTTGATTTCAAGATGTATATCCTTCACAATATCTTCATCAAGAGTTTTAGGTTCAAATAATAATAATGAATGACATAAATAACCATGCAATGAGGCAATGTGTTTCATCAACATTTCAAGAGAGTATCATTCAATGTTAATTGTTGTTTCCTAAACTCTTCCGTAAAATTTCGAACATTTGACCTTTACATTATTTAAAATGTCTCCATTCCATCATGGCCTTCTTCCTGTAGTCTAACGGGTAAAATTGTCCTCTTAAAGAAGAAATAAACTTGGACCAAGATGAAAGAAGTTTACGATCACTCTTACCACATTTCTATAGCATGTTTTCCCACCATATGAGAGCACTGCCACTAAATCGAAGGGATGATAACATGATTTTGGCATCATCCTCTTTGATTTTTTATGTGCAGAAATATACTTCAACCTATATGATCTACTTGTATATATTTTCCACATTAGATTCTCCACTAAACATAGGTAAATTGAACTTGACATCCATCTTGAAAAAGGGCTTTTTATGAGCTTTTCTACCATTAGAATGTTGAGAAGAGGAAAAAGAAGAAATTTCACTAGAAGATGGAGAGGGAGGTTTAGGAGGGGGCTCTTCTCCTCCACCTTCATGAGTTAGTAAGGCACGATCATATGGTTTTTCTTTATTCTCTGGTTTCTACATTTTATTATATTCTACAAACAATTTATCCACTTTATCTGCCATGGTGTAAAATACCATGCAATAATTTTTCTCTTCATCCAACTGAGTATCTTTGTCTGCCATTTCCCTTCTTCATGTTACATACTGGATCAAAGGACTTGTTTTCCTTCACTTCTTTGGAGCTTTTCCCTGGTTATCATAGACTTGAAATTCACATAAACATAAGACCCACTCTGATACGAAACTTGATCCATATCTTTTGACTTCATTGACGCATTTAGAATTGCATGTAAAAGAGATTGTAACCATTAAATGCATACACATAACATACGCGGAAATGAATGGAAACCATGAGAAACATAGTAATACACAAATTTATTATAGAGTTCACCCAATCTCGACTATGTTTTTAGGCCTTTCTCAATGTGGGGAGGTCTCTTTCATTAATATTTAGCAGAAATACAAATCCATACAAAATTCAAAGGAACTTTATTCCTCTACTTCTGGGGATGGCCTAAAAATTCACAACTCTGCTGAAGAAATGGACTACACCATTGAATTTGTGTGGAAAATTCATGAAAAATGACTGCAAACTCAACCCCCTTCCACCTTGGTCAAATATGGACACCAGAGAATCTCAAAGATTCCCCCAAGATTGCTTTATGGAGATGGGCTCAAAAGCCACTACTTAGATGAAGAAATTGAATGCATAATGAAACTTATAGTCAAATTTTGGTTGAGATGAGTATGATCTTGATATGGTTCAACCACTTTCAAAATTTGGCCTCGAGGGAATCTTTTGGATTCTTCAAGATTCTTCTACAAGAATATTCCTCTAGAATCTATAATATTCTCTTAGAATATTCCACCTCAAAAATTATGCTCGGGCAGGACTGCCTTGACCTCTTTACTCTTGGTTCCTCTCTCGGTTTCATCTTCCCCATCGCACAAATGAATTCCCTCTTAAATAATTTTTTGTTGGGCATTATAACCAATGGGCTCGCTAACTCTCCTTATTATCATGGGCAAGTTGGATTGTTTGGTTAATGGAGTTTGGGGATTCAAACCCTGTGACCCTCCTACCAGTTTATGTTTTGAATTAAAAAAACAATGACTGCTAGCTCGTAATGCCCATTCGGTGCTGACCATTGCTAGTTTTGTGTCATTTTATTGTTACGTTAACACCGCCAACATATCAGACGATGACCATGCTAGGCTTGTTCGACACCCTCTAGTGTTTTATATTGTATATAAACGTTAACTGACCAGGTGAGATGGTAGGGTTTGATCACCCATCGGTTGGTGGTTATATTTTTTTTTTTATCTTTTATTATAGTAGCCCCAAGAGTCCTTTCTCCTACTGATTCTTTTGGTGGTCACTATAGAAATTAATCAGGGAAAAGTTTGGTCACTGATGACAACTGTAACGGTGCAAAATGTCGCCTTGTTAAGGAAATTGGAATGTTACTGATTAGGTGATGATGTTACTGATTAGGTGCCACATGATGTAATCTTATTATTCGTATGGCTAATGTTAGTTTCCGTACTACTAATATTAGACTGCCATGTGGCAACCTGTGTATCCTGCATGGAAATTTTTTTGTTATTTCCCAAAAACTTCAGTGGGAAATAGCTTTTACATACATATTCAGATTGAGGGTCATTCGTGTCATTGGATTTAGAACAATGAGCTGTTCAATTTGAGGTAGGTTGTGTTGAATTCTAAGGACTTCAAAAATTTGGCCTCTTAGGATCCTTTTGGATCACTAAGGTTTTATCCCATAAAGGTTACCTTAGAAAGTTTGTAAAGGCATATAGGTAGAAGATGTGGGTTAACAGGGCATTGGGCTAGCATGGAAAAGAGTTATTTGGTCCATAATGACACTGTAGTTGCCATCGGAACACATCATCCTTGAGGTTTGACCTCAGAAGTTTTTGAAGACTGCAGAGAGGATGCTCAAGACTAACATATCTCTAGGATGAGGTGGCTATTATGGCAGAACAAAGTACGAATGATAAATGAACTATGAGAACAATGCAACATGTAATTCTAGAAGGATTACCATGGAGGATAAAAGAATATGCACTAGAAATTTAGCCAAGGTAACATATCCGGGATATGAAAATAATGTGAACATTTGATAGTTCCGTCAAATGATGGAAGGTTCTCCCAGGTCATGGTTTTGCAGTGGTTTCCTAATTTTTGTGACCACATGCATTTGTGTTGATTTCAATGAAAAGAATCATGGGATGATGGATATGTGTAGCACTATCGGCTTTATCATATAGGTTAAATACAAAGAAAAAGGCATCGAGATAGGAGGGCCAAAGGCTAGGGATAGCCCAGGACATGGTTCTATTGGCACCATGTGGCAATGGGCTACAATCTATTCACAATGAAAAGGCACTATAGGTTTGTTACATAGGGCTTTAGAGTTCAAAGGACGTATAGTTAGACAATTCTAACTAAGATCCTCTGTATTTGGAAAGTGTACCATATGTGGAATTCCACCACATTTATGGTTGACAAAGCAATGAATAGGTCAATATTTGTTTATGAATTAAGGGTTAAGTTTGAAGAAATATGGGAATAGGCTTAAAGATATGGATTGGTTCAGTAGCTAAATCTAGAAGAATTAGTGGCAATGGAAAAGTTGGCTATTGGCCCTAAATGGATCAAGAAAGCAACTAGAGCATTAAACTGGTGTTGATAAAATTAGATTCAATGGAGACTGTAAATATTGTTAGATCAAGGAAACAAAAACCACAAATTGGAGAGCTAAATTAATGGTGCATGTATTTATTAGAATATTCCATACATGAGCATCCGTTATGTCTCGTAGAATTTAATGGAAAAGATTGTTGAAGTACAAAAAATGACCGAGATCTAATTCTCAATATGGGAAACACTCAAGCTTCCATTTTGTGATTAATGATGGTACATTTTCCAAGAAAATTGATGTGACAGTAACATGGAGAGAATTTATGGAGTGCATAATTTTATTGAGCATGGAGGGACATAGAAGCCCATTCTTTGCATTGAATCAATTGTAGTGATTGAGAACTGAATATATCATAATAAAAGGAAGCCATGATGAAGTACTCACTCAATTAGTGTGAGATTGATAAATAGGACTACATTTTTGTTTGTGTAATAAGGGAACAAAAGAAAGGACTGTAATTGTGTAGTGGGGGGAACGTAGCAGTATTAAGATTGTTGTCAGAGGCCAAGAGACACTGTAGAACATAAAATGCCAAGAGTTCCTAAGAAAGTGTTAAGGCCAAGAGTTGTTGATATATTGATTGTATGAGGGTCAAGAGGTAAGATGAGCTGCTACATAATGGACAAAGAGTGTAAACAGGGCTAAGAATGAGTGAAGGTTGCTTAGAAAAATAGAGGGTTAAATGCAAAGGAGAACATAGGGCTAAGTGGATAAAATAAAAGTTGAAAATTGGTAAAGAGGTTGCCATTTTCATTGAGTATTATTTTCCTTAGTGAGTGTGCATTATGGCCTATATATTAGGAAGTTGGTAGTTCCATCTAGTAGGTGCCTGAGGATAGCTTGGAGGTTGGCACTTCCTACGAGTTGGTGCTTACGATAAATCCTTGAAGTTGGTGCTTGAGGTAAGTTGAACAAGTGTCTATGAAGATGGGATTTAGACCTTCATAGTAATGGGTACTAGCATAAAATCAAAGGGAGTTCGTGTTTCCCTTGAGTAGATGCTCATGAACACATATGATCTAATTTGATTAGGTGCTCATATTTTACATAATAATACAAAAAGCTTTGTCAGATTTTCTCCATAAGGGTTTCCATGTTAAACCTCAATGTCCTATGTGCTTGTTGTTCTTATTGTGTATGTATATATGTTAATTCATTCCTTTTAAACACATGTTATTATAATGGTTTCTCACATAATGAGTGAAAAGTTTGAATGAAAATATAATTTGGCATTAAAAGTTAAAATTAACCAACTATTGATTCACCCCCTCCCCTCTCAGTATTTAATATTGTTTCCAATAATTCAGACATACTAGAGGGTGTGCCCATAGGGCCACCTCCTACATTCCATATATAGGATTAGGAGGCTGGTAGTTAGAGGTCCATATCCTTAGGAGGTAGTGAAAAATGCCACCAAGGACATTAATTTTTGTGAGCATTTTTTCGACATCCCTCCGGACAACCTGTTGGACATGCTGGTGTGGTTGCACTCAAATATTTTAAGAATGTTGATGCAATCCCTTTTGTTTATGATCAATTCAATGGATCATTAGAGAAATTTTAAGGTCTAAAATTGGCCTCCTAAGGATAATTATAAAATAATAGAGAAAATAATAAAATAAGATTAGATCAGCTTACATCATCAAATTTTTGGGGGAAAAATAAAACAATAAATTTTCAACTTATCTCCCTATGGTTTTACTCAAATTTTGAGTGGGAGCAGTCATTGAATGCACAATTTAATTCCCCATCCAAGGAGTACCCATGTTTCATACTTTCAATGGACCCTGCAACATGAAAAATGAGAACATGAAAAACATGATTGCAATCACATTTTTTTTATTTTATGTATTTCTCATTTTTTCGTGTAGCAGAGTCCATCAAAAGCATGCAACATGGGTACTCCTTTGATGAGGACTTAAATTTTTCATCCAACAAGTTCTCATTATCCAAATTTGAGTAAAAACGTAGGGACATAAGTTAAAAATATGAGTTGAAATAATAATAATTTATTTTTTATTTATTAATGCTTTTACTTTTTTACTATAAAAATGGTGAATCATTCCCCATGGTTGGCATCATCATTTTGAATCCTATTGGTTCCTATAAAGTTTATTTTGGTTGTACATTTTTTTAGGCCCATTTTTTACCACAAAAATTCTCTAATTCTTGTGACCAATTTCCCCACCATGAACAAGTCCCTATTTACTTTACAAAGCATTTATATCTAGAATTCGTTCTACATATGAGGCCAAATTACACAAACACCAGATCCAAGTTTTATGGACTTAGTAGGGGATGTAGCTATAATATTGTCAGGGCTTGTAAGGACCCTGCACATGTACAACCAGCTTTCAGATTGTTTCCACTACCATCTTGGAGCATGGTAATGTCGATAGAGCATGAAATTTGTTGCAACTTGCCACTGAGACCAGGCATACCATTACAAATAACATGCAAATGACATTGGCCAATGCATAGTCACATTACATGAAGAGATGAGTAGACCACCATCATTGCCTCGTGACCTGCTAGTTCTGTTATATATGATTCATATCTTGAAAATCTACCCACTCACGAAGTTTTCTCATATGCATGCATGTGTTTTGATGCCATTTGTGACACTTGGAGGGTGCATGACTTGTGTGACATAGGCTATCTATATATATATATATATATATATATATGGAACTTTTGACTCTTATTGTCAATTATACATTATTTATATTTATAATATTGTATTATATGTTATTTATATTAATAACTCCATGATAACATATAGGCATAGCTTGACTACGTGGACGAGTTTCTCAGCTCATCAAAGAGGGAAGATTATTAGCCAGAGAAACCTCCTCTAGTGCATGTTTCCATGGAATCTCCTCCACCTCCACCTCCAAATCATTACACGCATGTGAAGGAGAGTCACTATCAACCACATGGACAAGTAGTTGAGCTAAACCTTTTTTTCCTATTATTTCAACGTTTTCCTTCAAGTTACATGCATGCTAATTAATCCGTAGAATAATTATAATTTTTATTTTCCATTGTATACACACACCTAGATGTAGAGTGGTTTCGATTTCAAAATGATGCTTATGCATGAGTGGGATGCTAGGTATGGAGGGATGGACGATGCAGGTCTAATGATGTGTGCCCCAATCTTTGAGCCATAGATAGGGGAGCACCAAACCCATATTGTGCAGACCCCCATCCTACTTGACTTCCATTTGGACTTAAGTGAATTTAGTAGAATCATATGTAATTAAATGTGCTTCATAATCACTTATTTCTAAATTGTTTATTTTGCACAAATAATTATCTCATTAATTTGAATTTGAATGTGCAGTATTGCAGTATCAGATTCTTGATGTGATGTTTGAGTAGTGGTCATATAAGAGTACTAGTGATTCTTAGAGTGGATAGTTTGTACATATTTAGGCCCATATCATATGTCACATTCACATATGATACAGGGTTTGTATATTTTCATACATAGACAATTTATAGATACATGAACATATTTCAACTTATGGATGCTTATTATGCTAGTTTATGAATGTTCATGTAATGTCATTTGCATATATTTTCATATGGATAGTTCATTGATACATTCATTATTTCAGTTTACAAATTTTATTAATTCTTGTTTATGGATGTTCATTAAATTTTAGTTTATGGATATGTTAAATATTTCACTAGTTTAAGAAAATTTCTATAATATATTTTTTATTAAAAAAATAAGAATTTTGATTTCTACTTTCATAGACTATGAAAATAAATAAATGTTACTATGATGTAAGTCCCTTTGATACTTAAAATGAGCTAAAATATATAATGGTTTAATTAAAAACAGAAATAGGATTGAAATAAGTTTGATTCAATTTTAAAAAGATGTCTTGTAAATAAAAAATAAGTTTCATTCAATTTTATTTCTTTTAAAGTCATCTACAGGAGCTTAGTCATAACATGATATAAGTCATATGTATTATAATTTAATATACCAAAAAACAAATAATCATATGCTTCTATAACCTTATATAATTTTATGAACCTTAATAAGTTTACTCAGTTATCCAAGTATGTTGATCAATTCCTTATTTTAAGACCTTCAATTAAGAACATTCAAGAAGTAAAATTTTACATAATAACAATTTAGATGTCTAGTTTCATAAAATAAGAAAATAAGTACAATCTTACTATGATGCAAGTCACTTTGATACATAAAATGAACTAAAATATATCATATTTCAATTTAGTATTGAGGATGGAAATAATTAAAAATATGCTTCATATTGTCTTGTAGAAAGTGTCTTTTAGTGCACTAAATGTATGCTAATTTAATCAATTAATGATATGTTTCTGTAATTTTATAAAATTTCCTAAATTTACTTCGATATCCAAGTATTTCAATCAATTCCTTATCTTAATATCTTTTTTTAAGAACATTGTAGAAGATTTTTTTACAAAATAACAATTTTGAATATTTCTAGTTTCATAGACTAACAAAATAAGTACAATCTTACTATGATACAAGTCACTTTGATACTTGAAATGAACTAAAATATATCATATATATCAATTTAATATTGAGCATGGAAAGAATTAAAAATATGTGTCATATTGGGTTGTAGAAAGCTCCTTTTGGTGCAACCAATGTATGTTATTACGATGATTTTAATAATAAATTATTTGAAATCTAAAGTAATCCATATTATAAAAAAATAGAATATATAGAAAATTTTGTGACCCACCCATATACCATTTCATGGTTAACTCTTTTAAGTATTTCAATCAGTTCCATATGTTGAGGTTCAATTAAAAAACACAAGTAGGATTGAAATGAGTTTTATTCAATTTTAAAATATGTCTTGTAAAAAAAAATAACTTTTTTTCAATTTTATTTATTTTGAGGATATCTACAAGAGATTAGTCATAACATGATATCTGTGTGTGTGTGTGTTCTATTTATTGCACTTTCTAAAATCCAATATGGAGAATGTGTGTAACTCTTTCCATTCTTTACATCAAACTAACAAATGGAATTTATTAATAACGTAAAATTATTTCAATTTTGTTCATAACCTATATAGTTGAATCTCCATTTTAAATAAAATAATATTATACAAACTTGGTTGTTAGATACTAAAATAGATTTTCTAGAACCCATAATGATGTATATCTATAACATTTCTTGCATGCTCCACATGAATATGATACATGACATTAAAAAAATATAATATAATTTTTTTTATTAAATATAAATCTAAATCCCTCTTGATTTTAAATCTATGAGGTTCTGTTGATGGTGCTAGACCCGTAAACATGTCAAGGGATCTCCGCGGGAAGAAATCCCAACTAGATCTCATACTGTTTGGAGTAGGAGTCCTAGTAGTGGGTAGTAAAGTAGTGCCTTGACCACGGTAGCGCGTAGAGGTAAGTATGGTAACTTTGTCGGAAGAAAGTGTGTGACCTTGCAGCGAGTCAAGTGAGATGCATGGGGGTTCTAACACATAGGGGGGGAAATAAGTGTGTCCCTTAGAAGCTTGTAATAATATGTAGCTTGAAAGGAGCACACGGGTGGGATGAGATCATAGGCTGGAAGCATAATATTCCACAATTAAAAGTGACAGGATAATACAACAACACGTCTTCAACAAGATTCATACAATTGTATACAAAATAGTTCATACCCAAACACGTAAGCTAAATAACATACATTTCTAAAGTAACCGGAATAGTCAAACTACAATAACAAAATATGCATGAAAACGTGCTGGCTTAATTATATTATTAAGTTAAAGTTCCATCCATACATACACCATTGACAACTACTAGCCCCTATAGTGGAACATTACAATCAACATTGCTTACTCCTCCAAAGAGATGTACTCACTCTACAATGTGGATAAGCCAAGGCTTGTCAAAATACTCTCCAAGCCTTCTCTATAAAATTCCTAGCCAAAATCTTGGCTCCCAAAAGCCTATTCTATGAGTTGTGAGGTTCTATTTACAACAAAGGGTGGGGTGACCCTTGACATTTCCCTTTGTGACTCTTCAACTACCCTTATGACTCTTCAAATTCTTTACAAATAACTCTTTACATTACATAGCGATTGCTCACATTCCACTAATGACACTTGCAATTTCACTTACAACATATTTACAAATCATCATTTTGTTTCCACATATACCTATGTGGGAAAAAATAGGCTTGAGTGAGCCTAACAAGACAAACACCATCACTTGGAAGCTTGGGGAAAGGACAACTTGGAAACACCCTCTTAATGGTCTTCCATGACGAAGTGATACCAAGCTTAGTAAGACATTATTGTGTCTTTGTACTATTTGGTGATGTCTTTCTAGAAATGGACTCTTGCCTCCATGGCTTCCAGGTATATGGTTCTCGAACCTATGTCCATATCATCCTTAAGCATATGCAACATGGTGTATACCATGACAAGCCCACTAGTCTACTTCTGCATGTTTGGTACGCTCAGCTCCAAGTCATCCTTGGTGGCCTATTGCCTTAGCTTCTCCATGCACTTGTCGACCTCTAACAAGACTTGGTTCTTGTGCTTAGCTTTGGTGAGGGAAATTTCTGTTCAATCTCTTCCTCAATTGCTGGCTTTTCTGGCTCATCAACCTATATTGGTGTTTTTTTCTATGTCATTGCGCCTTACCTTTCTTCTTCTTCCTATTTCTGCTTCTTTTCCTATTCTTTCCTCCTTGGCTCTCATTCTTCCTTCAATTCTTGTTCTTCTTGCTGTGGTCCCATTTCTGCTACCTACAAGATCTCCTTTTCTCACTTCCTCTGCTATGCTATCTGTGTCCTTTGCCTCCTCTTGCTTCTACTATCAAAGTGTGAGGCTCCGTCCTAGGGTCCTCTAACAGAACTAAATTCTATAATTTCAAACACAATAAATGGGCAATAATTTATTGGCAACTTTTAAAAAAATAATAATTTACCATTTAAATTTTATTTCCTACAATTAAATAGCGAGCATTTCATTTCAATCACTTACATGAGTAATCTATGAATAGAGGAAGACCTATCCAAATAGCCTGGTTGAGATGCCCCTGAGCTCCTGATCTTGCTGAGATGCTCCTCTTAACTACCAACTAGATTTACCTCCCAGCCAACTAGGAAGTATTTCCTAGCCTAGGAAACCACCACAAGTTCCCTAGCCCTCTAAGCCCAAGTCCAACCAGATGTAGTGTGTGTCCAAGATAAACAATACTCTCCTCCTCTCCCTTCTCCCTTCTCCACCTTCCTCCCAAAACAATTTCTCAAAAACCACAACCAAACCCAAAACAAAATCAAGACCAAGGATCCCCCCCTCCTCCCCTCATCCTTCCCCTTTTATGCCCCATTCACTTCTCCACCTCAACCACCTCTCATTAATGTCATAAATTCTCCCTCATCCTTACATTTGACTTCTCTTCTCCCAAGTAAACATGAGATGACATTTTGGGGATGAGATATGAATATTTAAATTGGAATAAATGGAAGGAGAACATATCCTATCAAAATTCAAATTTGAGGAGGTAAGTTGGGAATTGAATAATAACAAAATTTATATCAGTAATAAATTTACAGTTTCACCAATGCAGGTATGTACCAATATTTCTTGATAATTATAAGTCAATATTCTAAGGTAATTTAAACACTAGTAAAATTTGCATGATAATATTAAGTAGGGCATTACATACTCTCCTCCTTCAGAAAAATTTGTCCCAAAGTTAGAGTGTAAAAGATACAAGGAGTTGGAAGCAGTTTGGGAATAAGCCATAACAAAATAGAGAGAGAGTTATAGTAGTAAAATTTGATAAGTCAGACAATGGCATCGCGTTCCATCAAGAGTCTCCAACTAATCTATATCCTCCTATCTTTCCTAACCTACTTCCGTTCCCACCCTATCCATCCTCTGCTGCTATATACGGTGGCATAGGATATACCAATCTAACCACCGATAAAACCAATATGGAAGAAGCATTGACTATATCAACCTAACTTCCCCAACAAGCAACTTGAAATCATCATCACACGTCTACAGGAGCGTTTCCACCACTGTCCTCCCATGATTCCAGGTTTGGAGGTTACACAGTGGGAAATACCTCCACCCCTCCTCACAACTAGGGTCAACACCCTAATATGGACCACACTACAGTGCTGGTTGGAATTGTCATCGAATAATCCAGTCAGGTAGTCTAGCCACCTTTCATTTACATTTTACCCATGTCATAAGAGTGCATATCAAGTAGATACCAAATGCAATAGAAAAATGTACATCATACCTTTCCTTATTGGATGTCTCGACCTTCCCCAATGGAAGAGTATATCTTGGTTATCATATGGTTCTTTCTAATCTGCGGATTAGTTCTCATCCATGCATATACATAACAACAAAATAGATATAGATACGTGATCTTAAACATCATGTTATTAAGTCTAGTATCCACGTGTCAATTTTGTAGTCCATACTGGAAATAAATCTTACATTAGATAAATCATAATTTCACTAAGTCATTCATTAGATAAATCATATCCACTTAAGCCATACAGGAAACAACAATAAATCTAATAAGTCATGCACTAGATAAATCATAACCAAGTAAGTCATACATTAGGTCATACATCAAACATTTCAATCACCAATACCTAATCCATCTAATGATTTATATAAGTGGTTTCACTTGTTCAACTAAATGCATCAATATTACATAGCATTCATAAATAAATAACATGGAACTGCAAATAGAGCCTTAGCATAGGTAGCTATATAAGTCAAAATGGACATCATAAATGGTCAAAAGTGAGGGGTAATTGTGACACGTTGTCTCTGCGTCCTCCCGGATAGCAGATCTTGGGTTAGACTTTTCCCCTTTGTATCTTAACTTGGTCCACCGAGTGATGCCTGAGCCATCGAACCCTATGGTATAATATGCATATTGGTTTGATCATTATGGTTCCTACGTCTAAGACCAATAATTCCCTCCAGTCGAGTTTGTGGGATTCATGAAAACATAATGTTATAGGATAGATACATAAAAACATCATGAGTTTTATGTAAGTGGGGTGGTAGTACAAGACAATAGGACACTGGTCCAATTTTCTCTTTGATTCTAAAAGGTACTATAAATCAAGGTGGTAACTTCATACCTTTCTCAACTGAATAGTGTTAGGAATAAATAAAAAAAATAAAAATAAAAACACGGTCCCCCACTTTAAAGCACCCTAAGAGATTGTGTAATGAGGCTAGGACACTCTCCAATATAGTAATAAAGAAGCTTCCCAAACCAAGTGACCAAAACCATGGTTGCTAATGTAAAAGACCACCCAAGCAAGGTCTGAATGCGTCCAAATGTATGAGAAGATGCCAAATAAGGGGAGTGATTTCCTCTATCAAGAAAATAACTACTCACAACACGCCTCATCCTAGCCCAAACTATAAATATCCATTAGCATTCTTCTAACAAACCACAACCACTTTTCCCTGTCATCAAGACATCCACCAAAAGGGACATCAATTATGCAACAAAGGGTGGGCGTACTACTTCAAGGTTTACAAATCAAAATCACGAAACAATAATACAAGTGAAGCCCTATGAACACCTGCAAACATGCCCAATAACTAATTCACTATGTCAAGGAGCAATAATTAACCAACAATATTTAAGGAAACTCTTAGATGATGGATATCCCTCATCATAATTGTGCTAAGGGTAAATCAAATGTTTGAGCAATGTTATGCAAGGGCCTCAATCACATTTCAAACACCATATGTGCTAGATGCAAGCTTCTAAACAAGAAATGATGATGGCAACCAAGGACATAATGTGCATTATCTAACATGGGATATCCATAATAAGTCATAGTAACAAACCGCCATGGTTATGTGATTTCGAGGGCAACGACACTGGGTAAGTGTGAATAAGAACAACTTTCCCTAAGATACCTCAACAATCACCTGAGGTGATCGACAATGTCATGAGGGAACTGTTAAGGAGAATGTAAGCACAAACCATGACTTTCCTCAATAAAAGCATTAAGCTCCATCGAATAATCCTTCAATCACAAGCTTAGTATAAAGAAGATGTTAATTTATAGTCACTTACATAAGCACCTTGATATGCAAAAAAAAATCAATACTCCATGTGAAACATGCTTGGTTAGGGTTAACAAACACCGTCTAACACTCAACCTTTATTTAAAAAGGAATAACTCTCTATTCAATATTGTGAAAAGAAAGATATGGATTAGACTAATAAAGCAACTAATTTAATAACATGATGCCCAAGGCTAGGGAGATGAATTCCATTCACAAGCTTTATATCCTTTTTATATATAAATCCTCCATCAAGTGTGATTTATAGAACTCATGAAGAGTTATGGTTATTGTTGTTGTTGTTTTTTTTTTTTTTTTTACATTGAACATAATGTTTTCCTTGCAAGAAACAAGCTCAAATATGCATGTGATGATGAGTACACATCAACCTGCAAGTCAATGAAGGGTGTTCAAGTGGTCAATGGATTGGAGTATAAGATAACATGCAATACATCTAAGGTTTCTTATGTTTTAGAAGCAAAAGAATTCTTATTTCGTAGGAATAAGAAGAAGTAGAGAATCAAAACACGGAGCAACTTTGGTGATTATGATATGGCTTCTCATTTTCACGGTGATTTTTTTTTTATCAATACTGGTCCAAAATATGTTGCTTTGAACTCATTGTTCTCTCTCCATTGGAAACTCAGTTAAAAAAACTGGCTTATTAGTACCTAATCTACAGGTAGTTTCTCAAGTGGAAAAATACCAAAATACTCTGACCTAGAACTGTTTGGAAGTTAAATTTTGTTTGATATCAAGACTGCATTGGAGAATTTATATTACTAGGATCTATAGCATGAAAGTCTTTTTGTTCAAATGATGTTATGATATAAGACGTTTTGAACAGCTTGAAGTTGATAGCCTGATTTTTTTTTACTTTTGGTATCTCTGATGTAACACTGCACTCCCAGGCACATATTTCTTAAAATAATATTTTCAGCTACTGTTTTAAAAATAGAAAAAACCTTTTTGTAGTTTTCTTCTCCCCCTTGCACATTTTGCTTCTCATATTGTGGCATTATTAACAATAAGAGGGAGAGTTTGCCCAAGTACTTCGACCTTTGCATCTATAAGTGGTAATCAACTTGATAGCCCTTTCCATATGCAAGAATGGTTCACAATTTCTTGGCACAGAAGGACCAAGGAGGCCCATACCCCTAGCTCTCGCCCACCTCTATGCAACTAAAATAGAGTTTCTAAAGAGAGGATTTTAACAACAATACTTCACTTAGAATGCTCCTTCATAGAACAAGGAAAACCAGCAAGACCTTTTTTGAGCAAAGGGAACTGAACCATCAATGTATCCTCTCAGCTACTATAAATCTCAAGACCGATTATTCATCACAAACACATGAAGGTTTCAAGAATATAGTTCTCATCTCTCTGGATACACTGCTTGACAACATCTATAATGGCCAAAACCCAATGATTATTGAAGAGCAAACCCTAATTCAACCTGTGAGACACATTGCTGAGAGACGAAGACAACAAGACATACACAACCAATTTGGGTTTCGGCCTTCTGATCTGAGGCTATTAAGTGATATTTCTGCTATTCAATTATATATACAAATATCTGTAATGTGCAAGACCCTATCATTTATTTTGTCCCACCCTAAGTAGGATATGTCTTGTAGATATCTTTGTTTTTTTTAAATGTCTGAAAAGCTTAGATATTTTTGGAGATGGACACAGTTTTGGAGTCCTCTGGACTATTTTGATTTTGGCAGCAGATAGCCATAACATATGTGCTCTGTATTCTTCTTCAGAAGAGCCTCTTTTCCTCTAAAAGAGAATGCATTGCAAACTTATATCAAAAGTGTTGAAAATAGAGTTAAGTAAAATCTATTCATAAACTTAAGAAAATAAGCACCCTTGCAAGATCAATTCCTTTGTTAGAGCACAGTATAAAGGCAAGATTCCCAACAAATTTGGAAGAAATAATGCTTCCATGTGAAAAAATCTGAGAACGATGTTCAAATTTCTGATGGATTTAATGTTGCCATTGATAGGCAATTCAAGAAATCAGCTTCGGTGCCTCCCATAGCACGAAGTAATGTTGTATTATGTGATGGTTATAATCGATGTGCTTTCTTGACTGTAGATTATTGGCGTTCAAGAGTTTCTACAAGGCTCGAGTGGAAAACTCTGAAAGGAACTCATGAACTTTGAAGTCAAATCGACAACTAGTTGAAGGACGACGATTTGAACTTCTGCAAAGTGAGCAATAAGGATTTCATCTCTCTACTGCAGCATGGTAAATTTCCTAGATATGATGAATACTGCAATTTCATGAAAACACTCAAAGCTTCTATGGCAGAAGCCTGAGTAGGCGCTTCTATCAAGTTCTATATGGGAGTAATTTGGGAGAGTGTTGTTGCCTTCTTCCTGAAAATTCTACCAAAATACTTTAATGGAGCACAATATTTTTTTTTACTCCCTTGGGACTACGTCCTCACAACATCATGAAGAATTACGTGGCTCTGGTTCTATTGATAGGTTTGATCAACTACACAGAGAGTTGAGTAAGATATTAGTAGGAAGGTATTGTGATAAGAAGCTCATCTTTTTTGGATTGGAGGTTAAATTTATTGGTGATTATCATGTTGGTCATATTTATAAGATTGAAGGGCCCCAGAATGTGAGTGGGCCTGTTAGATATGGAAGAGAACTCATTTTGAAATGTTCACATCCAAAGGAGACATTGAAGGCCACGCTACTGCAATTCAACGACAAAGAAACATCTGAAGCTTCATTTTCATCTTCAGGTGAGAAGATAAAATTGAGTAATAAAGGTACTAAAGGGCCACACTATTGCAATTCAATGAAGGAACACCTATGGCATCATTTTCATTTTTAGGTGACCGGGTAAAATTGAGTACTAAAGCTTCTAAAGGGAGCGTAGAGGGAACCTTCAAAGTTTTCAATGACAGTTCCATCATTATTCAAAATTGGGTGAAGTTTTTGATTCCTAAGAAATTGTGGTGTTTGAGTAGAAACATCGGTTTTGTAGCATTCCTGGTTACCAAAGAAGCTAGTGACTAACACATGCTTTCAGTTGAAAAGTCTCTCATTGAAAGGAATTTAACAACGGAGAACTTAAAGAGTTTTGAGCACGAACTACCAGATGGTATTTGCAAGCTTTTCAAACAATTCAAGTCAATAGTTGGAGCTCCTCTTGATCAAGCGGCGTGGGTCACACTCATATCTTATAAACAATTCAGAACACTAATTTCACATCTTTATAGGACATCCAGAGAAGAATTCATAAAAAAAAACATTCAAGCCATGGTTTTGAAAGAGTTGTAGAGTACTCTTCAAAAGAAGTTTGAATCTGAAGGCAAAGAAACTATAAATCTGCTACAAGAAAACTTGCATAGGGAGGAAGATGCATTCCTTTCAGAAATGAAGTGGGACATGTCGGTGATCATAGGTAAACCTCTTTGTGGGTCCATCGAGGCTTGTGAAATTCAGAGTATTTGGTATATTTACTATGAACAGGTTGTTCTGAAGGTTTCAATTGAAAGGCTTGAGAATCCGAGCATTGCATGGAAGATTTCTAAGCTCATGCCAAGGAAAAATGATTTGGAGGAGTTAAGCTGAAATGCCGAGTATCGGCTCACTCCTACGTGCACTAATCAATTTGAGTTAGTTACCCTTGACCCTGAGATAGAATGAATACTACAATTTGTGGCCCTCAAGTCCGGGCACTTGTTGGCATTCATTCAAAATTTAGTTGATCCATGCCTATATATTTATATCTACTCACGCATGGGTTCAAGGTTAGATGGCATAAATCCTATTTGAAGATTCAAGAGGAGTTACTATTTATTGTCTTGAGTAACAACTAATAAAAACTTTTATTTGGCTCAGTCACTACACAAGACCTTTCCAACATAATAAAGGCACAACTACAAAGGAATATTGATAAGCGACTTATCACTATTCCCATGATCCGTGACTTTGGCAACAATTGTATGAAGACTGCGTTTTGATAGCATAATGGTTTTGGGAGAGAGACAGGGGCAAGCCAACAAGAAAATGGGCTTAGGCTTGTTGGTAGGGGAAAGTTTGGAGTGGCGTTCTGAAGGAAACCAAAAAAAATGCAGGGCAGATCTTTGGGGGGTTCGTTTTCCCCTAAATTGATTGTGCTCCTCTGCGTTGCGATTTTCTGCATCGGTATGCATTTTACTAACAGAATGTGGAGCAATCTTGAGATGTACGATGACGTTGTTCCCACACACAAACAATAATTGCAAGTTCTTTCTCAAGACTGTGAATACAAGCCTAAAGTCGAAAATGGTGAAAGCAGAGATATAATGGGGGAAGTTGCCAAGACACATCAAGCCATTCAATCGTTAGATAAAATAATTTCTTCTCTTGAAATGGAATTAGCAGTTGCTCGGACTACAAAATTAGCCAACCTCAAAGGGTCACCTATTCTTGAGAGGCCTAATGGACAAGGCCCTGAAGTATGCCATAAGGCATTTGTTGCAATTGGAATCAATACAACTTTTAGTAGTAGAAAGCGGCGGGACTCTATTCGAGAAACCTGGATGCCACAAGGATGAGACAATTATGGATATTGAATTTTAGGGTACTCTGAATGATCAGATGGAGGGATTTATTGAAGTGCATATGTGGTCAATGGTGAGAAGAGGAATATGGTAGTTACTCAGTTTGAGCCAGCAGATGCTCGAAGGTGTTTTCCTTGCTGGGATGAACCTTCATACAATGCAACATTTAAAATAACAATTCAAGCACCTGTTGATAGAGTAGTTTTATCAAATACGCCAGCTGTTGAAGAAAATTATGAGAAAAGTCAGTTTCCAAGAATCACATGTTATGTCAACATACTTGGCTGCAATTGTTGTGGGGAAATTTGAGTATATAGAACAAACAACTACAACAAGAAATAAAGTTCGTGTGTATTGTCAGGTTGGTAAAACCAACCAAGGGATGTTTTCTCTGGATGTTGCAGTAAGAACACTTCCATATTACGCCAAATATTTTAGGGTTCCTTACACCCTGCCAAAGCTGGATATGGTTGTAGCACCTGATTTTTCAGCTGGGGCAATGGAGAACTATGGTTTGGTTACATACCGGGAATCTAGTTTGCTATATGACAAGCAACATTCTGTGGCTGCAAGTAAATAAATGGTTGCAGTTATCATGACACATGAATTAGCCCACCAGTGGTTCGAAAATTTGGTTACAATGGAATGGTAGAATAACCTATGACGGAATTAGGGGTTTGTGAATTGGATTAGCTATTTGGCAGTGGATTACCTATTTCCTGAGAGTTGTACCACACATACATAAAAAATAATTCGCTGAATGTTATTGGCAAACCCAAGTAATGCCAAAAACTAGGCCAAATAACCTTAGTATCCTGTAATTAAAGATCTCAAATGATAGAAATCTAGACAGGGAGAAGGTAATTGGATTGTTGACAAGGGGTCAATAATATGACCTATCATGTATACAGCTTTGTTGCTACTTTCTGCAATAGAGAAGAAAATTGAAGTCAACTCTAGGGAGAGATTCTGCTTGCAAGAAGGGACGAAAGGTTTTACATTAATGTCCATCAATGACCAATAAGTAATAAATGAGACTAAAGATGGATGATATTAAGTACCTCAAGGAAGTACCTATGCCATCTTGGAAAAAAACACAAAATGTAAATATACAAAATATAAGCGTACAAGCACCATAAAAAAGGTATACAACAAAACATATGGCTGCAAGATATAGGGATGCCATTGAAAGCTTTACTGCTACCAATAGACAAGAATGTCATCTCCTTTCATAGCTGTATGTATGAAGATGCCATGTGAAGAAGATCATGTAGCTTTGGAAGGATGAGGGGAGGAGAATATGATAAAGATGAATGTGAGTGTGATGAGTTTCTTATAACCAAATGATGTAATTTTTTTATTTTTTTTTTATTTTTTCAAAGAAGGTAGGCTTCAAGGTCTAGATTTTGAACCTAGGCTCTGATACCACATGTGAGGCTCTGTCCTAGGGTCCTCTACCAGAACTAAATTCTATAAATTCAAATACAATAAATGGGCAATAATTTATTGGCAACTTAAAAAAAGATAAAAAATTACCATTTAAATTTTATTTCCTACAATTAAGTAGTGAGCATTTCATTTCAATCACTTACATGAGTAATCTATGAATAGAGAATACCTGTCTCGATAGCCTGGTTGAGATGCCCCTGAGCTCCTGATCCTGCTGAGATACTCCTCTTGACTACCAACTATATTTACCTCCCAACCAACTAGGAAGCATTTCCTAGCCCAGGAAACCTCCACAGGTTCCCAAGCCCTCTGAGCTCAAGTCCAACCAGATGTAGTGTGTGTCCAAGATAAACAATAATCTCCTTCTCTCCCTTCTCCCTTCTCCACCTTCCTCCCAAAACAATTCCTCAAAAACCACAACCAACCCCAAAACAAAAGCAAGACCAAGGATTCCCCCCTCCTCCCCTCATCCTTCCCCTTTTATGCCCCGTTCTCTTCTCCACCTCAACCAGCTCTCATTAATGTCATAACTTCTCCCTCATCCTTACATTTGACTTCTCTTCTCCCAAGTAAACATGAGAGGAAATTTTAGGGATGAGATATGAATATTTAAATTCGAATAAATGGAAGGAGACCATATCCTATCAAAATTCAAATTTGAGGACGTAAGTTGGGAATTGAATAATAACAAAATTTATATTAGTAATAAATTTACAGTTTCACCAATGCAGGTATGTACCAATATTTCTTGATAATTATAAGTCAATATTATAAGGTAATTTAAACACTAATAAAATTTGCATGATAAGATTAAGTAGGGAATTACACAAAGCTTCTTGCATGAAGATTGAATGCACTTTCTCTCTATAATTTTTTTCTCTATTTATTATGTTAGAAATTTCCTCTTTCGATGATCTTGTACTATATTGCTGCCTTCTACCACTGCTGTTGGTTTTGTTGCCATGTCAGTGTTGATTCATTTTCTATAAAAAGTTGGGAATATACATATATTGGTAAGTAAACTAGCACTTGCTTAAATGCTTCCCTAGTACTGTTTTCAGTGGTCTCTCTTGAAGCAGCTCTCTTTGGTGCCATGCTACAATGACTGCTGGAGATAAGTGCTTCACGAGTATGGTACATGTGGATAGAATGGACTCTCATGGCAAGAAAACATTATCTCTTACAAATCTAACTTCAAAACATAATCAAGAAGAAACTAGGGCATTTGTTAAGGGGAATTGCGCAAATTTGAGTGAAAGGGGTGTCTGATTGACTATGGTAACTAAACATTGTGTGGTCCCAATAGTAAGTGAGGATGCTTGATGACTGGAACTACGTAATGTGCATTTCAGTCTGGGTGAGGGCTTGTGAGAGACTGTACATTGCACAGTCTCAGTGACCAAGATGGGAGAGTGGTTCCTGGAACTACAAAGTGCATAGTTGCAAATAGACTAGGACAGGCTCTGCGTAATTCCAGAAGCCAAGAAAAAGATCTTGATCTCCCAGATTGTGCATTGCATGTAGTGAAATGTGAGAATTGGGCCAAGGGAGCCCTGATCTATCCATGGGGAGTGTGCAAACAAGAATATCTAAAGGATGATGTAAGGATGAGTGTAGATTTGACTAAATGTAAATTTATGCATGTAAAACAAGAGAATCTGTTGATCAAACAGAAGGAATAGTGATCATGTGAAGGGAGTCATCGCAACGGCGACCGTTGGTGCAAAAATGGGAAAAGTCATGTGACTCTTAAGAAATGCAATCTATAACTTGAAACAACACTTCTAGAAGTTAAAACAAGGTAAAATTCTACCAGTCGTTCATAGAAACAAGTGAAACAACACTCTCACAATCTAAACAAATGAAAGTGATAGAAAAAGCAGTAAAAGGCGATAAAAGAAAAACTCACCCCGGAAAGCGATGACAGTGCTCTAAAGGCTTATTGACCTCCTAAGGAAGCTAGAACTTGATGATCAAATGTATAAGTGAGCTCTAAAGGCATCCATTACATAAATTCGAGAAAAATGGATTTCATGACCCGTATGCTTGAGATCGAGGACAACAACACTTGGCAGAAACTTTTATAGATGACAATGTGTCACCTTTGGGAAACTAATAATGGATACCTACTTCCTAGGGATGATTTTCCTCTTAGATTCTTTCTTTTCGAGAAAACTACCATGCATTGCCTGGAAATATTGTGTAGTTCCAGGAAGGATCAGGGAACTCTCTGGTTCATGCATTGAGTAGTTTCTGAGCACATTATTTTCTACGCAATTTCTAAGTTGAGTGGCTCTAGGCCGCCTCTTAGGCTCTGCTGGCTCTACGCAATTCTAGAGCTGAAGGCTCACTTGTTGGCTTGGACTACTCTGTGCATTTTCCCAATTGAAGACAAGTTGCTAGCTGGGTCTACACAATTCTAGAGCCGAATCTCATTGTTAGGTTGCACTAAACATTTCCTGAGAGTAGGTTTGGTTACCCTGAAGGATTTCATAGATCATCAAGGTAGTGCTAGAACCGGTTTGCATGCAAGCCACAGGATCAGCTTCTGGTTAGACCGCAAATAAAGTAAGCAAACACAAGATGTAAAGTGAAAGATAAAACTCAATGAAAGCACAAGTACCTAGGAAGTGTAAGACAAGTTGCTAAGAATTTTGTAGGGATGCTACAAAATGAAGCGAAGGCAAAGTTTTGGAGGGTGGGTGTAGCTGCTACAACTAGTTCACATAAGGATCTTATCCCTAAAAATAAATCTCCTTGAAATTTGGAAAACTTTAGAAACTTAAGCACCTCAAGGAACCTAAAGCTTATAACATATATATACAATTATTAATCCATCCTAGATTAGAGGGAAACAATTTTTTATGAATTTTATTCACATTCAAAAGTACAAAATTACAAAAGTATTCAACTATCACATTTCTAAATTACAAAATTCATATGTTGATCTCTTATATGTTGTTATAGACTTGACCTCAGGGCTTACGATTTGCATCATATACTCATTTTTCCAATGGGTGGTAGGAGTGCAAGTCTCCATTATATATTCATGGTTAGATTTTCCATCTTCCATCTCCTTAGTTCACCTTATTTTGTTTTGATTTCCATGAGATTGATGCAAGCTGCTATGACTAGATGACTGTATTGGCAAGATATATATTTAGGCATATCATATATATAAATATTGTGACCACCTTATTTTTAACATTTAAAAAAAATTGACCCATCACAACAATGTCACAAATATGGTATGTGAAATGTCATCTTCATATGGTGCCCCCAACCTACTCTTCACATGTGTGCGCCACATCAAATAGTAGGTCATGTTCTCTTAATTTCTTGAGGGGCAGTGAAAACAAAAACATCTCCTACAAAAAAAAATACAAAATATGTATTAGTTATATATTCAAGATTCATACTAGTAGATGAGACTATTAATCATAGACATCAAAAACCTTCCCTTATGAAATTAGAGACTTGATCATGATCAAGTTAAATGATGGCCTATTTATCGCGCATCTCTTTCCATGTTGGAATTGGATGAGGTCCCTTTGGATTAAGAGGTACATATTTCCATCCTTTCATGTACATGTTTTTTTTACATTAATCAAGTCTACATCCATCAACACTAATGAAAAAATTACAAAAACATGTGAGTTTTCTTGTCTCGATGGAAAATATTTCCCCATTTATTTTCTCTGCACATAATGTAATTCTCTTGTTCCTTCCATAGTATTAAAATACCAAGGAATGTATCTATTCACGTTTCCAAGTTCAACATTCCAGAAGAACCTATACACAAGCCTAATAGATCTATGACTTTCATGTCCTAAATGGGATCTACACTAGTTGACCACCTCTAGTGAAGATTTTAGTTGACTTACATCATGACTATTTTAGTACCTCCTAAGTGCTTTTTTCACACAAGCATCTGCACCATCATGCTCACCCTTTCCATGTATTGTTTCAAAATATCTCCAAGTATGCTAATTTTTTGTCTTCTTGTTAATCTAACTCAACCATTATTAACTATGTGCTGACTTGAACTGCCCTACAAAACCATATGACCATATTCAATTCTTTCTTAATGATATGCAATTATTTTTTAATGATTCATAAATCAAGCCAAAGAAATGTTTCAAGAACAATGTTTCATGTTCATGATCATCGTTTATGTAGAATTGACACTCCTTAATCACATCATGTGACTCATTAGTGTTATCCCTACCATCAACATTCAATTGTGAATGTCTATAAAGAATATGTACGAATATGGAAACTCAATCTAAGTCTGAGTACTCACTCTAGATCTTTGTCTGAGGAAAAAATGTGTAATTCTTAGCAAATTCTACCACTAATAAGATTGTGCCTAGCTAGAATAGTTTGTGAGGTTACTTAAATTCCAAATCTTTCCACCTAGACCTATATAAGTGTTTGACATATTAATAGATCTGGTATTTAAATGCCCCCATGAATTGTGAAATAAGAATCTCATCTTCAACATAATTGATCCTCCTAGGTGCCAAAGTTGAATAAGATTGTTGATTTCCGACAGCATACTCATATCGCTTCCATGTGGTGGTGACATCAGACATCCCAAACTCGTTGTGATCAATACGAATGTTCATATGGAACATTGCCAAATCATCACATTTAGTGCATATTCTCCCACCTATATATATTCTCTTATAAAACAACTCTTCTGGCTCCCTTGTGCATAATATTAATGTAATAAAATCACACATTATAGGTGGAGGCGGGACCCCATGATAGTTATTTTTGCAAAATTCCTAGAGCATGTTGTAATGAAGTTGGGATTCAATGTGATATCATAAACAACATGTGTCATGTATTGTATGAGGCGTTATAAACCAATGTGTCAATTTATGAAACATGCTTATGGACATTTTTACATGGTGATTGACTTCCTGAAATTCCTCGAACAATGCAACTTATGTCATTTCTACAATGTGCTTAACGTGATCTACATACTCAGCTTCAACTAGGTGACGTTATATGACATGCTTTGTATCTGGAATAGTGTGGAAATGGATCTCCTAAAACTCTACCACAAGTGCTATGATTCATGTTGTAACCCTGTCTTAGTAGGGATTCCTAGTGATAAGAAGCCAATAAGAAGATTCATCATTTTCATTTACTCAGACCACGATTTTGATTTGCTTGTGCAATGTTTTTCACGATACATGGAGAAATTTTGACATTGTTGCAAAATTTTGTTATCTTGATGTACTTGATGCAACAATAACAGTTGTAATTTCCCTACAAGAAGCTCAAACATTGGGTTTTATTGATTTTCCAAACATAGAGAATGTCTTTAATGTATTTTCAGTGAAAATCATATGTGTCTTCCTCCTTTTAGCATCTTGGATACTCAAAATATTTGTGGAATGTTTTAGTTTCTTATTCTTGATAAACCCATGTAGTATATGAGTTTCTACAATGACTAAATGTTTCCCAAAATATTGTCAAATGATTTTATTGGCATGATCTATAACACTTCAAGTAGAGATAGGCTCCTTAAGGTCCTATATTGTACTTGCATCCACTTTTTTTTGCAAACATTCCACCCCTTCCCAAACCACTACAACTACCTATTATCCTATCAACTTGAGAGGAAATAATTGATTCTTCTAGTTTTTTATTAGCTTGATAAAAAACATCTTGTCCCTCTAGTGGTTGATTAGCTTGATAGGGCACATCTTGTTCCCTTAATGAAATTGATCAGCTTTACAATGTTACATCTTGTTCCTATAGTGGTTGATGACCTTGACAGGGAACATATTGTCCTCATGTGGTTGATGACCTTGATAGGGAACATATTGTTCCTCATGTGGTTGATCAACTTGATAGGGAACATCTTGTTCCTCATGTGGTTGATTAATTTCCATCCTTACATAGTGGAATACAAAATTTACTTGTAAGTCAGGTGAATCACAAGTATTTATTAGTAGACATATACATGTTTATTTAAGAAATCACCATAGGTGGAAGGTCATGATATGATTGGTAGGGTATTCCCCTTGTTTTCCTTCGAATCTAGGGATATATGATGGCAACTTGGTTGGCATGGGGGGCCATTATGGGAAATGGGATCATTTGTTAGTTTCATCAAATCTAGGAGATTTAAGGAAGTTACAAATCGTATCTTGTTGGAGTTAGACATGATGTAATGACCTTTTCTATTTTTATTTGTATTCATATTAGTGTATCCTCCAATATAGTATTGGTTGGGGTACTCTATGGGGTGGGGTTGGTCAGAGTACCTTGTGGGGTAGTGCTTTTATTTTGCTAAGGTCTGGTGGTGGGGGTGCCTAGAGAGGAGTTATATCCAAACAAGGTGGTTCAAAGAATAAATGATCCAAACAAGGTGGCTTGGTCTTGTCTTCTGCGCTAGAATGGTGAAATACTAGGCACTACTCCTAGTAATGGCGAGAGATCTTGCAGGGACCTAGAGTGATGGGTAACGCTAAGGTCCCCTGTGGTTCCTATTGGTGCTTAATCTGACCCCAATTCGAACTTAGCTCTTTCTATTAGTTTGGCCTTGTACTTCCCTTGTCATATGACTTTCTCTTATGTTTCATGATAAAAAATCACTCACTCAAATCTTCTTCTTTTCCTTACATCAAGTTTGTCATTATGATAATCATTGTAACTTGTAAGAAAATCACAATTGTACTAAATCAAAAATAAAAATCTTAATTTCATTCAATAATTGAAAAAATGTTTCATTATAAGCTATAATTATTATTATAATAATTTACATAAAAAATAAAGAATAACTTTTAATAAACAAATAAATAAATAATTAATAATTAAATTTAAATAATCAAAATAAAAAATAAATGGTTAAAATAATCATAAAAATAAAACATAAAAATAGAACTATAATAAAAACCTTAAAAAATAATTAGAAAAGGTATAAAAATATTTTATTAGACCAAAAAGTAAACAATAAAAAATTAAATGAAAAAAAGCAAAAAAATAAATAAATAATTAAAAATAATAAAGCTAACCCAACTACCCTCACTCATTAAACTCTCCATTCATTCATTAAACCAAAACGTGTTTCCTTATTTCCTTTGATAATGAACAATGTGGGTTGGTATGAAAATTAATACATGGATACCTTATCACATGCCAATGAGTTAAATTCCATTTGTGAGATTATATACTCATGATTTTATTAACCATGAACTAAAGGGTTTGGCTCATGTATTATCATCCATTGGGCCGAGGCCAAATTCTAAGCCATGGATACATAAATACTAGCCATTGGATTTAAAGCTCTTCGAATGTTAAAACCCCATTGGACTTCCACATTCGATGTCAATACCATCCATCTATCAAATTATTCTCTATGTGAGGCTTTACTTGCCCAATATTTTCTCTCACCTCCAATGTTCCGACAGAACTAAGCTTTACATTTTTGTATAATATTATATAGGTTATGTGTTCAAAACTTAATATATTATACAATAGCACAAAGTATATTATTAATTTTTTATGAAAACGTTATACGGAAATTTTAAAATATATATATATATATATATATATATATATATATATGAAACTGATATATAATATGAGAGCCAATCTATGAGGACAAATTTATAGAAGAAATGAGGATTTTTTTGAGTTAAAATTTTATGTGTTTGAACTAATTTTAATTTTCTTATATATGTAAGAAAATAAGAAAGATGTTTTAAAGTATCGATTGGAAAATATTTGAGAGAGAAGGAAATCATTGTCTATACTGAAGAAGAAATTAATTAAAATTTTTGATTATCAATGAAAGGTAAAAATGCTTTTTGAAAGATAATTTCTAAAATAAATATTTGTTTTATTTTAACTTAGAAGTTAATATACAATTATTTAAACATTTTTTATAAAACTTTTAATTTTCTCTTTCAAGAGAAAAGGGGGTTATAGATGGACAACTTCGGAGACCAAAAACTTACTTATGATTGAGGATGGTCTGATTGCACATGTTGCACAGACTGATCAATAATGCTTTTATAAACTTTTGGTATGCAATTTTAAATTCTTTTTTTTTTCATTTTCATTATATTTTGTGTGCATATACATCGATGCAGTTTGTAGTTTACACAAGCAACTTAATTGTTTGTTTATATTGCAGTACCTTACTTAATTATTGATCCTTTCAGATATTAATATTATCAAAGGAATCCGAGTTAGGATATTTGTGTTATCCATCTCTAATTCGTTTTATGTCTTTTCTCATTGCATATTTAAGGTTGTAATTGTAATGATTGATCTTTTAATTACTATAAGTTCCCATACCCAAAGTTTAACCTCTATTCCTTTATAAGTCAAACTTCCTAATCAATAATATGCCCTATTTATTTGCTTAATTAGAAAATATATTTAATTTACGTTATTTTTAAATGATTTTTTAATTTACACTATTACCAGGGAATACCCCTTATGGTGAAAGGGAGGTCAGCCCTTGTCACCTAAACTGGGAGGACTTCTGATCCTTAGTGAATGTCTTCTCGGGTTGTTGTCGGTTTCCAGGGCAATCCAAGAACCAACATTCTTTGGTGTTGTTGCTAGGGAACGAATTGTGAAGGTTTCATTTTCCTAGTAACTACATTAAACAGGTTGGTTTGTGATCTGCTGGTGAATGAGGTCACAAATACAAGTGGCTTAAAGTTTTTTCAAGTATATATTTCTTTATTTTGTTTTTCACTCGGCGACTGGATTTCATAATGGATTTTTCTTTTCTATATGATTTGTTCCACTTGATTTCTACAATGTACTAGGTTTTCCAAATCAAATTGTTGAGATAGATGTGTGGGATACTTACCTTCCTCGGTTTCGTGAAGATGAAAATGATAATCCTATACAACACCTCATAGAGTTCCATGAATGCATTCCAAATATTCGTGTTCAACATGAGGATGTATTGATGAAACTTTTTATGATGTCCTTAGAGGGTAACACATGAAAATAGTATAGAAAACTTCCTCCTAGTAGTATCTCATATTTAAAGGATTTCCATGTCATGTTTCAAGAAATTAACTTTAAAACATAAAATTTACTGAAGATATTAAATCATTTACCAAGAGATAAATTAATGAAAAAACAACAATAATAAAACATACAAAGTGCACAAAATATTTTTCTCTGGGAAAAACCCCAAAACCAGGGAAACCCAACATAATGAAATATCATTATCCTTGGCCAAAACCATGGCCAACTTGACCAAGTGAGCCTTCACCGCTCACCTCCCTGGCCTACTTTGCAATGAATTTATCCCAGCCCTTTTAAAGGCTACATTACATGAAATACCATGGGAAGTAATACCATGGTTATACTATACCATGTGCCCAAAAAGCCACTACTATTTACCTTGTTCAACTTTGACTTTATCTCGAGTCAAGTTTACCTAACATTACCCCTTAAAATTGACTTGGGGTTCCTTGACTAAAATCTTTCCAAGTGAGTCAGCCCAACCCTGCTCACTTTGGCCTTTACCCCCCTCAAGGTTTTTACCCTGGGTATCTATTAACCTAACATCCCCCCATATAACTTAGGTCTAACCCAGATTTTACCAACGATTACCTAGGGGTACGCATGACTTACCAGGTCTTATAGCAGTATGGCCATTTACATGCAATAATTTTGACTCCATTAAAATAATAATAATAATTTATTTTTGTTTATTTCTGTTGCTATTTTGGCCCATCCTCTCTCATTGTGATTGCTCCACACTTTGAGCATGTCTGATCTCCATAACCACGGAAGCGAAAGATTTGAAATTTTTTATTGAACCACTTGAATTCCCATCAAACATCACTATAGAATTATCATCTACAATGTTTTACATACCCATATTCACAACCTCAATCCAAACCATGGATCCCATGTCACAAGTCCAATCTATCCAACATCTCTACATGATGTAGCTTAGTGAGTACTGAACCCTCAATCCTCGCTACCTCTACTACCAAAACGTTTTCTTATTGCGCTCGTTCCCCTAGACCAGAGACACCAATGAGACTGCAACCTTAGATTTTTCGATCCTCATTTTATTAGCGTTAAATCACTTTCTTAACCATAAGGTATGTTTGGTATAAAATTCTCTTCGAATTTACCGATCCAAGCTTACATCTCCATGTCTTACAAAGCATCCATTAACTCCATGAAAGATCTGCACAACATGATTCCTAAGAGATTTTATAGCGAATCCAAAGACGGTAGTTGAGTATAGTATCTATGACCATCTATGTTTCAGTCTATCATACCTAGGCCATACACCCACTATCCTACATGCTAGGTCCTTTGCAGTCCACTACTAGTCCTCAATCATTCTAGATCCAGATTTTAGTTTTGAAATTTATGTTGTGTAAACCATGGATCACATATCACTGAAACTTTCTCCATCATCAAGTCTAGATTTCCATCTCGCTCCTAACAAGGCCGAGATGCCATCATCGCCTCCACAACCACCATCTCGACCACTAGCGCTATCTTGCCCTCCACAATCAACGTGTTTCTCACAACCAGTTGCTAAACATAAAAAGTCCTTCTGATTTCTCATCAAGCTTTAGGGATACACGCTCGATATTGAAAGTGACATGCAATACATGTTTTCTCATGAGAACTTTAATTCCCTATCTATGATCTGAGCATTGAGATTCTCCTTCCCACTCAAACTTTACTCGATCCACTATATCTAATACTATGCCCTTCAATGATCATACACCACTAAAGACACCCATCTCTCCTCATCCAACTGATAGCATCTTAGCTACTCTTTCTTCATTCTATCATAATCAACCACTTGTTTCTCTCTAGCAAGTTGACCACTCCATCGCATCAGGGTTTCCTCCAAAGTTCCTCAGCGTCCAAGCACCGAAATAGCCCTGTAGAATCCATCTTGTATAAATGTTTATGTGTGCTTATTTTCCACCTGCACACATAATAAAAGAAAACTAGAACCTTGATCTGCACATCATTCACATTAATGTTGACATCAAACATCTCCACAAGATAATCTAAGAGAAGTTTATTGAAATTTGTCCATATATCCCTTGCAATAAAAAACACTTAGATCTCTCCTTGTTTCCCACTGCAGCAAGATCTTCATCTGTGCTGTATTCATCATACCATAAACCCTTGGGAATAGAAGCGTCCTTATAAAGCCAACATTTGACTCTAATACAACATGAAGAAATTAACTTGAGAAACATAAAATTTACTGGAGATATTAACTTATTTACTGAGAGAGAAATTAATAAACACAACAACAATAATAAAACATACAAAGTGCACAAAATATTTCCCTGGGACAAACCCCAACTCCGGGGAAAACCCACCATAATGAAATTTAATTATCCTTGGACAAAACCCTAGCCAACCTAGCCAAGTGAGCCTTCACTGCTCACCTCCCTAGCCAAATTTGCAATGAAGTCCTCTTGGCCTTTTAAAGGCTTCATTACATGAAATACCATGGGCAGTAATACCATGGGTACACTATACCATGTGCCCAAAAAGCCACTACTGTTTACCCTAGTCAACTTTGACTCTATCTTGAGTCACGTTTACCTAAAACAAAATTATAAGCATTATGCAACCATTTATTCCTTTAATTTTATTACTAAAAAATATAGTTGTTTAGATGAACATTGTGATGATTCTTATTTAGAATTTTAGGAAAATGAATCTTACGTTAATGACCAAATTGAATGCCAATAAGACAAATTTATTCATTCCAATAAAATGTGTTTTCACTTTGAATATTTAACTGAAAAAAGCATCTTGTTTTGATCATAAAGAAAACCTTAAGGAACCTAGTGAATTAAGAATTGACCTCAACTTTGGTTCTTTTTCATTTGATTTCCCTGATCATTATGTTGATTAAGTTTTTGAACCGAGGCATGTTGAGGAATAAATTATTCCCATCACAAAATCAACCTCATCCATTCGTGATTGTGCAGATCAGACATCAATTCATGAAAAACTTTATCAAACAATCATACAAATTTGTGACTGCTTTTAATATTTGTAATAGTAATCCATATATGTTTATGTTTATTTTTCTAAACTGCCTATATGCAATGTGTATGACGATGAGAAATTAGCCTTTTACCATGATTTTCAAATAGGGTATGGATTAAATACATGTTCTAGTTTACAGTCACTACTTAATTATGAATCCTTTCATACTAAGACACATGAGGGTATAATTGATACAACACCTCTCCATATTCCTCACATTGCCTCTATTTATGATAATTACATTGTACAACATATATACTATGGGTTTGACCTGAAGGCTATTAATGTATTAAACATTTTGGTCATTATTTTATTTTAAAAATTCATTTTGGCTAATCCTATTACCACTAAAGATACTAATGAGGAAGAGACATTCAAAACACTTTGTATGAATAGGTCACTGACATTGCAAGGCCTCATTCATCAACAATCCATGTAGAGATACATGATTTTATTGAACAATGGATGAATGTGTATTTTGAGGAAATTTCTTCAACTTATCAATACAACATATTTTTTGAAAGCTTGGTAAACAAATTCTTCCCTTTATTTTTTCAATAGTTGAGCACATTAATGTTCTTTATAAGTTTGAAGCCCAGGAAAATCAACCGTGCAATTAGTAAGATTTTACGTAGCCGCATTGGATTTATGATTTATTTGAAAAAAAATTATATTAAAACACATATGTATATAAATTAATGTATATAAATAAACTCATTCTTACTTATGCTCCTTAGGTTTAGCATAAATAAAGATGAAATTATTTACATCTTAAAGAATACTTAGATGATCATATCTAGAATAAAGTACAATTATGTGAGCCCTTAGTATGGACCATATTAACAAGTCTTATATTATATATTTAAAGAATTTGTTTGTAAATCATGGTTGAGGGGTAACTACATTTAAAAGGCTCGAATCTCAATTTTTTTTAACAATGTCAACTTTATATCAAGCATATCTCACCAAATATTTCTTCTCATATGACTTACATATGACTACCATCAGAGATTGCATTAATTCATAAGTGTTATACCTATAACCATAAGATTTGGTTTTCATAAATTCATTGAAACATTGGTAGGTCTAGTTACATTATAACCATGCATGAGACCTTCCCTTATCACCATACTACCTTAGGGATAGGAGCCTATGTTTTCTTGGGTGGGGCATGCTGGTATTTCTATTAGGGCTATGGAAGCTTGTTGGTAGTGAAACACACACAATGGAACTACATTAAAATGTAGTGTGTAATCACCCCAATCCTTATATTGAGGTAGCTTCAGATGGGGTATGTTGACATCTCTGCAAGGGCTATGGATACTCGCTAGTAGTGTAGCAAGGTCAATGGTATTAGACTAAGTCTAGTGCCTACTCCTCCTATCCCATGAATGTTATATTTATTAAATAAATTTAAATAAGGCCTCTAACATGAATAACAAATAAGAATCCAAAAGGTTCCTCATCTCAAGGTAGTAGATGACTCCTTCGGGGCTATTGATGCTCGCTAGTAGTGGAGTGACATATGATTTTGCAAAATCATGTCGTGTGATAAAAAGGGAGCCAAATCCTTGACAACCAGTCTCCCTAGTTTGAATTACTCTAAAATAAAAGTCATACTTATGAATATTAATTAGTACTATGATTTATGTGATTTCTTTGTCATTAACTGTAAGAATGTATGTTCTATATATGTGTTGAAATGCTTTTGGGGAGTGAGACATATACCAATTTTTTATTATGTGCCCTAATCATTATCATAGATACCCCAATACACTTAATATACAAAATATGTCTTATGTATATGAAACATTGTTGAACTCATAAATATTTATGTACTAGGGCCTCAAGTGACTTTTCTTTGTTTCATTCTTACTATTGGTCAACCGAAACATTAAGATGTAAATTATTTCCTTCTATTATTTTACTTTTTTGTCCTTCAGATTCCTTATACTCATGGGTCAACTCCATGCCTAATGCAAAGGCATATGGTTTGTAGTGATTGATGCCTCACAGAGGTGCATCATTCCTAGTTGGAGCTAAAACAATGGTGATTGATCTGACCCCAATTTGAACTTATCTCCTTTTTTCAGTTTCGCCTTGTACTTCCCTTGTCATATGATTTTCTCTTATGTTCTATGATAAAAAATCACTTGCTCGAGTATTCATATTTGCCTTGCATCAAGTTTGTCATTATAATAATCATTATGACTTATAAGAAAATTACTATTATACTACATAAAAAATTAAAATCTTAATTTCAAATTAATAATTGAAAAAACCTTTTAATTATAATTTATAATTATTATTATAATAATTTAAATAAAAATAAAAATAAAATTTTAATCAATTAAATAAATAGATTAAACAAAATATAATAAATTAATAATTCAATTTAAATAACCAAAATATAAATTTCTAAAAGAATTATAATAAAAAAATAAAAATAAAAATATAATAAAAACCTTAAACATGAATTAAGTAAAGTATAATAATATTTTATTATACCAAACATTACACAATCATAAATTAAATAAAGAAAATAAAAAATAAAATAATTAAAACAATTAAAAATAATAAACCTAGCCTAACTACCCTCACTCATTAAGCTCTCCATTCACTCATCAAAATAACACACATTTCCTTATTTCCTTTCATAATGAACAGTGTGGGTTTGTATGAAAATTAATATATGTACACATTGTCACATCCCAACAAGTTTAATTCCCTTTGTGAGATTGTATACTCGCAATTTTGTTAACCATGAAATAAAGGTTTTGGATCATGTATTATCCTCCATAGGGCTGAGGTCCAAGGTTAAGCCATGGACACATCCACACCAACATAAATATTAGCCATTGGATTTAAACATTCCAAACCCCATCGGGACTTCTACAAATTTTAACGAACTGACAGGTCCACATCTGATATCTACCCCATCGGGACTTCTACAAATTTTAACGAACTGAGAGGTCCACATCTGATATCTATACCATCAATTCATCAAATTATTTTTTACAGTTAAGATCATGTCAGACCTTACTTGCCCAAACTTTTCTCTCACCTCCAGCATTCTTAGAGAACTAAGTTTTACATTTTTGTATAGCATTATATAGGTTGTGTTCAAAACTTAATATATAATACATTAGCACAAAGTATATTATTTCATATATTTCTTACAAAAACATTATATAGAAATTCTAAAGTTTATATATATGTGTATATGAAACTGGAAACTGATATATAATATGTGAGCGAATCTGTGTAGAGAAATTTATAAAAAGAGTAAGGATTTTTTTTAGATTGCAATTTTATGTGTTTGAACTAATTTTATTTTTCTTATTTATGTGGGAAATTAAGAAAATAAGTTTTAAAAGATCAATTGGAAAATATTTGAGCGAGAAGGAAACCTTGTATAGGCTAAAGAAAATATAATTAAAACAAAATTACTATCCATGAAAGAAATAAACTCATTTCAAAAGATAATTTTTGAAATAAGTATTTGTTTTCTTTTAATTAAGAAGCTAATGGATAATTATTCAAACGATTTGTACAAAACTCTCAATTTTCTCATTTTAGAGAAAAGGGGGTTGGAGATAGACAATTTTGGAGACCAAAGATTGACTTATGATTAACAATAGTCTAATTGAAAGTGTTGCACAGTCTGATCAATAATGCTTTTATAACTTTTTGTTATGAAATTTGAAAACCATATTCTTTTTAGTTTTCCTTTTCCTTTTCATTTTGTTTTCTATGCGTATACATTTATGCAATTTGTAGTTTACACAAGGGACTTGATCAATTGTTTATATTACAGTACCTTACTTAAGTATTGATCCTTTTAGATATTAAAATTACCGGAGGAATCAGAGTTAGGATATTTGTGTTATGCATTATTTTATTGACTAGACACACTTTCTATTGGTTGGTTTTATTACAAAATTTTATGCAAATATACATATTAGAACAATGTATGCTCCTTTTTTTGTTTTACTTTTTTGTAATTTATGTGCTTGAATCGAGATATATGTTGACAAGATGGTAGTTGACTTAATTAGTTCTATTTTATCACAATTATTAGAGGATTTGTTTGTTTTCAAGTATTCATACTATTAGTAAATGGACATGATCTAAATGGAAAATAACATCCACCCATGGTATTGTAAGTTGCATGCACCCATGGTATTCATCCACCCATGGTATTTATCCACACATGGAATTTACCCATGGTATTCATTCACACCTGGTATTGTAAGTGGTATCCATCCTTGGTATTAATTCACCCATGGTATTTACCCACCCATGGAATATAACTGTGGTATTGTAACCAAAAAAGGCTATAAGTAACATGTTGCATTTTGTAAAAGGACAGATTGTCCACCACAATGTAACTTTTATAATTATTCTTTATTTTAATTAAAAAAAAATATGTCTGGTTTTTTTAACTGTCTATTCTCAACTCTTTTATTTTGTAATCTCTATTTTTTTTAGATCTTTGGGGCCTCCCCCCAATATCCAGATCAGTAATATCATATTCAAGTTACGATTCTATGGGAATGAGTGTTTGAAGCATACTTCAGTTTCAAAATTTTGTAGCAATCTTTAGCAAACTCCATGCAAGTGCTACGACCTCCTTAGAGTGCTATAGAAGGTAAAATAGATCATTTGAAATTATTTTCCATTAACTCCAATGTTATTTTTACGGAATTTGATTTCATTTCCTAGTTTGAGATATATGAGCAATCAAATTTACACATGTCTAGAACATTGTACAGTCACACATACTGTGTATTTTTGGAATCATTTTCTCACTCCAAAGGCAATAAAATTTCAAGTGTCTTATAGTAATGGAAATATCTCTTCAATACCTCAACTTGGTATTTGATGGAATTATATTTCATCAACTGTAGTAGAAGTTATAAGCAAAGTTGTAGCAAGAGGTCTATAATGTGAACGAAGCCTTTACAACATCTCATCAAATAAGAGAATCTACAACAGGCATGGCCACTTTTGTTACAAGTATGCAACAAATTTATAGTTTAGGTACATATTTGGTGTGGCCTAGTTATGTACCCCACACAAAATCCATGAGTTTTTATATATGGAGTAGCACTCGGAGGGGGTTCCCTTTGTATACGTGCCCTCCCACCCCACTTTAGTAGGAACCTGCTTCACATTAATTAGTTTTAGCATAGAAAAATTCATCTTGGGTTATTTGGAGATGTTCCCTCCTACCCCAGACTATGTAGGCACCTGCTACTTCATCAATAGTCAACATCAAGGTTATGGGTCAACTGCACAAAACCCTTGTCATCAAATTCCATTCGTTAGGCCACACACTATTAGTGTCACTATTTGTCACAAAAATTACAAGGAATTTCTATCCTTGGATCTTCATTTTTCATGGTTATGGGTCATTCAAAAACCCATGATTCATCGAAGTGCATTTTCTAGGCCACAAAATGTTAGTATCATAGTTGATCACAAGCATTACAAGGTATATCTATCCTCAGATCTTCATTCATCATGGTTATGGGTTAATCACACAAAACTATTCTCTTCAATGGGTCTTCATATTCAACAAAGAATTCTTAGGAGGGAGCTTCATGCAATGTGGACCATTTCTTCTTAAAGAGTGAGGAATGATCCGAATAGAAAATGGCATCCACCATGGTATTCATCGACCCATGGAATTTACCCATGGTATTGTAAGTTACATTCGCCTATGGTATTCATTCACCCATGGTATTTACCCATTGTATTGTAAGTGGCATCCACCCATGGTATTCATCCACCCATGGTATTCAATCACCCAAGGTATTTACCCACCCATGGAATTTACCTATGGTATTCTAACCAAAAAAGGGTTAGGTAACAAGTTGCATTTTGTAAAACGACATATTTTACACCACAATGTAGCTTTTACAATTGTTCTATGTTTTAATAATAATAATAATAATAATAAAATGTGGTTTTGTTTACTTTTTGTTCTCTCCTCTTTTCTTCTAGAATTTCATTTTTTTTTAGATCTTAGGGGCCTCCACCCAAGATCCAGATCAGAACATGTTCTTAATGCTTATATTTTTAGGGACAATTAAATTTAATAATACATAATTTTATTCTATTTTGTTCTTTTTCATCATGATGAGCAGCCAATAAATGGGGTACAAGTACAACTAACACTATTATTTTTCTTTTTTCTTTGTCATATTCATCTATAATTTGTGTTCTAAATTCTATCATTGCATAATTAAGGTTGTAATTGTAATTATTCATCTTCTTATTACTATAAGTTCCCTTTCCCAAATTTTAACCTTTATTCCTTTAAATGACACACTTGCGTATCAATAATATGGCCTATTTATTCGTTTAATTAGAAAATATATTTAATTTCCATTATTTTACAATGATTGTTTAATTTAGACTATTGGGGCCATGTCATGCAAGGCATTGGTGACGCTTCTAGTAGCCAAAACACAACCAATGTATGGAGAGGGTTATAGTGGTAGGGTACTAGGGAGCTAGTGATGCTTCCAATAGCCCGACCAAAATCACCTGAGGTGTTTTTTTCTCTTACACACACTATCTATAGGGAAATATTCCCTAAGATTTGGCCACTAAGTTACCTAATTCTAGTGGAAATGAGTGAATCTCAGTTTTTTGTTGTCATTTTTGGACCAAAAGTCCCTACCAAGTATCGGGATACAACAAGGAGGTTCATGATAATCCACCACCTAGGCCTTCCCCCTTCTCATGTTTCTCCTCATAATTATATTTTTTACTGGATGGTGTAGGATTTTAATCTTCCTAAAAGACAAATTCTATGTTTCAAGATGAAAGGAACCACAATGGCTTATGATTTTCCTACCCCCATGGTCTTAACTTGGACTATAAATTATCTTGTGGCCCCTATGGGGAATTTAATGTGTTCAAGTTAAGGGTATTTTTAGAGAGTCTTAGCTTCACATAGGGTGTGAAAAAAATGTAATCTCAAATAAACTAACTACAAAGACTCCACAATAGGATACCCTTTGTACCAAGTTTAAGTGAGCTTAGTGTGTGGCGTGAAGGTGTGTGCAATTGAAATCATGAACATACAAAGTGCAAATTGCAATGATGTGGGTATGCATGATCCTTTATAGTTCCCGTAATTACACTGTGATTTTTGTTCCTTGCAAGAAAATAAAAGGTGTGTGGATAGTGATCCACTTACTCTTTCTTAATTATTCTATGTGCTTGCATACAGGGAGAAGGAAAAATTAGTGCTTTGAGAAATATTTCAGATACCCACACAGGTTGGCCACAATGGTGTAGGGGGGCAGTGCCTACTTTAATTCTTTACTAACATCAACTCCTAATACCAAAATAAAATGAAATAATAGCTTTTGTCAGCAAAAAAGTAAAAAATATGTGTGGTTCTAGGGCCACTTACTTTCCTTCTAATTAAATTACGTGTGGTGTGAATTGGAATAATCAAAACAAATAAAAAATATATGTGGATTATGGCTACTTACTTTCCTCCTAGCTAAGCTATGTATATGTGCAAAATTTCAAATTAAAAGACAAAAAAATACTCTACATATAGCAGCCAGTAAAAAATTTTGGTTAATAGTGATGGTGTGTGCAAGGTGAATTAGTGCTTTGGAAATCATTATATTTCCATTACAAACTAAAATTAATTAAGTAACTTGATAATTAAATCTTCCAAGAGCACCATTCAAATATTTGTATACTTACCTAAATTGATAAGCATTTTCTTAATATTTACTCAACTTATACATGTTGATGCCTAGAACAAATCGTAGTCACATGAAACCATTATAGAATAAGCATATGAAAAAATATATTTCATCAAACCAAGTCATTGAAATAGCTCAAATTTTCCACTCATGCATAAATCATTATTTAACTTCAAGGGAAGCCACAATTGAGAACACCCAATAGATGAACCCCCATGTAAACGATATGAAATTTGCAAACTAGTTGAAGGTATGCAAATTATAAAATATTTGCAAAGTCAATATACCTAAGTAATCTAGTACAACAAATAATAATATCTCTTCACTCTACCCCAACACATGTTTAAGAATTGAAAAAACTTAACCATTTTAGCATAGGATTGAAGGGTGTGTGATAAAGGTGATCTATTGCTAGATATAACCCCAAAATTTTACTAGTGAATACGTTTTAAGCTTTGTTTGGTTTCACAGTAGGTCACATTTACCAAGTGAAGAATTTGACCTTTTTAAAAATTAGTTCTTCTTAGCAACACTTTTTTATTTCTTCAAAAGACTATATAAATCCCAAACTAAAAGGGATCCCTAAAACAAGGATGGTATTATAATTTTGTTCATATATCTCATTTACCAAACATTTAAATTAAAATCCAAGGCCAAATAAAAGGGATTGTGAAAAGAAAAGGAAAAATATTTAAGGGATTAAAGAAGAATAGGGGTTAAGAATAAAATTAGGGGAATTGAAGAGTAAATAAAAACCTAAAGAAGGCAAAGAGTGTGGTTAAAAAATGAGAAGAGGATGAAGATAAAAAAGTTGATGACAAAGATATTGTATAATAATTTGGAACATTGTTGAACTAAATAATAATATAAATTAAAGATTATTATATAGGAAGTCTAAATACACATTGAGGGAATATTTTAAATTTTAGAGAATGGGAGAAACTTGAAAAATCAAGCTAGTTATTAAAAATTGAAGAGCCAAGTTTATTTCATGAGAGAAAAAAAAACATATATCTATATTTATACAAATTTAATTATATAAGATAATTTGTGACTAAAAATTCATACAAAACATAAATAAACACTCCATACAAGAAGGAACATATTCAACTAGTTTTTAAGTATGTTAATATTTGAAAGCCTGCTATACAAGATCAAATTAGTTGGAAAATATTTTCTTCAATAGAAGCACCATATCATTTATCATTTTAAAAAATGTAACTAAAATGACCATAAAACAATAGTAAGAAGAACTTTTGTTTTGGAAGAACTTATCATAACTACAGAGAATTTCATGATTCCAAACAAAAAGTGGAATAAATGCGGGATGAGAAGTATGAGAATACCAATCAAATTGTTGATAACGAAACAAAAAGAAATTGAGGGATAGAGGTTTTAGTAGATTTAAGGAACAAGGAAGATGCTTCAAGTTCTTATCAACAACGGAGGTACATTTTTATCATTTTTTGTGAAAGAGGGTCAGGAGTAATTTGAGTGTTTATTTTCTTGGAGAATGCACATGGAAATTTTAGCACAACAATCAAGTATGGCACAAGGAGGGGTAAGAGGATTTAAAAAACTATATGTTTTTACAAGGAACGTTTTTTAATGAAAATGTAAAGAAGCATATCCAATGAATTTTATGTTTTCAATTTTTTTCATCAAATCTTGACAAATTTATATAACCTCCTTTTCACTTTTGAAGCATACTTTGCAATATATTTCACAATTACATGTTGATAAACAACTAGATAAAAATCAACATTAGATTTCCACAGTCTAAGAAGATTAACATTGTAAACATTTAGCATATCATCAATACATGAATGCTTATTTGTTTATTTTCCATTTTTAATATATGAATTTAGTATCGATTAATCACATGAGCCTTACATGGATAATTGCAGTGGTATGCAATAATAGACTCCTTTTTGTGCAAGCACGAATCTACACTACACTTTTTATGTCTTTAAAAAACACTCTCTCTATAAAAAATCTCATGACCTTCACGAGGATTGAAAGAAGAAACTTGTGAGGTTTTCAAAGGTAGGGATCATCATTTAGGATTCAAAGAATAATTATGTTATATGATGATAGATTTCATGAATATTTAATGTTGTTAGATGTTTAACAAAGAATGTATTCTCAACATGCATATTGGAAGGAGGGATACTCTTGCTCATTCTAGATCTTGACACGTTTTCTCTCTTTTAATTCCTACAAGGATATAAGGCTTCAAAAAAACTAACATTTATAGGTTTTGGAGCACATATGTGAGAACCCTTTTTGCTAATATCACTTGTAAATATTTCCATGAATTGTAATTCATGTAAATAATATATTGAAATGTAAAAGTTTTCTTTGGTTAAATCACATCCTTAGTTTTTGTGGGTTACCCTAAATAATTAAAATTCAAAGGTGGTTCATAATTTGCATCAATTCAAGTGGTTTTAGAAAATTGCAAATGAACCCTTAATAACACCGAGGGATTTTTCTTTATCTATTGTTACATCTCAATTTGTAACTACATGGTATTATTTTTAATTCTTATTCTATCTTATTTCTATTGTTTCATTATCCATGTTTTTCCTATTTTGAATCATATTTCCTAATTCATATAATATGGAGCAAGTAATATTATGTTGAAAATAGCAGCAAGAGATGCTAAAAATAGGAATGTTAAAAATAGCATTGATATAGATAGCATTTCAGGATATATTCCAATTTTAATTTGTCCTTGAATTAAAATTGAGAATTAAAATATGAATTTAGTCTCACCAACAGTTTGAAAAATAATTAATTAATTCATCTTGAGTTAATTAGTTGGAGAAATTCAAAGATGAAGTCTTTCTGAAGACATCCAACAATTATCCCTTCGATTGAGGAAGTTATCCCTTAATTAAGGAGATAAGGATGAGTTTTATTTGAGTTGTAATTAGTTAGCTTAGTTAACTGAGTTAAGTCCAGTTAAATTAGTTCCAAACCGTTTGTGGAACTAATTGTGAGTTCAGTTAGTTAATGCATGCATGCATGCAACTAGTGTTCTCCAGATAACTGAATATTCTCTCATAAATAGCTCATGCATGTCAGTTTAGACAAAGACCTAGTTGAGACTAAAGGAAGGGATAAGTACTATCAGTTGCTAGAATATTCCTATGAGAATATCTCTTGCATGCAAAAGGAATTCATTCCTTTAGGATTGCGCAGTTTCTACAGAGGTCAGAACATTGTGTGAGGTGATAATCACACAGGTTATAGCTGGAGGACTCAAGAGAAATTGCACAAAGAAATAGGAGGCTTGGAGGATAGAGAAGAAGGCATATGTGTTGTCTATTCTATCTATGAGCAACAGAGAGGGATTGTACTGAGAGCTGGATAGCCTGAGAGCTAAAGCTTTGTGTAATCATGAGATATTTCCACTTGTATGATAATACAGAGGTTTTTAGCTGAGGCTTTCCCTAGAGTATTCTTCTGTGTTTCATGTGTGACTGAATCTTCTTCTCTATTACATGTGTTCTGCTTTTTTTTCCACAGAAAATAATCGTACTTTCTATATATATTAGAGAGTCTCATAGCATATCCATTGCATTACAAATCAACTCCCGATCTCCTTCAGGGGAGGGAGAAAAGCAGTCACGGCTTCCTTGGGTACCCATAAGCATCCCTAAGGCTACCAAAGCAGAAAAACTTCTTCTCAAAAAGAGGGCACTTCTAGTCTTTCTAATCTCCCGGCATATCACCGAAACAGAGATAAGAGAAAAAGACAGAAGCATGCCTTCATCATCTGAAGAAACAACAGACATATCAAAATGTACATTCCTATAGAGATCGGCAGTAGACACTATTCCGGTCTCAAAGTTACTTGAAAAAACTACACAGAATTTTTTTTTTGTGAAAATTGTGTCAACAGGCCTCCTCATATGAGGAAAACAACCCTTAGAAAAGTAAACATAAATGAGATAGTCCATAGTTTTGGTAGAGAGACATAAAATATTATATGTAGTTCGAAATAAAACTAAAATAACAGAAGCAACATGATATTAAGTAGAACATCAAAGCAGAACAATGTCATCCGAAGACTGGCTGGTCAATAGGATTGATCACCCCCTTGTCCATCTCTGTTACTGACTAGGTCCCCAAATCTTGTTGTACGTTTGTTTTAGATAAGTTATCTGCCTCCTGGTTTCTTTCCCTGTAGATGTGGCAAACAATGATTTCATTAAAAAAGCTTTTGATATGCAAAATCTCATTAAGCAAAGGAAGCAGAATATAATTTCTGCAATGTTGAGTCCTGTTGAACCAATTCACAACATTCTTTGAGTCACCAAAAATTTGAACCTGTCTCAACCGTTTCAAGGAAAGCCAGCAAAGAAGGTGATGTAAAGCCTTGAGCTCAAAAAAATTATTAGTCCCCTGCCCAAGGCCAATTGAGGCACGAAAAGATTTTTCAGGAGTAATATGAATGACCAAACCTACTCTGCACTGTCCATTTAAGTCTGTAGCCCCATCAAAGTAGGCCCACAGAACATATTCCCTAATAAATTTAGTCTGAATAGAGTGGTGGATGGAATGTCCAGATGAGGATGGGATGCTATCGTATATTGCTGCCCCTTCCACAGCCAGTTTTCCAATAGGGAATGGAAGATCTTTGAAAATTACTTGGTTCCTTGCTAGCCAAGTGCCCCAGGCTATCAGGAGAGGGATGGAGTGGACTTTGTCATCAGAGGCCTCCTGCCACCACGGAACCATGCTTGCTGGATACTATCTCCTTCCCACCTGAGGGGAGAATTCATGAATCTCAAGGATTCAACCCAAAGGCTGACATTGAAAGGGCATGTGAGAAATAAATGTGTTGTTGATTCCCCATTTTCTTTGCAAAGAGAGCACCATCTCGGGCCTATTTCCCCCTTTTCTGCAAGAAATCCCATGTTGGCACTCTTTTCTGAAGGATGCACCAGAAGAAAAGTCTAGTTTTTGCAGGGCATTTCAACTTCCAGAGAAGTTTTGACCACCATGGAGGGTCTTCCCAACCTTGTTGGGACATCAACCATTTGTAGCCCGTCTTAGGTGAGTAGCCTCCTATCTGTGCATGGACCCAAACTAGCTCATCCCTTGCTTCTGAAATCCGGACAGAGGAGTTTTGGAGGTCCAAGACAAAAAGGCTCCGTTCCTCTCTCCATCTCTCCTCCAAATGAAGGTCAACTTCTGTCAACCACCCTTGTCTCCAAATGGTAGTAGTCCTAGGATTGGCCACCTGATTTAGAAAAAGATATCCCCGTTCAGTTAAAAATAATTTTAGATCATGAGATAAGGCATATCTTTCTGAGCACCCAGCCCAGGGATCACATCCAACCCTCACCCGAGTACCATCCCCCACTTTCCATGCAAGTCCTTGTTCAATAGTGTGAGCCGAAGCAACTACTACCTTCCAGACCACTGAGGCATTTTCGGAGGACTTTACAGGATTGTGGACCCATTCCATTACAGTAGCCAGAGCTATGTACTTTCTTTTTGTAACAGTGGACCAAAGAGAATCGGTCGATATAAGTCTCCATGCCAGCTTGGCTGCTAAGGATTTTGAAAAAAAAGACAAATGCTTAATTCCCCATCCTCCCCATTCTTTCGGTCTCGAAATATTATCCCATGCAACCCAAGGAGTCACATGTTCTACTTTAGATCCGGCCCATAAGAATCTGCTACACAATTTTTCTATGGAAGCTAGTATACCTTTAGGTCACCACATGAGACTGGCCCAGTAAACAGGAATTGCCATCAGAACTGTCTTTATTAGGACCAGCCTCCCTGCTCGAGACAACCCTTTATGACTCCACAAATTTAGTTTCTTTTCTATTTTTATGAGGAGCCATTTCAAATCCTGTACCCGGTAAGTATCAGGTTTCAACAGGAAGCCCAAGTATTTAAAGCTTTCCTACAGAGATTTGATTTCAAATGGAAGAAGAGCCCCTACTCCGCCACTTTCCTCCAAAGACATACCCGATATTGTAAGGGTCAATTTCTGCTCATTGATTTTAAGACCTGTAGCTTTAAGAAAAAGGTCCAGGATGCTCTTTAGAGCTCTACAGTCCTCCACACTTCCATTGCTTAATGGAATGATGTCATCTACAAAGAGCAGATGGGTTACCCATAGATTAACAACCACTTCAATTTCTCGGAGCTCTCCTTGTCTTTTTTCCCTAGTAATCATCAGACTCATCCCCTCTGTGGCCAACAAGAAAAGAAGGGGGGACAAAGAGCATCCTTGTCGCAGCCCTCTCTCCAGATTGAAAAAATCTGAAGCTGCTCCGTTGATTAATAAGGAGATAGAGGATGAAGTAATGCAGCTCATAATCCACCTTACAAAATCGAATTTGAAACCAGGGTGAGTCAACAGAAGGCGCAAGTACATCCAACTTATTTTGTCGTAGGCCTTTGATAAATCAATTTTAGCAATTGCCCCTTTCTTTCCATTCCTCTTTAAACTATGCAGGGTTTCTTGAGCAATTCCCATTGCTTCATGAATCTGTCTTCCATCCAGGAAACCAAACTGATCTGGAGAGATGTGCCTAGATAAGAAGGGTTTCATCCTGGAAGCAATGATTTTAGCAATAATTTTATAGACACAGGTGCATAGGGAAATAGGCCGAAAGTGTTATGCTCTTAACCTGCAAAGCAATACCCAAGCGAAGAAAAGATACCGAGAACACAGAATATGCGAAGAAAATATACCCAAAACACAGAATAGCAATGATTTTATTATTCAGAGAGAAATGTTCACAGGCCTCTTCGAGGGGGCAACCTCCAATAGAGCAGAGCTCGATTACAAAACAAGACACACTGCTCCTCGCAGGGAGTCTCTATCCTTTATATATGACTCATACATGCAATACCACAAGCCAATATCGTGGGTTTTATTAATACCATCTATCTAATACTACCGCCTATTTACCATCTATCTAATACTTCCGCCCATTTGCAACTAACTGTGGTCCCGTCATTAATTGCGGGTTAACCACTTACAAATATTAATATGGGCTTTATTGACTCTTGACTATGACATGATCCCAAGACATAAATAAGGGGGTTAGGGTGGGACCCTAACATGCCCTCCCCCTTAAGACTAGCCTTGTCCTCAAGGCTGAAGTTGCGGAAACTGCTGAAGAATAGTGGTTGGTTCCCAAGTTGCATCTTCCGGAGAGGTGTCTTTCCATTTGACGAGGACCTCCTTAATCATGCGGCCGCGCAGGTGCTTGTCTCGTGTGTCTAGAACCTGTTCAGGTTGAAGCCAGATTGACCCTTCTTTGTCCAATTCAGGTAGACTGGTTTGAACTCGGCAATTGTTCCCAATCAATTTCTCGAGGCACGATACATGGAAAACTGGGTGGATTTTTGTTGTAGGTGGCAAAGCCAACTTGTAAGCCACTTCTCCAATGTGCTGAAGTACTTGGTATGGTCCATAGAATTTTGGGCAGAGCTTTTGACAACCCTTGTCTTTGAGTGATGTTTGCTTATATGGTTGCAGCCTCAAAAATACCTGATCCCCTTCTTGAAATTGGCGCTCTGAGCGATGTTGGTCAGCCTGTTGCTTCATACGGTTCTGAGCTTGATGAAGATTCTCGCGCAGATGGGCAAGCATGGTTGCGCGGTGTTGTAGGAGTTGATCCACGGCTTGTACTTTGGAGCACCCCGTGAGATAAGAAGTAGGGGAAGGCGGAAGTTGTCCATAGACTGCTTCATAGGGAGTCATTTTGGTGGTGGCATGATAGTTGGTGTTATACCACCACTCAGCCAGAGGTAACCACTGTACCCAAAGGTGTTGCTTTTCTGAAGTGAAACACCTAAGGTAGGTTTCTAGACATTTGTTGACGGCTTCGGTTTGACCATCTGTTTGCGGATGATATGAAGTACTGAGTTTGAGTTGAGTGCCTTGTATTCTGAAGTGCTCCTGCCAAAAATTACTGGTGAAGATTGGGTCACGGTCGGATACAATAGAAGTGGGCATGCCATGCAATTTGAAGATCTGATCCATGAAAGTTTGAGCAACCAAGGTTGGTGTAAATGGGTGGGGTAGGGCACAGAAATGAGCATACTTCGACAGTTGGTCCACAACCACCATGATGACTGACTTGTTCCCAGACTTTGGAAGACCTGTAATGAAATCCATGGAAACCTATGTCCAAATTGACGCCGGAATGGGCAATGGTTGTAATGTGCCTGGTGTGTTGACGGTTTCCCCTTTGTGGCGTTGACAGACGTCACATTCTGCTACGAAAGTAAGGATGTCCTGTTTCATGCCGGTCCAAAAAAATGATCTTCTGGTGCGAGCATACGTCTTCTGAAAGCCCGAATGTCCTGCAATGGGAGATGAGTGCAATTCTGCCAAAATGCGACTTTTGAGGGTGGATGTTGGCGATATTACGACTCTGTCCTTGTAGCGAAGAATATCATTCTGCCACGAGTATCCCTTGTTGGAATTAGGATCTACCTGCAATTGAGAAATGAGTTGGGAGAGCCCTGGATGTGAAAACCATTCCCTGCGAGCCTCTTCAATCCAGTCTGGAATGGGGAGGGAAATTGCGAGCAGAGTACTTTCCTCCTCAAATTGGCGCGACAATGCATCTGCTACCCTGTTGTCTTTCCCTTTCTTGTAAATGATTTCATAATCATATCCCAGCATTTTGGCTAACCATTTATTTTGTTGAGGGGAAGATAGGCGTTGCTCCAAAAAATATTTAAGACTGTGATGATCTGTGCGGATTTGGAAACGTCACCCCAACAAGTAAGGTCTCCAGGTCTCGACTGCATGTAAGATGGCCATCATTTCCTTCTCGTTGGTAGATTGGCCCAAATTCTTCCCACTTAGTTGTTGGCTGGTGAAGGCCAATGGTCGCCCTTCCTGCATTAAGACCGCTCCAATACCTGTTCCCGAAGCATCACATTCAATGACAAATGATTTGGTGAAGTCCGGTAGTGCTAAGACAGGAGTGGAACACATGGCGGTTTTTAGAGCGGTAAATGCCTGTTGTGCTTCCTCATTCCAGAAGAAGGAATTTTTCTTTAGGAGTTGCGTTAGGGGCTTCGCTATGCGGCCATAGTTGCGGACAAATTTACGATAATAGCCTGTGAGACCCAAAAATCCTCTCAAGCTTTTCAAGGTCTTAGGTTGAGGCCATTCTTGCATTGCCTGGATCTTTTTGGGGTCCACCTTGACACCTTCGCGCCCCACAATGTGGCCCAAATACTCAACTTCTTCCATGCCAAACGAACACTTAGACATCTTGACAAATAATTTATGTGTTCGGAGCAGTTGCAAGAGTAGATCTACATGCTGAAGATGTGCCGCCCAAGTGCCACTATAGATGAGGATGTCATCGAAGAAGACAAGGACAAATTTTCTGAGATATGGTTTGAGGAGGTGATTCATAAGGCTTTGAAAAGTAGAGGGGGCATTACAGAGACCAAATGGCATGACGAGGAACTCATAATGGCCTTCATGAGTTCTAAAAGCTGTCTTGGGAATGTCGACTTCCTTCATGCGAATTTGGTGATAGCCTGAGCGAAGATCCAACTTAGTGAAGAATTGAGCCCCATTGAGTTCATCCAACAAATCGTCAACCACTGGGATGGGAAATTTATCTATGACTGTTAACTTATTGAGGGCCCTGAAGTCGGGACACATCCGCCACTCCCCATCTTTCTTGAGGACCATGACCACTGGGGATGAATAAGGACTAATGCTGGGACGAATGACACCTGCTTCCAACAATTCCTTGATGATTTTTCTATTTCATTCTTTTGGGTGAACGGATATCTGTATGGCCGCACATTTGGGGGTTGTGCCCCTGGAACCAATGTGATGCTATGATCATGTTCCCCTCGCGAGGGTGGAAGCTCATGAGGCTTGTCAAAGACCGTCCGATGTTTATTTAAAATCTGTTGCATCTCAGGATGAACTGGCGGAGACATGGTGTCTACTACCTGGATGGCATTAAATTGAGCTACCACTCCATGATGGCCCTTTTTAACAATTTTTCCATCCTATGCGAGCTGATGATAGAGGGGGCTCCTGCTTGAAGTCCACGGAGGGTATGTGTGGAGTTGTCCTGCTTAAAACTCATATATAACTCCTGGAAATCCATTGTGATTGGCCCAAGGGTGCGGAGCCATTCAGCACCTAGGACAATGTCGCATCCCCCCATGTGTATGGAAAACATGTGGGTTTTCAACTGATAATCCCCCATTTGAAGTTTGAAATTTTCACAGCGAACTTCACATTTCATTGTGCCCCCATCTGCAATTTGGACCTGGAAGTTAGAGACTGCCCGTACATAACAATGCGCTGCTTCGGCGATTTTTTGATGGATAAAATTATGGGTACTTCCACTATCAATCAAGACTATTACTGGGCGATGTTTAAGAAAACCCCTGATTTTGAGAGTTTGAGGGGAAGAGATTCCTGCCAACGCATTGAGCGAAATAACTGGGTCATCAGATACAATCTCCTTTTGGTTGTCTTCTTCGATCGCCTTCGGTTCCTCAAGAGGTGGATCTTCCTCGGTGGAGCTGTAGTCAGTGGCATCTATTTGAAAAAACTTGGGCTCCTTGCATTTATGCCCAGGGGAATATTTTTCATCACAGTAGTAACATAGTCCTTGCTTCCTTCTCTCAGCCATTTCCTGAGGTGACACCTTTTGGACCTTAAGTGTCTGAGTCATGGTATGAGCTTGTGGGGGACGACCTTTAGTGGGGAAATTGGGGCGGGTGTATTGGGCTGTTATGGCACGCTCCACCTTACGGGCTACCTGGCAAGCCTCCGTCCATGTGGGAGGGTGGTGGAGTAGAACTTGAGCTTTGATGGCTTCTTTAAGACCACTGATAAAACATTCCGTGTAGAACTCATCTGAGAGATGCTGAGTGCGGAAGGCCAAGGCTTCAAAAGCAGTAATATATTCATCCACTGTACCCATCTGTCGGAGCTTAGTGAGACGGCCCAAAAAGGAGTCTCCCTGTTCAAAGCGATCTCGAAGGGCTTTGGCAAATTGGGCCCAACTCGAAAAAGGTGCATTGCGACGTTGATGCCATTCCGCCCATTCCCATCGTTCATTGTCCAAGTACATGGTCCCCACTCCAATCTTAGTCCAATCATCTTGGAGATGATTCAATTTGAAATACTGTTCCATTTGTGCTAGCCATGCGGACGGGTTAGAACCATCAAATTTCTGCATATCCAACTTGGGAGGTCGCTGACTATCCAACTTGGGAGGTGGTGGATGGGTGTGCCAAACGTGAGGAGAGTGGCTAGACTCACCGTCATGGTGTATATGGTCATTATAGGGTACCTCAAGAGCTGGCTCCTTGCCCTTATCGAGTGCTTGCCATACCAGGCTCGATAGGTCATCAAGCGTATTTTTGAGCTCGTTCATATCTGTTTCAAGTTTGTCTAGTCTTTCATTGGCCATTGCTTGAGCTCTAGTTTCTACCATACACCAACTTGATGAAAAATTGGGACCGCCAAAATTTTTTTTTCTAAGAAATTGAATGGTACCACCGTGCTCAACTCCTTGTCCTGATGCTGATGGGCTAGGTCACAAATAAGCACTTCGGAATATCTCAGACTCTTTTTTTTTTTTTTTTTTGGAAAGCTCCTAACGGAGTTTTACTCCTTCCTGATCAATATTGCAGTCGCCAAATCCTCAAACTGTCAATGCCGCCAAAAGTCCTGCGAAAATTATATCCAGGTACAGGAACCCTTCACAACTACTCCGATCTGGTGGATCTGAGATATCTGAATGGTGGAACAACTGCTGCTGCTGATCTGGAATATCCGATCTGGTGGATCTGAGAGATCAGAATGGTGGAACAACTGCTGCTGCTGATCTGGAATAGATGATGTGTGATCCCCCGATAGAAAGGGAACTATGGTATTGGGGAGTGTCAGGTGCTACAGATCGCAATATACATAAGGGTCTGACAGTAGTACTCGGCCCAATGTTTCAGGGCTCTAATTAAGGAGGATCGACTGTACCCTTAGCCGTACAACCCGACTACCCTATCGTACGGGCGAGTAATCTCTCCGAGTGCTGTTCTCGGTGTACTGTAGCCACAAGACGGCCGAAGGTTTATCTATGGCGAGGTTTCAAGGGAGCTAGGGGGCTTCCTATATACCCAGAGGGTACGTGGAAGACAGTCCGTGCGCGGTTTTGTCTAATGCGCTACTACTCGAAGGGGTACCCACAGGGGTTACAAGGGAGTCCAACAGACGTGACCACCTCTTGTATTTCCTGCGTGCATGCCTCCCCAAATCCGCAGGTTTATGCGCTTAACGACAGATCTCGTGGTTTAAAGACGCCGGAACACGTCTCTAGCCAAAAAAACAAAATTTTGCTAAAATTTGGAGATCCCACCGAGCCCTGGAAAGTGCTCTGATACCACTTGTTATGCTCTTAACCTGCAAAGCAATACCCAAGCAAAGAAAAGATACCGAGAACACAGAATATGCGAAGAAAATATACCCAGAACACAGAATAGCAATGATTTTATTATTCAGAGAGAAATGTTCACAGGCCTCTTCGAGGGGGCAACCTCCAATAGAGCAGAGCTCGATTACAAAACTAGACACACTGCTCCTCGCAGGGAGTCTCTATCCTTTATATATGACTCATACATGCAATACCACGAGCCAATATCGTGGGTTTTATTAATACCATCTATCTAATACTACCGCCTATTTACCATCTATCTAATACTTGCGCCCATTTGCAACTAACTGTGGTCCCGTCATTAATTGCGGGTTAACCACTTACAAATATTAATATGGGCTTTATTGACTCTTGACTATGACGTGATCCCAAGACATAAATAAGGGGGTTAGGGTGGGACCCTAACAGAAAGTCATCGAAAGAGGCTAGCTGATCATATTTGGGGATTAGAGCTAGAAAGGTTGAGTTGAAGGGTTCATATATAGATCCAGAGGATCTTGATTCATCCACAACTGCAGCCAGATCATCCCCCAGGAATTCAAAGAAATGAAGGAAAATTTCCACTGTCCACCCATCTAGCCCAGGACTCTTGTCCTTCTGCATATCCTTGAGAATGTCCTCCACTTCCTGTTTAGAGACAGCTTCCATAATAGAGTCATTTTCTTCTTCCTCAACATATCTTGGAAAGAATTGAGAAACTCTGATGACCTCTACTATGGATACTTCCTCCGGGGCTTTGAAAGATTCTTAAAGTGGTTTACACCTAGAGAAGCCAGTTCTTCAAAGGATTTTTCCATTTCCCCATCCTCTTTTTTAATTCCCAAATTGTATTAGCAATCTTTCTGCCCTTTGCATAATTTTGGAAAAACTTAGAGTTTTCGTCTCCCGCTTGCAGCCAAATGGCTCTACTTTTCAATCTCCAGCTTTCTTCCCTTAACTGGAGAATTTTTCGCCGAGATGCTTCCAACTCTTTAATTCTGTTTCTTGAATCCAAGGACTCATAACCAGATCCATCTGAGTTTTCCAATAGAGCTAATTCGAAGTTTATACTTTTGAGCTCCTCTTCTTCCTTCAGTTTCTTCTGATGCACCCATTCTTTTGTCGCTTTCTTCATTCTCTTAAGATTGTTCGACAAGTGGATTCTTCTGCTTCCTTCTTCATTATGATTGTCCTTTCTCCATGTATCATGGAAAAGAGCTTCAAAGGATTCATCCTTCAGCTAGGATGAGTTGAATTTAAAAGGGGTTCCTAGTTTTTTTGCATCCCCTTTCGATTCCAGGAGGACCGGGAAATGATCAGAGTGACCCCCTTCCCCGACCCAATGTCTGAAAAATGATAGAAAATCCACCAGAGGCTCACAGAGAAGGAAGCGATCTAGTCTTTTTCCCACCCAATCGACACCGAGGCATCTGTTTCTCCAGGTAGGGCGCAATTTGATCAAAGGAGCATCGACCAGGTGGTAGGAAGCAATTTTATTCATGAAAAAAATAGAGAGGGGGTCCGAGTGGGCATTAGCACCCTAAGATTCCAAATCCCCCAAAGAGAAGTTCAGGTCACCTCCAATGATGAGGTAAGGATGGGAGAGGCGAGAGAGGTTGAAGGAAGAGTTCCAGAAGCGTTCCCTCTCCAGACAGGGCCCATAGATATTCAGGATAAGGAAGGATATACACAACTCTCCAGAATAGAGTTCCATTGCCAAACAGTTTTCAGAACCCCAAGATGAAACTTCCTTGAGCTTCCTCATATTGTAACCTGTAACTACACCCCCCAACCTACCTTCAATGTCGAGAGCTGAGAATGCCCACCCAGGCAAAAACTTTTGAAGAGTACAGATAACATCGTCACTTTTCCCCAATGTTTCTTGGTGGAGAATAACATCAGGGTTATAGGAGTGCACAAGGTTTTTGAAGGCTAGCTTTTTTAGCTGGCTAGCTAAGCCTCTGTAGTTGAAGGAAAGTAGAATCATCAAGGAACAAAGGGGGTGGTGGCTCCGCTCTAAGCACCCCAGGAAGAGTTTTCTGCTTCTCGTCAGCGATATCAATGACAGCTTTGAACTAGGCTTTTGAGAGTAAAGATTTTCTTCCCCTTAACTTCCTTGGCCCAATAACCACTGGGTCCAAGGCAATTCCTCCTACAGCCTGTCCCTTACCCTTTCTATTGGCCAAAGGGTGAAGATTATAAGGTGGGTTATCCAAGATATGAACACAGGATTCAACAGAAGTAATATCAATCTTAGAGGGATGTAAGGCATCATCATAAGGAAGGGAGACTGAGATAATAATACTATCAGAGGAGTCTTTAGTTAAATTCAACGCAGAGAAATAATTTAAAATCTGCCTGGAGGGACCAGGCCTTTCTGGGAGAGACTATAAAGAGATTGCAGAAGAACATTCACAAAAAGAAGGAAAAGAAGACGTACCCGCCATGGATGCCCCAGCAAGCTCATCAGGTAAGGGAGCCAGGGTGGCCGGTGGATTAATCTGAGCGGCAGCTGCATTTTTACCATCCAAGAGGTGTTCCTGCTCCATTAGATCGATTATTTCTGAAGCCCTCACCTAGTCTAGAGATTGCACTAAAACCTTCTGTTGAGCCCCCCTTGCTTCCTGTGCAGGAGCCCCTGAGGTCGAAAGGTTCTCATCTGATGGCGATGATGACGATGTCCTAATGGACATTCCTTCGCAAGATGACCATACTTATGACACCGAAGACAATGGAAAGGGAGGTTCCCATAGTCCAGAGTTTGAAGGAATTCAAGGTCCCTGTATTTTAACGTCATCGCATCCACCAATCCCTCCCTCGGATTTAGGCTTCACTCGAGCCATACTCCTGTCCTTGGTTATGATGTAAGAGTTATCATAATCCAGAAATTTACCCAGGGTATTACTAATAGAGACAAAATTGGATTCCATCCAAAATTGTAAGGGAAGTCCAGGGAGCTTTACCTAGACAGGGGACTCCGCCAATTTCTCCTTCTGCACATCAAATAATGGAGTCCATCTGCGAAAAAGAATGGGACGCTTTCCAAAATACTAACTCCATTCAAAGACCCGGTCCGCATGTGATTTGCTGTCAAAATGAATACTAAACGAACCCCTTTCCAAAACAAGAATCTCTGATGGCTTGCTCAGGGCTTCTTTCCACTTGGATTGGACCCATTTCGCTATGTATTCGGCTGAGTACTTCCTTCCTCTTACACGGCCAACCAGAATAGTCTCAGTTGCATCCATTGTTTGTTCTATGCTGATATCTACCCCCAACACACAGCACAAATGAAGCTCTTTCTTCTTGATGGAATTCGATTTCTTTCTCTTTGCCCCCACGACTTCCTTGAAGTCCCCTTCTGCTCCCGCAACATTTGGAATAGGAGCATCCGGCGCAACCGAAACAGGCGGCCCTTGACCCCCTCCTTCAGGCACAGAAGAGATTTCTGCTTCGTCCAACCTCCTCTGTTGGTTTCCTTCAACAATCCCAACCTCCTTTGAGTAAGCAACAACTTGAGGGATCAAATTAGTGGTCCAGGTCCTAGGGTTTCTGTTAACCCCCCACAAGATGTGGCCCAGGGCAGTCGATTTATGCAAGAAGCAGCCAGAATGGAGCTTAAAGAAGGTCCTCCGCCACCGTGTGAGGCTTCTTGACCCTGGGGTGCGAAAAGCAGAGGAAAACCTTGCCAGGGGCTAGCTTGACCTTGCGAGACTCCACCAACAAGAGCCACTTGATCCTCGTTCGACGAGATAATATGAGAGAAATGCTTCAAAAATTCTGCTCGATCTTCGACTGCCCGCAGCTGCTCTTGGTTCTCCACAGGAGTAGCGCTCGCCCGCCAAACACCATTCCAGACACTCGGGAGGTTCTCATCTCATCGACTTACCCCATACTGTGAGCCTCTCGCAATCGCCTCTTTACTGGGACCCTGGATGTTTACATTCTTTGGAAAAAACAAGTCAAGATTCTTGGAAGAGACCTTGTGTCCCCAACACATCAAAAGGTCCTTTGGCGCAGGCTCGAGCTCAAGAAATTCGCTATCAAACCCTATCTCTGTGTCGCGCCCAAACAAACTTAAACCGGCACAACGAGAAGACCGCAACCGTCTCAAAACCCTAATCATCAAAACCCTTTGCAGTAAACAATGTCGGTTAAAAGGTATTAACCCCATCCTATGGTTGTAAAACTAATGGCCTGAGTACCAACCTCGCCACCGATACCTCGGGGCCAGAGAAAAGTATGACATTTTGGGTGCCGAGTACTGAGAACTGACATTGAACTATTGCCATATTCAATTATGTGCCAGGGTCATGAGACCTAGGGTCGAGGCTTGAAACCCTTGGTCTCCATTCCCCAATGTGAGAGCTCCCCTTGAAGCACTTAAACTTATTTTTTAAAATCTGGCTTACATGTGTTCTGTTTGATCTTGCTCAAAATCGATTAAGCTTCCGCAAGTTTTAGTGTAGAAGTAGATTAAGTATTTTTCTTTAATACATTGCATAATCAGTTTAATCTATAGTGAGAATTTCAACATGGTATCAGAGCAAAGGTGATCAAAGTGGAGAATAGTATACAAAGAAGGGAGAAGATTGAAGTTTGAAGTTCATGATTGTAGGTACAAAATCTTTTTCTTATCACATCTCAAAGTTCACGAATGGTGTTTAATGGCTTGAGACTCGAGTATGCCCTGGATGGCGACTCAAATTACATAGCATGGAAGCAACATTAGAGGACAATGGTTTGAAGGACGTCATTGATCAAGAATTCCCTAAGCCAGCAATAGCTAATACCCAAGAATTGGTGGAATAGAAGAAATGTGTGGCGAGAGTGAGGAGGATTCTTTTGGAGGGAGTTCAAGACCATATTGTCTCAAGTCTCTATGGGAAGGAGACTCTGTTTTCAATGTTGAAGACATTGAAGGATCTATTTCAGAACAATAGTGACTAGAGGAAGCTAGTGCTAAAGGACAAGCTTCAGAAAATTAAGTGTGAAAAGGGCGACACGATCTCTACATATCTGAACAAGCTCACCACCTGCATAGATGAGCTTGCAAGTGTAGGAATCATGACAGTTGATGATGATATGGTGAGTCTTGCTCTCCTTGGTCTTACTCAGAACTAGCATAGCTACCAAGACTCAGTGAATGGAAGAGAGAAACTGTTAGATTGGCAATGACTTTGGTTAGATCTGGTGCAGGAGGAGATCAGGAGAAGCATCAGAGATGTTTCCTCATATAAGCATGATGATGAAGAAAATCTAGCCTTAGTAAGTAAGGCGAGGAAAGGGAAAGGGAAAGATTCCCATTCCAAATCGATTTCTTCCCATGGAGGGAAGAAGATTGACAAATATAAAGTGAGATGCTTTAATTGTCATGAGGTGGGCCATTATGCAACTAGTTTTCCATTGAATAAATACAAGAAGGGGTCCTAGAAAGGATTAGATGGTGAGGCACTGGCCTCACAGTTCGATTGGATTTTACCCTCATCACATGCATGGTTTCATTGATGGTGGGTTGTGTTTGGTACCTAGACAGTGGAGCCTCATTCCACATGACCGGTGATAAGAGTTTATTCAGTACCTAAGAGGAGAAATATCTCTGGATGTACATAAAGATGGGTGATGATGGAAAGTACCATGTTCCAGGTGAAGGTATGGTTGTGTTTTAGAGGGAGCATGGAGCTCCTCTTACCATAACTAATGTAAAGTATGTAATTGGACTGAAGAAAAAATTGGTATCGGTCACGATGTTGGAAGACAAAGGTTATGATGTAGTCTTCAGTAAAGGAAAGGCATTCCTGAGACACATAGCCATGGGTTAGACTAAGAGGATTGGGATTCGAGTGAAGAATCTCTACAAACTAGAGGTAGATGACTATGCTGCATTGTGTTCCAAATCAGAATTGGTACAAATCCAATATATTGGTGAGTTATGGCATAGAAGGTTGGGCCACTTGAATAATGGGGCCTTGAAGATAATGCAACAAATTTCTATCGGACTTCCCAAAGATAAACTTGAGCAATTGGACACATGCAAAGGTTCTACCTTGGGTCAGTATGCAAAATCTTCCTTTCATGATTGAGACAGTCAAGCTGAATTATTCTTGGAGCAAGTTCATACAGATTTGTGTGGACCATTCTTGATAGCCTCCATCACTAAACAAAGGTACTATGTGATTTTCATTGATGATTTTTCTCGTAAATGCTAGATATATTTCATGTAGAAGAAGGATCAATGTGAGTTAAAAGCCTTGGTTGAGAAAGAATCAGGAAAGAAGATCAGAACCTTGCAAAGCGACAATGGTGGAGAGTATGTCTCTCAAGAGTTTAAGGAATTCTATGCAGCAGAAGGAATTAAATGAGAGTTGACAGCACCTCATAATCCACAATATAATGGGGTGGCCGACAGGAAGAATAGAACGATTGTCGGGGAAGATTGGGCGATGCTACATGACCAAGTCCTACCACTTCATTTGTGGGCTAAGGCATGCAACAAAATGGTTTACTTGCAGAATAGAAGCCCGCATCGCATACTTGGGATGAAGACACTAGAGGAAGATTTATCTGGGAAGAGACTAGATGTGGGTCACTTCAGGATCTTTGGCTCATCAGTTTATTTCCATGTGACCAAGGATACCTAGAAGAATCTAGAGCCGAAAACAGAGTTGGGGATACTTGGGGTACATTGATACTCCCCACAACTATCGGATGTATTTGCCTACTAGTTAGAGGACAGTGGTTCACAGAGATCTTAAGTTTGATGCGCTGAAGGTCATGCGAGTTTCCCTTAAGAGGGAGCTCAAGTTGTAGGCAGAGGAGGAACTTTTGGTTCCTAAGGAGGAGCAGCCTCAAACTGATGCAAAGTAGCCACATGTAGAGGTTCCAGGAGTGGAGACATCCACTCATGCGTAGTCTTCCAGAGGGGAAGAAACACACAAGGGAGGCTAACAGATTGTTGATGGATGTGAGAGAGAATGTGGCAGATCCATCTTCTTAGTGCGAATAGAGGAGGTCACCTGAGCAGTACATTGGTTACATGGCCCTTGTTGGGAAATGTGTAGAGACCGAACCATCTTCCTTTGAGGAAGTAGTGTAGTAGCCGGTTTGGGTTGATGCTATGGTGGAGGAGTATCAATGAATAGTTTGGAACAATGTTTGGGATGTGGTTCCAAGATCGGAGAACAAGTCAGTTGTGAGTTCCCGTTGGCTTTGCAAGGTAAAGCATGTTGTTGATGGTAGTGTGGAGAAACTTAAGGAAAGGTTTGTTGCCCGTGAATTCTCGCAGGTTGAGGGGATTGACTATAATGAGAATTTTGCTCCTATAGCAAGGTACTCATCTATCAGATCGATGTTGGCACTATCAACACAAATGGATTGGAATATCCATCAGATGGATGTGAAGACTACATTCCTCAATGGCAATATTGAGGAAGAGGTGTACATAGAGCAGCCAAAAGGTTTTGAGATGTTCGATCATGAGTTACATGTGTTTTGACTCAAGAGAGCTTTGTATGGGCTGAAGCAAACACCTCGTGCTTGGTACAGCAAGATCGAAAACTACTTCACCGGGTTGGGCTTCACAAAGAGTGAAGTGGATGAAAACTTGTACCACATCATGGTGGAAGGTAAGCAGTTGATCATTGTTCTTTATGTTGATGATCTGATATTGGTAGGTGATGATCAGTTGATCATGTCTTGAAAGGAGGACATAGCAAGAGAGTTCAAGATGAAAGACTTGGGTCTCATGCACTACTTTCTAGGCATGGAAGTGTGGTAGAAGGATGGAGAAGTGTTTGTGTCTCAAGGCAAGTAATCCAATGTGATACTCAGGAGATTCCACATGGAGAAGTGCAATCCCATGCAGACTCCTCTACTAGGTAACTGGAGGAAGGAGGATGCTACTTCAGGAGAAGTAGTAGAAGCTATTATGTACAGGAAGCTTGTGGGTTCACTGATGTACTTAGTGAACACACGACCATATTTTTGTTATGTGGTGAACCAGCTGAGTTAAGCTATGGTTTAGCCTACCAAGCTATTTTGGAAGGTAGCAAAGCATGTTTTGAGATACCTCAGAGGCACATCTCAGTATGGATTATGGTAGGGATGGTAAGAGCGAGTGAAGCTATAGGGCTTCATAGATGTAGATTGGGTATGGAGTCCATCAGATTGGAAGAGCACATCAAGAGGTGTTTTCAACCTTGTTTCAGCTGCAGTTTCGTGGTACAGTAGGAAACAGAGGTTAGTTGCACTCAGCTCAACAGAGGCTAAATACATGGCTGCAAGTCAGGAAACATGTGAGGCCATTTGCATGTGAAAAATTCTAGTTGGTTTGTCTGTTCATAGGATGGATCCAATTGTGATCTATTGTGATAATCAGAGTTGTATCAAACTCTCTAAGAATTCCATTATTTCATGACAGGTCCAAGCATATCGACATTCGGTATCATCATCTCAGAGAATGTGTGGCGAGGAGGATCATGTTGTTGCAATATATTTCAACCGAGGAGCAAGATGATAACATTTTGACTAAGGCATTGTCAAAGTGTAAATTCGAGTTCCTTAGAGATAAGATAAAGGTGGCAGATAACTTGTTTCTTGTTGAGAGGGAGTGTTGAAAATAGTAACAAGAAATGCTAAAAATAACATTGCTATAGATAGCATTTCAGGATATATTCCAATTTTAATTTGTCCTTGAATTAAAAGTAAGAATTAAAATTCGAATTTAGTCTCACCAATTGTTTGAAAAGTAATTAATTAATTCATCTTGAGTTAATTAGTTGGAGAAATTCAAACATGAAGTCTTCGTGAATACACGCAACAGATATCCCTTTGATTATGGAAGTTATCTCTTAATTAAGTAGATAAGGATGAGTTGTATTTGAGTTGTAATTAGTTAGCTCCGTTAACTGAGTTAAGTCTAGTTAAAATAGTTCCAAATAGTTTGTGGAACTAATTGTGAGTTCAGTCAGTTAATGCACGCATGCATGCAACTAGTGTTCTCCAGATAACTAAATATTCTCTCATAAATAACTCATGCATGTTAGTTTAGACAAAGACCCAGTTGAGATTAAAGGAAGGGATAGTGTACTATCAGTTGCTAGAATATTCCTATGAGAATATCTCTTGCATGCAGAAGGAATTTATTCCATGAGGATTGTGCAGTTTCTACAAAGGTCAGAGCAGTGCGTGAGGTGAGAATCACACAGGTTACAACTGGGGGACCTGGGAGAAACTATGCAAGGAAATAGGAGGCTTGGAGGATAGAGTAGAAGGCATATGTGTTGTCTATTCTGTTTATGAGCAACAGAGAGGGATTGTACTGAGAGTTGGATAGATTGAGAGCTAAAGCTTTGTGTAATCGTGGTGTAACCCTGAGATATTTCCACTTGTATGATAATACAGATAGCAGGGTTTTTAGTTGAGGCTTTACCCAGAGTATTCTTCTATGTTTCATGTGTGATTGAATCTTCTTCTCTGTTAAATGTGTTCTGTTTGATATTTCTCAAATCGATTAATCTTACGTAAGTTTGATTGTAGAAGTAGATTAAGTATTTTTATTTAGTACACTGCATAATCAGTTTGATCTACAATGAGAATTTCTACATATCACTAGTACAAATGGGGCCAAAATCTGATGGCTATTAGTTCGATATGAGACTTATTAGCATTAGCTATCTGACACATTGGTACTCATCAAATAGTTACTAGAATTCTATCAAAGAGTTGACAATTTAGTTAATGTCTAATATTTGAGGGTACATATGTTAATTATCTAACACAAAAAAGGTCGAAATTGTCATTAAAAAAGCTGACACTTTGAAGTCAATTTTATGATGCTATAAATCTTTGAATATCGATGTACCAAATGCCAAATATATGAAAAGTCTCACATTGCATTATGTCTCCCCATACATGAAAAATTGTGACATTTGGTCATTTAATAGTCGATAAATAGTTAGTTTCGTTTGATGGGAAAAACCAATGTTTAGGTGTCAGGTAATCGGTAGTATATGTAAATTGTGCGACATGATTTTTATCACTCCGTCACCCCCTTTTGTTGGTCTTGAATGGCCCATTCAATGTATAAGTTTTAGATAACTGATACCAATTTGAATTAGTTCGACGAGAGATTTGAATATCAGCTGCATCGTTCCATCGGTTTGGGTCATGGAGGCCAATGGTGACATGTCGGATATTCGACGGATGATATTTCTATCTGAAAAGAGTGCCAAATGACATAGACTTTTGTTCTTCAGTTTAAGCATTGATTATCTTATGAGTACGTCGATCGATATGAGTCAAATATTCGACGCCTATCCTGTGCCATTGAATATTCAATAGAAGTCTTCGTATTGAAAAAAATATAATTTTGACCAAAAATTGTCAATATATGTCAAAAATTCACACCTTAGGTAATGCGAAACCCCACATATCCTTGTTTTTAGTGGTTTATAACTTGTGTTGTTGGCACTAGTTATAGTCCTAACTTTACTAGCTAGTATTCATATTTTGAAATTGAGGTTATCTCAAAATTGTTTCCTAACCCACAATAGTTCCTTCAATCTCAAAGCTAGGTTTTGTCAAGGGAATGAATTACACTTTATCAAGTTCAATGGGGATAACCCACTAGACTATATTGAAGTTGTATTTTCTCTAGAAGCAAACAATCAAAGTCATTATGAAAATTCAAGGTTGCCTCTAATATCATGTAGAGGCACTTCATCACGATAAAACCATCCTTTTGCCTTTTGATTTTTCTCTTCCTCTATTTTTTCAACTCAATTTCATTGAGTCTAATAGACACACTACGATATTGGGCTAGGCACTTATACCATGCCTACCCTAGTAGGCTCTTAGTAAATAAAATATTGCACCTTTTCTTAGAGTGAGCTCAGAACGATGATGTTATTTATACCCAGCTAATTAACACCACACCCATTCTCATGGATGAATATCTAATTTAAAATTTTCATGGTAAATTTATATTGAAAAGACTCCTCAAGATCTCTGTTTTAAAGAACATTTTCAACAATGTGGAGAAGGTAAGAGGTGGAAGCCCCTAGAACTTGAGGAACCTACAAAGGAAGTTACAAGTGAGGATGAGTGATCCAGGTGGATATTGGTGGTCACCTGCCAAGTCCACCTGGACCCCCACCATTGTCTTTCTCAGCATTTTCAGTTTCCTTAATTGTAGCACAACTTACTATTTTTAGCAGTTTTTCGGGTCCTGAACTTCCGGAGCCGTTTTGAGGCCCTAAACGACGTTTTTTGGGGAATCCGGGGGCAACACGAGTCCATGGAATGGACTGGTGTTGCCCGTTCCAACAATGATAGTGCTCGGATAGATCTTTCTAATGAGCTATTGTACGCGTCAAACGGAGATCATATGCCAAAGTTACGACCCCGGGAAGTTGATGTACCAACTTACCCCAAACGGGGCCCACAGTTTGGCGTTTCATCTCCTAGGGTTAGGTTTTGGAATGTTAAGGGTTTTTCCATTGTTTCTCAACAATAAATAGGCCTTCGAGCCTCATTGTAACACAGTTCAGAGGCATGTAGCCATCACATCTCTTCTCAGAGATAAGCTACCATCGCCCTAGCTAGTTTATTTCCATTTCTGTCTGTAAGCATATTTCAGTATTTTCCATTAATGAAATGAAGTATTATTTCCGCTGCATCTTTGTGTATATGGTTATCTCTGTAATTTGTTGCGTTCCTGTTTAAATCCGGATCAGTGGTATCAGAGCGGTCTGCTTTTTCTCTGTTTTTCTTTGCATGTCCCCAACAAGGTCGGGATATAAGGAGTTAGGGCTTGAACTGGTTGAACCTTTGCAAGACCAGCCTCGCAAATCCCGACGGCCTCCCATGGCGGACGAGAAGAAAGACGAGGGGGCAGGAGATCCCATCAAAATCTTGCTCGAAGAAGCGCTCGAGCGACAACGGAACGCGATGATGGACAGCTTTGCGCAGATCCTTCAGCGGCTACCCAGAAGCGGCGCATCGGCTTCCAGCAGCTCCTCTGGAAACGCCACACCCTTTAAGGTACAAGTTAATTTTGAAATCCCCATATTCGAGGGTCAGATAGACGCCGATGCCGTAGATAAATGGTTAAATCTGCTAGAGGGTTATTTTTTGTTCATGAATTTTCGAGTCGGGAAAAGATTGTTTTTGCTCTTCTCAAAGCAGCCCCCCACGTCAAGGACTGGTGGGAAACCTACTGCGAGCAGAAGGATGAAAGTACTGGCTCACTATTTTCAGCCGCACCCACCTGGGATTCGTTCCGGGATGCCATCAAGGAGCAGTACTACCCTGTCGGAAGCTATGACGATGAATACATAAAGTGGACCACGCTGCGGCAGGGAAGGGACCAAGACGTGCCGGAGTTCACCAATCTTTTCCATACCCTTCGCACAAAGTTGGGTATCAAGGATTCGGAGCAACATTTGATACTCAAATACCGTGGCTGCCTGTACAAGTACATCCAGGAAGAAATACAGTTCCTAAACATCCCCTCGCTCGGCGCAGCATACCGGTATGCCGTCAAGGTCGAGCAGAAGTTTAAACAAAAGAAGCGAGACTTTGGATCTGCGAATCCAAAGCAGGGGAAAGGTGCCCCTAAACCACAGAACAAAGGACAAAGCCAATGCGGGGCAGCCCAAGACAACCAGCCGAAGCTGCAAGCAAAGAGCAACGCCGCGAAGCCGAGAAAGGACACTGGAAAATGGTGCGAGTTCCATAAGAGCTCCACTCACAACACAAGTGAGTGTCGGGCCAAGCAGTCACTGGTGGCTGAGCTAAAGGTTTCAGAATCAGATGCATGTTCCGACTCTGAGTCAGAACCCGATAAGGGGTATGAAAAAGGGAAGCAGATCATTGATGCGGATCCCAGCGCCACTGTTGCTACCGCAAAGATCCAGAAAAATGAACCCGAAGATCCAGAGGAGGAGGAGCGTCTCTTCCACTCCCAGATGTGGGTAAAGGGCTCCCCGATACAGTTCATTGTTGATAGTGGGAGTCAAAAGAACCTCATTTCGGCAGAGGTCGTGAAGCGGTTGGGCTTACCGACCACAGCACATCCACAACCATACACCATTGGGTGGCTTCACCAAGGGCGAGATCTTCGCGTGAGCCAGCAGTGTCGCCTTCCATACAACATCAAGCCCTTCACGGATGAGGTATTGTGTGACATTGCTCCCCTTGAAGTTTGTGATGTATTACTAGGACAACCATACTTGTGGAAGCGACATGCTGTGTATGAATCAAGGCCCCGTGCTGTTATTATTACATTGGGAAATAAGTTGTTCAGGATACCAGAGGTAGCACCACCTGCCGCCATCTCTTTGATTACTGCAAAACAATGTAGTAAGATCATTTCCAAAACCAGGAAATTTGTTTTCCTGATGATACGCCCTCAAGGGAAGAAGAAGACAGTGGCCGCGGCCTCCAAACGGGGTCCCTCTGCACGGCAGCTACAGATGGACAAGATTGTGGAGGAGTACGAAGACATCTTCACCTCCCCGGCAGGGGTTCCTCTGCACTGTCAAGTCAAGCACTCCATCGATCTGACCCCAGGTGCGCCGCTACCCAATGGACCAATTTATCGACGCTCCGTTCTGGAGAACAATGAAATCAAGAGGCAGATTTAGGAGCTCCTGCAGAAAGGTCACATCCGTCCGAGTTCTTCGCCCTGTGGGAGCCCGATAGTGTTGGTACAGAAGAAGGATGGGACTGGAGACTCTGTATTGACTATCGGGCGCTGAACAAGATCACTGTCCGTAATAGGTACCCGATCCCGCGGATTGATGACCTCCTAGACCAACTAAAGGGGGCGAAATATTTCAGCAAGATCGATCTGAAGTCAGGATATCACCAGGTACCAATTGAACCCTCAGATGTGTGGAAGACTGCCTTCAAATCCAAGGAGGGCCTCTTCGAATGGTTGGTCATGCCTTTTGGATTGACGAATGCTCCTGCAACCTTTATGAGGCTAATGGATGACATCTTGCGGCCATTCACCAACTCCTTTGTAGTAGTATACTTGGATGACATTCTGATCTTCAGCCAGAGTTGGGAAGAGCACCTCCAACACATCCGACAGGTTCTCCAAACACTGCGGCAACACAAGCTATGTGCCAATTTGGAGAAATGCACTTTTGGCATGACCGAGGTTCAGTATCTGGGATACATCATTGATGAACAGGGGGTGCATGTCGATCCAGCCAAGGTCCAAGTCATTCGGGATTGGCCCTCTCCAACCACTCCAACAGAGCTCCGCGGCTTTCTAGGTCTTGCCAACTTCTACCGCAGGTTTGTGTTGGGATTTTCTCATATTTCTTGGCCCTTGAGTCAAGTCACCAAGGGTGGGGCGAAAGCAAAATTCTTTTGGTCTGAATCTCAACAGAAGGCATTCAGGGAGTTGAAGGATCGCCTCTGCACGGCACCAGTGCTCGCGTTACCAGATTTACAACAACCATTTGAGGTCGAGACAGATGCCTCTGACTATGCTATTGGGGCAGTCCTTACTCAACATGGACATCCAGTGGCATATCACAGTGAAACACTTTCAGACACAGTCCGGAAGTACCCCACTTATGATAAAGAGATGTATTCCATTGTACAGGCCTGCCGACAATGGAAGAATTACATTTTGGGGAAGGAAACGGTCATCCACACAGACCACCGACCTCTGCAGTTCATACAGACCCAAGGGAAATTGCAGAATGATCGCCATCAGAAGTGGTCTACATACCTGCAACAGTTTCACTTGAATATCAAGTATAAAAAGGGCAGCACCAATAATGTTGCAGATTGCCTTAGTCGACCACCGATCATGGCGCTAACCACCGTGCTCAACTCTTGCGGGCACGAGACTTCTGATTGGCCACTTCTCTACAAAAGCGACCCAGAATTCGGCCACACATACCAGACACTCTTGGAGGGTCGGCAGGTTGCAGATTTTCACCTCCAAGATGCCCTATTATGCCACCTCGGTCACCTTTGTGTTCCTTCAAGCGAGCGTGCCAAGATGATTTGGGAAGCACACTACAGTCGGGCTGCTGGGCATTTCGGGGTCGAGAAAACAGTGGCAGTACTGCAAAACTATTTCTATTGGCCGAATCTTCGACAGGATGTTGGGAAGTACATCCGATCATGTACTGCCTGTGCCATTGCCAAACCGACCATTAAGAAGCAAGGCCTCTATACCCCGTTGCCTACCCCTAGTCGACCTTGGGAATCCATCTCCATGGATTACATGTCAGGCCTTCCTTCCACTAAGCATGGAAATGACTGTGTTTTTGTGGTCGTCGACAGGTTCTCAAAGATGGCCATTATGATGGCCTGCAAGAAGAATATCACAGCAGAAGCCACTGCGAAACTCTTCTTTGAACGAGTGTGGGTGCACTTTGGGATCCCACAGTCTATCATCTCAGATCGGGACAGTCGGTTTCTCAGCACCTTTTGGTCCAGTCTCTGGTCAATGCTGGACACCAAACTCACGAAGTCCACAGCCTTCCATCCTCAAACTGATGGCCAGACAGAGGTTGTCAATAGGATGATTGTGCACATTCTGCGCATGTATAACTCAAAGCATCCACGCACATGGGACGAGAGCCTCCCCTACGTTCAGCACAGCTACAACCGAGCTCTTCACAGCTCCACTGGCCATAGCCCTTTTCAGGTGGGTTTGGGATTCCAGCCACTATGCCCCATTGATGTGGCCATGCCACTTGCAGCTACTCACATGAATTCAGCTCATGTCCAGTCCAAAACAGATAAGGCCACCAGCTTCATTGAGCGCATCCAACATATTCGCCAACAGGTCCATGACATTCTTGAGAAATCAAATGCCAAGTACAAGCAGCGACATGATCAACATCGGGTGCCACACAAGTTTCAGGTGGGCGACAAAGTCTGGTTGCATTTGCAAAAGGAACGCCTTACTGGAGCCTATCGGAAATTGAGACCACTCCGATATGGTCCTTACACCATTACTAAGGCTATGGGAGACAATGCATTTGAGCTCAACATTCCCCCATTCCTTGGCCTGCACCCAGTATTCAATGTGGACCGCCTTCGGCCATACTTTCCACCATTGCTAGACACATCCGACATTGCAGAACAGCTCAAACCCACAGAATTAAATCCAGATTGCATGGAACAAGCTGCAACTGATCGGATCATGGACACACAGATCAAGAACACTCGCCAACAGAATATCCAACTGTATCGAGTTGTCAAAGCGGGCCAACTCCTTCAGCAGGGCAAGTGGCTCACCAGGGAACAAGTTCAGCAGAAGTTTCCTCATCTCATGGAGGAGCTCAACGCAATGCGGACCATTGCTTCCTAAGGGGGGAGGAATGATCCAGGTGGATATTGGTGGCCACCTGCCAAGTCCACCTGGACCCCCACCATTGTCTTTCTCAGCATTTTCAGTTTCCTTAATTGTAGCACAACTTACTATTTTTAGCAGTTTTTCGGGTCCTGAACTTCCGGAGCCATTTTGAGGCCCTAAACGACGTTTTTTGGGGAATCCGGGGGCAACACGAGTCCATGGAATGGACTGGTGTTGCCCGTTCCAACAATGATAGTGCTCGGATAGATCTTTCTAATGAGCTATTGTACGCGTCAAACGGAGATCATATGCCAAAGTTACGACCCCGGGAAGTTGATGTACCAACTTACCCCCAAACGGGGCCCACAGTTTGGCGTTTCATCTCCTAGGGTTAGGTTTTGGAATGTTAAGGGTTTTTCCATTGTTTCTCAACAATAAATAGGCCTTCGAGCCTCATTGTAACACAGTTCAGAGGCATGTAGCCATCACATCTCTTCTCAGAGATAAGCTACCATCGCCCTAGCTAGTTTATTTCCATTTCTGTCTGTAAGCATATTTCAGTATTTTCCATTAATGAAATGAAGTATTATTTCCGCTGCATCTTTGTGTATATGGTTATCTCTGTAATTTGTTGCGTTCCTGTTTAAATCCGGATCAATGAGAATATCTCAATTGATGAAATAGATGATGAAGATCCTTGTCTTAATGAATACTCCACATTAACATAAGAATAATGGTAAAGATTCAAGTGCTTGGTGCATTATTTTTGAAAATAATGGGTACAATTAAGCCTGGATTGATAACTTGAGTGAGAAATCCCACACATGCCTATTTTTGAGTAGATTTTTTTATTGTATCATGCTAAACATGCTATTATCTTGCTTGCAATCTGACATTTAATAAAAAGTAACGTAAAATAATGTAATTTGTAGTAGACTAGATCTGGGGTCAACGTGTGGACCCAAATTGCATAACTCGCTACAAAAGTTAGCTGTTTATACCTAATGGAACGAATAAGAGGCAACCAAGTCAGAGTTTGGGTCTATTTCTCTGTATCAAACTAGTGTAATGATTATTATTGACTTTTTGATAGTCAGAAATATCTATGTATTGTGTAAATTTTTCTTGTCTCTTGGTTTAAGTGCACTAGTGAGTGCATAATCGGTAATGTATTGGTTTATATATTATTTTTCTTTTCTTTAGCTCACATATGTGAAATTAAAATTGGCCACATTATCATTCACATATATTCCCCAAAAAGGTAAAAGGTGATAAAAAGAATAACTTCTAACAACTTTATGCTTTTGGAATCATAGTTTTTTAAGTTGTAATGTTTTCATAAAAATTATACTAGTAGGCTAATGTAATTTCAATTTTAGCACACAAACAGACCATTAGGTCCGTTCTTTCATTATATGTGACTAAATTAAATTTTGACTATGATAACATGTAGATATTTTGAGATACCCCAAAATTAAATATCAGACAATATGTTATAAACTTTAAATGCTAAAGTTATTATCATTCTAAGATATAGGTAAAGAAATTTGGTGATTTCTAAAAGTTTTGTGTTTAGAATCAGTTGGCCATAAGGCATTGACATGATATGCCAATCATTATCCCTTCATATTTAAACACTATTAATAATACACAAAATTATCTAACAACCATCTCTACGAGGATAGATATCACCCATAAACTAGGTTTCCTATAATAAAATCATGGGTAGTCTCTTATGAGGCAAAAAATCATCAATGTCTGAAAAAATCGATAATGTTATCTCATAAATGAAACATTCTCCTTTTATGCTTAAATATATAATTCACCATTCTCTAATGTCTAAAATTTAAGATATACAAGAGGTTTCAAAGATGAAATGGAAGACAATTTCCTTCTATTGGAGAAATTCAACCATAAATGACCCAAAACAATGTAATATGTCCTATAGACAATAATGAATCACTTCTCCTTAGTATTATCCCAATCTTTGATACAAGATCACTTCAATTCAGCCCAAAGATTAGAAAAGGATGCAATGATAGGTCCATAATTTAAAAGAGAGGTCCATAATTTTTTTCCTAACTTTCTTCTGCTCATCATTGAATTTTATATATTATCCTATATTACTAAGTACAACAATAAGAAACTATACATCAAATTAATTTACCTTCATTTTTTCTCTTTGGCATAAAAATTGTTTAGTTATCTTGACACAATCAAGGGTGGGTTTACTGCAATTGATTTACAGTCGCACATAGTATTAATATGTGGTCATCTATTTAAGTGTTTTTTTGTCTCCATTTTAATTTGTGTGGCTTATTGTCTCCATTGTATAGTGCATTGAATGGCTAGATTGACAAATGATAATAGATATATCTATTGGAAGTCACTTTTATTGATTAAAGGGTTTCCAACGTAAATCCTGGCTTTTATGTGTGCTTTTTATTTATCCTATTTTCTCTTGCGAATTTAATAAGGTATTAAAGCCAAAGTAGAACTAGACTCTCTCGTGAGAATGATTTGAGGATGGGAGGCATGGATAAATTGTATGAAATTAATTAGGTTAAAATTTAATGCAGAAAGTATGATGGTTTCCCAATAGGCTGGAATAGCGAATGAAAGAGAGAAAATTTGTAGTTGTTGTTGTTGTGGGTTCCATCCTACAGACTAAAAATGAGAATTTTTTTACAGGAGAACTTCCCACACAATGGTGATGAAATTCATGTTGTTCAAGAATGTTTTAATAGAAGCACATTGACGTGAGGTGGAATGACGTGAAAATATTTCATGTGAAGACCTTGATTCAAGGATTCATCTATTAAGGTTGAGACTTGAATGTAGGCGATACAAGTAAGGGGGCTATTATAACAATCCCATATTCTCATATAAAATTAAAGGTGGGATTGTTAGGTTAACCTTACTTGCATCAAGGGTTAATTTAATGTAACTGGTTTATGGTGGCACATGATATTCATGTGAAGGAGGCCTATTTAACTGACTTATTGTCTACATTGTAAAGAGCCTCAAGTGACTTGTTTTCAGTATATTAGCCAAGGGTAATGAATATATCTTTGTGTCGGTTTCCCTACTATGGGTTTCCACTTTAGATCAAGTCTTTGATATATTACCCATGGGTACACGCCTGTGTTTATCTCTCTCCAACAGATGTAAAATTCAATTAAAACTTCATAAGTAACAATATTCATCATCCTAATGAGTGTATTGAACCTAATGTTGAGATTTGTGTATATGTTCCTATAACAGAGTGGATAGGCTTCTGCCACAATACAAGCCAACATTTTACTATGCCATGCATGTAAATTTTCCAAAACCAAGAAAACATATGATAATTAGAAAATACATAAAAACAAATAGAATATACTTTTTGTGTGTTGAAAAAAATATAGTCTTCACCAATAGTTGTCAATAGATGACAAAAATTCATGCCTCAATATCATTTTGTATAAGTTTAATAACTTCAAGAACAAAAGACAATAACCCAATCATTGACTTTGAACATTATTTTTTATGTGGTGTATACAAACATAAAACGTGATGTATTGTCCTAGTGAAAATAGTGGCATGACATATCAGATTGAATCATAGGACTTAACATATTAATAAAACAATTACATGGCCTTAACTCTTAATTGCAAATGCAGTATATTGAATAATATTCTAATCTCAGTGAACGTAATATATCCTATAACTTGTTAAGGCCTCAATTTTGTCTTATACCTACCCTCATTATTGTAATATAACAAGGTTACAAATAGCACCTTGGTTGACATAGTGAACATGCTATGATAAGATGCTTCAATTTGACACTTTATGACAATGATACATTATTATTGAGTTGATATTTTGACTTATTAATGTAAAATGACCTTTATATATTAAACTTGACATAGAAAGAGTGACTTGAAGACAAGTTCTAACTTAAAATAGTTACCTTATGAGTTGTAAAATTACTTTCTAAGTATATATATGCACACATGATAATGTCTTCAACAATGGTACATTGACATCATCTTGTGTTAATGTGACAACCATAGTGCATGAAGAAACATCACCTTTGGACTATGTTGTAATATAGAATATTGAGCTATGAAAATATGAATTGATAGACCTATAATTGATTCCTTACCATGAAAATTACTATGATGAGTTGCTTAATTTGACTTAAATTGTTTGACTATGACATTGGTAGTGACAATGCTGACAAGTAATGTAATGGGACAACAAGTGAAATAGTCCCACTTTGTAAAATATGCGAGTTGAATAACTCCACCTTGGGAATAATGGGAGTAAGAGGATGGAGTCCTTATTTCATAGTTATGATATATGCCATGCATTAGTGGTGTGTAATCGTTACTCCCCAACAATAATCCTCCCAAATTATAATTAAACTAGTACAAATGTAAGTGGACTTGTTGATATTAATTCAGTTAAAAAATAGCCAATCTTGGAGTGAAAACTAATATATTGTTATTTAATTTGGTAATTATGAATAATATTTATTTGGAAATACCCAAAATGTGACACGTGGGGATGTTGAGTAATCCTTTGTTAAAAAATTACGTTGAAAAAAAGAAAAGGATGCCACATATGTGGTTAATAATGACTAATTTTAGGAAATTAGATAATATTTTTTTTTGTGAGGGGCTAGATTTCTAGACTTATATATTTTACATATAGATGAGACCTCCATGAGCTTTTTTTTGGATGGGCAAATAAAATTATATAGAAATACTATTGAAATTCTATTAAATCATAGTCAATTTTTATTGACTATGTTAGTTAGCTCTAGAAGGAGCTTGAGTAATTAAAAACTAAAAATTCCCTTATCAAAGGATGAAAATTAAATTAGGCGAGAAAAAAATATATTAAAAGATATTCTATTGTTGGTTTTATTTTATCTCTTTGTTTATCCTACATAACTTAGTGTTCTTAAGGGAAAAATGTTTTCCCTGAGTGTGGACATCTAGCTCATCAAGTCGACCCAAAAATAGGCACTTGAACCCCACTAGAAGACTATATGAAGGAGAGGTATTGGACCTCATTTGAGTCACACAAGTAATTTAGTATCTTCAAGAAGTCTGAGGAAAATTCAGAGTGAGAAAGAGGTCAATGATAGTGAGGAAAGTAATAAGGTATATATTTTTGGTTTGTGCATCATTTTTTTGTTTGGAAAGCTTGCACGTATGGGAAGAAAGGTACCTTTATTGAGATTTTGAGCTAGAAAAGAGCAACAGACTGAGTTATAGAGAGAATCATTGTTGTTTTGGTGGCTATCATATCAGTTGGTGAGTTGTATTAAACAATTTTCTTGGAAGTATTCCTTTAATCTCTATAAGAAGAGAATATTTTAGGTTTCTCCCCTATGGAGGGGTTTTGCCCTGGCATGGAGCATATTTCTGGTGTACTTTCTTGCATTGTGATCTTCTTTATCAGCATCGTCTTGATGATGAAAAAAATAATGATGATGATGATGAGATAACTTTATATAACAATAATTGTCAATATAACAAGAGAAAACATTGTAACAGAAACCCTAATTTGTTTTATCTAGTTTTTCTCAATATCTATGCTCTTGGGATATTTGTAATGTAGAAATAAAAAATTTCCTGAAATAAAATGAAACACAAAACTAAATCATGCACCTGCTAGCCAAGTGCTTGGTGGGACAAACTTGAGTAGTACTTCGATGAGATTTTCTCACGTATATGCCTCAAACCTTAGTTAACATTTCAAATCCATATATGCAAATGAAAGTACCTCAAAAAAAATGGAAGGGGCAGAAGTTAGATGGGATAAATAATTAATATAATAGAAGGAAAAGGATACTACTTCCTTATGCCTAATTAATATAATAAGAGCTCCTCATATTATTTGACATGAAAAGTGTCAATTTATGGTATTTCGCTCAAATATAAACACAATTGTCAAAGAAAGACAAATACTACATGATTTTTTTCATGGAAAAGTTTGTTGTTCCTTATAAACCTTTATTATATCCTACTTGGATAAGACATACAACACAAATATTAAAAAAAGGTTGTTGTCTCACCTAAAACCTTACCATTTTGAGCTATTTGATTCATATATTTTTTCCACTTCAACATATGAATTGAAACTAGTTGTCCTACACATATTCATGAGACCCATGAGGTAAACTTAGAGTAAATTTGACCAAATATTAAATTTAATTGCATGAATAATAATAATTAAAAGGCCTTGTGTGAATGAATACCTAAATGATATCCTCTTGGTTTTTAGAATAAATTGTTGGAGTAGTTTAATCTTGGAGCAAACCTCGCTCCACTTGATGAAGAAAGGAAAAAGCCAACATTGAATTTGTTGTTGCTCTGGTGGATTGTGGGTGTTTTTTTCAAATATTATCCAAATCCTAATTTATTCTCTATTGAATAGGGCCAACCACGTGAAGGTAGCTTCTCTCATGACCCTTCCCCCTACTCACATCACTCTTAATTCCCTAGTACCCAATATATCTACTATATAGGAAATAGTTGAAAGAAAGAAATTAAGATACATAGAAAACGAATAGAAAGCATTCATTCATTCATTTGTAAATCCACAAAATATTTCATCTCATAAATTTTATCATAAAAATATGTTTATATAATATGAAAAAGGATCATGTACATAAATAGACATATAGCAATTATTCATTAACATATAACATTCATTCGTTAATCATAGACACAAAATACCACATCTCAAAAGGTTTTATAATAAAAAATATGTTTTGATAATATGGTACATGATGTTTCTAATGATATAACTTGTACAATCATTTATCTTTCTTTTTATTTATTTTTGATGGCCTGGTCATGTACTCACGACATTGTCGAGGCTGCCGCAAGAGGGTTGGATCATCAACTGTAAAAATAAAGAAATGTTAAATTGATATTTTTTGTTATTATTCATTAATAAAAGTAGCATTAGATTTTTCTTTACATCATGCGCTAGTCAACACTATTTAAATGGATATTGTATTTTCTGCTATACTTTTTGTAACTAATATATATAATGGTTGGATTTTATAATCTATATTAGTCTAACAAAGTTATAACATATATTAGTTCTCAATTCACAACACCTTGCTATTATGATGAAAATTTAAGTACATATGAGTGTAATTTCCATGATGGGATGTATGAATTATCCTCCACACATTGCCCATCAATCATTATAATCTTGAATGGGCTAGCGTTGGTTTATCGTCACCTTCTCAAAATGAACCGATAGATGAATATTTACCATTTTTGTAATCATCACTTCACATTGTCTCATATATGACCCTTTATACAGATTATATGCATGAACTTCTGGTAGGCCATCCCCTCTACCTAGCCTATGATTGATTGTGAGAACAAGTGAATAAAGTATAAATTATAAGTAGGGAATCTTGTCAATAAATACCTGTCAATTTTCCTTTATTCACTTGTCATCATAATGAATCATAGGATAGGTACAGGGGATGGCCTTCCATGAATTCATGCATATAATCTATAGAAAGGGTCATCCACGAGATAGTGTGACGTGATGATTACAAAAATTGTAAATTTTTATCTTTTAGGCCATTTTGAGATGATGAGATAGACAAATTCTGCCATTTAAGGTTATGATCATTGAAAAAAAAATTGGGGAGGACAACTCATACATCTCATCATGGACATTACACACATATGTTCTTAAATCATCATCATAATCACAAATTGTTGTGATTAAGCATTGAAGGAGGAGTAGCTAGCACCTAAATGAGGATTGTGGTAGTGTATGATGGAGTGGTATAGGAATAAAAAGTAGTAGATGTTTGACTTATCATGGGAACATATTGTGTAAAGGATTAGTTTAAAACAAGAATTTTATTATAGGATCTTGGTGTTTGTAATGGAGTTAATTGACTTATACAAAAAATTATGAAATACATGGTATTCTACACCCTAGTATTTTAGGTTAGTGAACAAGGATTATCAAGCACATGTCAGATAGCATGTCCATGGTGTATAGCCTAACCCTACATTACTCTTTATCCATATGGACCAAAGTGAGGATCTATCATCCTATGTGTGCTAGCCAAGATGGATCAACTATAAACTTGTGATGATTGTATTGCATTATAAATCTATGAATGACACATCTAATTTTTGATTTGTAACCAAATCCATGGAAGGATCTAAATATTAAGAAAGTGTCAAAGATTGAAGAGAAATCAAGTTAATATTTTAACTAACTCTATGTCCTAGATTTCTTAACATGGTAGCAAAGCCAGGTTTTGAATTGAGGGAAGAAAACAAGATCAACTTGGCACCATCTCATCTCAAGAAGAGTGAATTCCTTAATCTGAATTTGTGAAGGCAAGAAGAACAAAAATATGGGCATAATTTGTAGACAAAATTGTAGAGATAAGGTCACTAGTATACACAGAAAGGAGCAAGGGGTTTTGGAGGGATATAAAAGCTTTTATCAATGACCAAATAGATAGACTATCTTCTCTCCCTAAATTGAAACTATCAAACAAGAAAGAGAAGTTTTTGGCTCATTCTACTAGCCCTATTCTTTGTGACATAACCTCATACTTCGTCAAGAAGAGTGAGAGCTTAAGGAATTTGATCTTGATGGAACAAAAGGATACTTGATGAGCTCAAGAATTTTCAAGCATCTTGCCAAAGTAAGAGAAGGTATGAGGTAATTTTACAAGATTTGACCTCTTCAAAATTCACCTATCAAGCCTTCATTTTTGACAAGTTTTGAATGATCATAGTCTCAAGTTGAAAGGCATGCATGAGTCTCTTTGGGAAGCCATAAAAGGTTTACCATTGTAACTTTTTCAAAGGGAACCAAAAGAACTAATGAAAGAGGATGCACCTATGCATAAAAGAGATCCAAGATCGATGATATTGATGACCTTGTTCTAATCTTAAGTCTTGTTTAACAAATTCCAAAAACCATACTCTAAATCGGTGCATCAAGACATCAAAATTCTTAGCACGTAAAGAGACATATAGCAGTTATTCATTAACATATAACATTCTTTCGTTCATTCATTAATAATATACATAAAATAGTTCATCTAAAAAGAAATTATCACCAAAAATATGTTTTCATAATATGGTATGTGATGTTTTTAATGATATAACTAGTAAAATAATTTATTTTTCCTTTTATTTTTATTTATTTTTGATGTCCTGGTCATGTACTCATGACGTTGTTGAGGCTACCGCAAGAGGGGTGGATCATCAACTCTAACAAGAAAGAAATTTCAAATTGATATTTTTTGTTATTATTCATTAATAAAAATAGTGTTAGAGTTTTCTTTACCTCATGCACTAGCCGACGTTGTTGGAATGGTTGCCCTGTGCTCCTCTTCTGGCTACCTTGTGGTTTCTGTATGGTGTGGTGTGATATCTGCCAAAAATTCCTATATAATAAATAAAATGGTTTCTCGATTAGACAATGTAAAAGTTAAAAAACATACATTCATAATTGAACTGATGACATAAAATAAATAGTTTAAAATATGGTTATTACCTGATATCCTTGAAGGCGTTGGTTGGACATGTTGATCCTATCTTTAATATCTTGAATTTTATTTCTAATGTGAATACAGTGTTTAAGTTATTCATACATTCTAACCGCAAGCATATTGAATGTTACGATTGGGTCAGGAGACATATACAACTCATCATCATCAAACTAAGCAGGATCATTAAGAACCTCACTAAGCACTTCCTCAGTAGCATCTGTGGGCTTCTCTAAGGATGGTGTCTTCCCCTTATGACCTTGTTTATCAAATAAGTGTAATTTGTAAATTCATTCCACCATCCTTAGCTATAAACATTCAAAGATTTGAATTTCATGAAACATTTTATATAAATAAAAATTTCCAATTTAATGAGTTAGCTCAATTGGATTGGGCATCATTTGGCTCAGAACCATCATGATATGACTATACAATGGGCTATAATATTTTTTTAAATTGAATTTACTTGGATTAATTTTATATTAGGAGGCCTAGTTAGCAGCACGAAGTGAGTCAATCGTATATTTAAATGAGAATATTTTCTTTCATTGATCATGATCTTTTCAAATGGATAGTTAAGTTAATTATCACATAACTTCAAACCATTATGTAATTGGTAGGGGAAAATGAAGATTAACAATTTAATCACTGAAACTTAGAGGATTAAACCCTTAAATATACATTTGGAAGGTTTATTGAGGCATCACAACTAAGGGAGTAGTTCAGGGAGGAGAGAAAAAGGTTATTATTCAAGGAAAGGAAGGCATTGACTATTTTATTAACAAGAATGTAAGAAGTATTGTAACAAAATATTTTTGATGGAAAATAGTAAAGGTTAGTTATATTGCACTATAATAATCCATTACTCCACAAAAATCGGATCTGGAGTTACTCAAATCCTTCATTAGGAAAATGTTTATAAGTATCTCATCCCTAAGACTTAAATGGGTGGTTGATTTACAAAGCACTAGTACATTAGAAACAACTTCAATGCCTAATAGTTCTAGTTATAAATCTTATGAAATTTTGTGTTATAACCTATGAAAGCTTTCTTGGTTTTCCTAGTAATCATAAGGGTTGTACATATTTCAAAATGAATTATATACCAAGAAGTTTAAAATCCATAAAGATTATATGAGACAAAATATTAGAATGTGTCTTTTATATCTTTCCACTGATTCAATTTACATGGGTTTTGGTTGAGCCTCTAAAAACATTTTCTTGCATCATAATTTAATCATAACCTCGAGCCAAAGTTGGATGAAGAAAGATCACAAAATATGATGCCTTTAAGGGTGTCATCATTCATTTATTCATTCATACATCCACAAAATATTTTATCTCAATAAATTTTATCACAAAAAATATGTTTACATAATATGAAAAAAAATTGTTATAATTTTTTGCAACGGAAAAATTGCAACTTTGTATTAAGATAGTCTAAAGTTACATGTGAACATGCCATGTGGCATTCAACCTCTCAGTTAAAAAGGTGGTACTCAAAAGAACGAGCCCTAAATAAATAAGTGAAATCATTTTTTATCATGTTTCATTCTCTTTTTTAATATGTAATTAGCAAGGATGTGTTGATCTTCGCCCTCTTCAGTTTTTGTGGTATCTAGTGTAATATGTCTTGTTGTTGACCTAGTCCTAGGACTATGTTGTTCCAAGTGGGGACAAGCATCAAATGAAATAAGAAATAAATGTTAAATTCATATTTATGGTTATTATTATTCCTAATGTTTTATAAATAAAAATATTAGAGTGTTCTTTACCTGCTTCGGTAGTGGAGGGAAGCAAAATACTTTCTAATGTGGCCATATGTTTTTCCTCTTCTCTAGCCACATCCTGTACATGTTCTAATGTAGAGAAAGGAAAGGTTATAATTAATACACCATTTTCATTAAATATTTTTAATTGTATTCCATATTACAATTTTTGTGTAAACATGAAATACCTCCAATAACAAGTTGAACATCAGTCTAAAGATCAGAGACTCCACCATTAGTAGGCTCATGCCTTGTATCTACATTTATTTCCTTCTTTTTATACTCTTCATTTATGGCACAAAATAATAACCAATAGATTGTACAAGTAATTATTTATCAATGCTACTGATTGTTTTTATTTACCTGAGTGTTGGGTTGGGTGGTTGAAGACTGTGAAGATGCCAAGCTTGTCATCCATTCAACCAAGGCTTGATAGGCATACATAAAAGGAAGATCTAGGTCTTCCTTCGTGGGAGACTCTTTGAATTGTGTACTCTAAAATTTTTCATTAGAATATGATTTTTCTTCATATGTAATATTAACTTAAAATTGTTAACAATTTATAATTTGGATGCAAACTTACAATTTTTGCAACCAGTTTCAAGTAACCACTTGGGCCGTGATGATGTTTCCCATGTTTGGCTATTCTAGCCATTGTGGCTTTGGAAGTATCTAAGAGCTTATATTTAAAGCATTGAAAAACTTAATTAGATGTTGTAATGAGGATAAAGCATCATTATTACATTATTAAAAGTGCCTCATACCTTCCTGTTCTAGGTGGAGTCATCCTTGCTTTTTGAATTTCCTTTTTGTGTGCATCTTCCATGAGTGCTCTCCACTCCATCTCTAGAATCGATGGAGGGAACTCATATGACCTAGACCTTTCCAATTGAGACCTATACTAGTGATATTTTAAATGTAAGCTTGCCTTTTAGGTAACTCTATGTTTGTTGAAGGTACCCTCATCGAACATGCAAACCATCATCTTAATAAACTCATCTTTTAACTTCAGACTTTGGGATTTTTATTTTTTGTGAACGGTCGACCAAAATATTCCAATTTTATGTCATAAAAACACCTATAAAATACTTCATTTCATACAAAGCAATATTATCATTAGTTTAAAATAATCACAGGCTATACGTTAATTTTATTTAGGTCGTACTTAATATTTGAAACACTTCTCCAATACCTGGAAGTTTCTCTATTTTCATGGGGTCATTGTCATCATCTACCAAAAATGTGATTGGTAGTGATCCCGTGCTAGTAACACAAGAATATATAGGAATATTACTTCAAATTTTGCAATGGGATCATGCTCCGTATCCACAACATCATGTGTTGATCCTAATGTACATTGTCTAAGCGGTGAAGATCCTATTATGGGTGGTTGAGCCAGTGTACCGGTCTCAATGACCGATGAATCACTTACAGGTGGAGCATCGATGTGGCTACCAATTCCAGCCTCCACAGTCGTAGCATGAGGATCATACTATACTAAAAACTCCTGTGATATAAAGAGTTTTTTTTTATAAAGGATGAGATAAATAAATCATAAAAAAATAAATGGGATAATTAAATGAGTTTCTCACCCCATACCAAAAAAATTATTTCACCAAGGTTCTAATTTCACCTTTTATCTCATATGTCTGAGGCTCAATTAGAACTAAAGAATTAAGTTTCTTGTTTTCTTTCATTTTAAGCTTCTTTATTGTTTGGATTGGATCGATGGACATAAAAATTGCTTCATTAGTAACCTCTTTCTCATAAGGATTTGTGGACTACTCGAAGGTTAGTTCCTTCCCCTTATCACCCTGTTTATCAAATAAGTGTAGTTTTCAATTCATCCACAATTAATCATCATTATATTAATAATAAAACCATTACTGAAATATTTCTAAATTTATATAGAAACTTCACGTTCTATCATGGCCAATATAAAAGGTTTTAAATTTATAAAAACTTCATCATCTTGGAAGGTTCTTATAAGAGGCATTATGACATGATCAATATATATTCCATATTGCATAGAGACAATAATTTGAAAAGGATGAAGGAATGCAATTGCTCAAGTTCGTCATATGCATAGTGAATCTTTCATTTAGTTGTATGATGCCTAAAAATATGAATTTAAGTTTTTCTATAATGGATAAAATGCTACTTGTATATATATCTCATAGTCATATTATTTTACATATAAATACATTGATGTTTACCTGTTGTGAAGTGGGTTCCCTTTGACCTTCATCAACCTGAAACAACATTTTAACCATGACGTGTTCAAATGTCTCCTCAACTTACAAGATATCTAACAATATATTGTAGTAAATGGCAATCATAACATACATTAGACATTTCTTACAAGTTGGGTAAAACTGAATACATGCGACCCCATAATAGCAATATTTGTATTTATTCTATTCAAATTGTAATCAATCAGTAATTCTTCCTTTGAAACTATTGAGTTAATGGCACATACAAATACATGGTTTCCTTCACATCCATGGAATATGGAATTGGGTTTCTTATTTGTGGTGACAGGCCGTGTACTATATATAAACCCCGCAATATTCCCTACTAATTTGGCCTTCCATCAATATATATATTTGCACTTATATTTTAATCATTGACTTTTAGTTCTATATAATTTATGGCCACTGCATAGTTTTGGATACTTTTGGTATAATGGACTAGTCGTATGTAATATTAGAGGAAATTTTAGTTCAAAAATAACCACCTAAGAAAAAAAATTAAGAAATTAAAAAATTAATGCCATATAGAAAACCTTTTAATATATTATTTTTATTATTATACTTTTATCAAAATTAACCAAATAAATGTCTCACACACACACACACATATATATATATATATATATATATATATAGTATATTTAAATTAATTTATTAGAACAATATTTAATAAAATTTAAATTAAAAAGGTAAATTTAAAGTTAAAATTAAAATTTCCCTGATGGGGGTTATGAACATAGTGCACGGGGCACCTCGCGGCCCATGATCACCAACAACTGGCACCCTAGTCGAGGGTCACCCGCCTGGCCCTGTCACTTCACCTGACGTATGGCAAGGAGTAATGGTATGCGTGTGGAATTTAGTAGCACCTCGATCAATATGGGAGATGTGTTCTAAGATTGAGGGTTGCCGATAGGGACTTCATTCATGTTTCATTTCAGCTTCATGTTATTTCTTGGTTCTTTGCTCGTCGAAGAAGGAAGCGACGTTGCTTCTGTTGGGCAGGGTTTCACCCCCAGAAATGCGGTTCACCCCCAGGCTGTGGCTCTCTAAATTGGTAACTTTCCTATTGCAAGGGTATTTTTTGAGTGGTTGCTGACTCTGGTTCTTGGTGGAATTGGGCTTTGTGAGATTCCTTCTGATTTATGTATTGGTGTTTTGCGGCTATGGGTATTTTGGTGGTTGGAGTGGATCACTTAGACAACATTTCTCTTGGGAGGGTTGGTCGTTCTCTAGATGGATTTCATATTTTGGTTTCTAGGCCTGTAATTGGGTAATTTGGATTGTTCGTGTGACGTTTTTTGTGTCTTTTTGGGGGGAAGGAGTAATAATCATTGAGGTAGAAGTGATATTTTTCTACTGGGGTGGTTGGGGGGGATGTCCTCAGAGTATGGTTAGAAATTTTGTGCTTCTTCTAGCCCTCATGCATTCAAATTATTCGAATTTCAGTACCTCTATGTGTTGGATCTTGGGGTGGTACATCTAGTGGGGTGGCAGATCTACTAAGTTTGTGCGTTGCTATGTGGTTTCAGTTGGTGCAAGTTCGCAACCCTGTATGGGATGTTGTTGGTTTTGGCATTGGGTGCGGTAGGCCTGGTGGGTGTGGTTCAGGTGTGCCTGGAGGTTCTTTTGCATTGTAGGTGAAGTTTCTAGTCCAACGACAGTGCATCTGGCCCCGAGAAGAGGGAAATCCTCCCTCCCTCCAAAGCCTTGTTCGGTGGTATGTAGTGAACAGGCTTCTCAATTGTAGAACATAGAGTAGGGGGTGGAGGTGTTTATGGATTGTCGAGGTGGAAAGTCAACAGGAAGCTCCTGGAGGATGGTGGCTGGTGTGAAAGGTGGTTGAGGGCGTGGCAACTCAGTGAAGGGCCATAGGGGTGGGGCTCAATGGCGTAGTGGAACAGGATAACGAGGGGGTGTAGAGTCTTTAGTTGCTAGTTGAGGGTAATTGAAAATTGTATCCTGTAAAGTTGTAGAGACTTGATTGAATCTCGTTTGGAGAATTTGGAAACTCCTGAAAGGATCTGATGGGAGGAACATGTAGAACTGGAAGCTAACTTGGATAAATTACACTACTTTCATTGCCATGTCCGAGAGCATATTGTGGTGGTTTGGTGAGGACAAAACTTGCTATTAGAGAAGGTGGAGAAGTTGGAGCCCTTGATGGCTCATTTCGAAGAGCACATAAAATGCTCTTTTTGACCTTCACCTCCTCCTGGGACAGCCCCAGACAACCCAACCTCCATCACGTGAGATGAATAGCATGACTACAGGTGTTTTCTATTTCTTTTCTCGATTTTGGACAATGTCCTTAGTTTCCTTTTTCACTTTTGTCATATGTTGTTTCTAGTGGACAACAAATGTGGTCGGGGTGAGACCACTTGTTTTTTTCTACTACTCTCGATGTACATCTTTTTGAAGAATGAATAGAATTTTGATTTACAAAATAAAAAATAACATTAAATTACCCAAATTTAAATAAAAAACTTAAATTTAAAATTTAAATTAGATTTAAATTTAACTTTAAATTACCAAAATTTAAATTAAAAGCCCAAATTTAAAATTTAAATTAAATTTAAATTTAAACTTAAATTACCCAAATAAATATCACTTTGATTAAAATAGCAATATATATATTTTATATTTAAATGAATTTATTAACACAAGATTTAATAAAATTTAAAATAAATAAGTAAATTTAAATTTAAATTAAATTTAGAATTTAAATTTAAATTACCCAAATAAATGCACTTTTATCAAAATAACCATACATAGATATTTTATATTCAAATTAATTTATTAACACAAGATTTAATAAAATTGAAAAAAATAAATAAATTGAAAATTTAAATTAGTAATGCGTCATTAAAAACACAGTCAACCCATATTTTATCTTTCATTAAAAATATTCTTGATATTATAACTTTTATAGAATAAGATATTAATTTTATTTTTAATATTTAATATAGTTTTGGGTCACTTGGGAACCATTCACGCTTAAGGTAGGTAAATTATATTATTAAAAATTTTGTCACTGCCTAGTCACACATGTAACTCTTTTGAATTTTAAACGATTTTGATTGGTTTACACATTATGACATGAAAATTCAATGTTAACTTTTTAAAATCAAATTTCCTCTAATTGGCATTATAGTTGTAATAGGTTCTGACATATTCCATAAGTTCAATTAATACTTTGTAACATACATTGATTCCATCCATGGAAAATAGCCCCAAACCATGTAATGCTGATGGGGCGATGCGTATATCCTTTCATTGACAAAAAAATCAATATTTGTTTCAAAAATATCCTTGGGTTCTTATTGTTTCACTAGATGTTTGTCCCTAAATGGCACTTCAATGTCATATATTCTATCATTATCATCAGAACATAACCCCCTTTAGTGAGAAACATTTCCATGGGTATACGGAATTTTATTCTAACCTTTTGACCTCTAGTTGATCTTCGCGTGCTAGATGATGTAGCAGATGTTTGGTCAATTTATTTTATTTTGCCTAAACATTCATCACTCGACAAAGATAGATCTAACAAATAATTGTTTGTTGAACATCCTATAACTCTCCATCAAATGAGAGAAATTGTTATGCAGTGTCATCAAGGATGTTGAGAAATGTACTGATGAAACCGAAAGAACATTATAATAGTACAAGTGAGTTACAAGGAAGTTATTTGTCTTTAAAATACTCAAGTAATATTTAAAAACTCGACAACTTGAGAACCTATTCATCCTAACCAATGAACTCACTCGATAACTTGAGAACTCAACATATATAATATAATATATCTTCCATTACAAAAAAATATCAATATAATTTGATATGTTGAAGAATGTAATTAGTTTCAGCCTTCAAAATTGTCATTTGACTCATGTCATGATGTAATGCTTATGTATTTATCAAAATAATAAAGAACATGTTTTCTATAAAGCACGTGTTTCATGCTCAAGTCACATTTTCATTAGGTGAAACATCTAGTAAATGCTCGTAGGGTTTTGCATGAGTCAAGGATCCCTGTCATAATATAAAATACCCTTTTAGTGATACAGGTGGATCTCCAGACACCAGTGGCATGGAAAAGGCTCAAAATTCAAAGTGACGGAAAGATGATGAAATTGGCATCAGATCGAATTGCTCGTCGCCCTGATTCCAATGATGCAAATGACACTCTAATCCGAGCCTGAGTGAAGGATATAGAGGCAGTCAAAGTTGGATTGACTTTTTGCTGACTGGGCAGGCTTAAGAAAACCACAATTTGGACTTTTTCGGCAGACGGAATCCGACCAACTTCGGCCAGATTCTGGGTGAAATTGTTTCCTGGTTAAAACGACTCTGGTCAAAATTCGAATTTTAAGAAATATGTGGTTAGTTTTATTTAAACAAAAAATATTAAGAAAAAGGGGTGGCGGGCCACCATCCCCACCACCCCAATCGAATCCATGTGACATATTTATATTAATGTAGGGGCGGGCCATGACCCACGGCCCCTCCCATGGAGCTATTGAAACAACATAATAGGGTGGGCATCCATGGCCCCGCCACCCCACAACCCACACCATGGCTCAACATAAAACAATGCGGAGCTGGGTAGGGCTAGCCCTTGGGCACAGACTTGATCCTGAAACATGCCCCAACCGCAAAACTAACCTGCATTCATACTTGGGATAGCCAACAGAGCTGACAAAGTTAGGTACGAGGGGCGGGCCCAGCCCAACCCATAAATTAAGAAAAAAGAAGGATTTTTTATGTAAAAAAGGAAGAGGTGGGGTTCGACCGCTCGACCTCGTCCCTATTAACCAGATGATCAACCAATGCACCACAACAGACTTACTGAGAAATCTACCACCAAAATTTATATTCAAACGTAGTTTATCAGTGTGTCTAGGGGGAGGAGGCAGTGCACGCAATTCGAGGTAGAATTTTGCAAGAGGGCCGAATTTTCGCTTTGTTAGATTTTGACAAATTTTATATGGTTTTAGCACTTCTCAATGCCATGAACACAATGGCATTGTTCATTTATACATTAGAGTTCTGTATTTTTCAGCCATTTTTTCAGTATGGAGGTATAAAAATCCTTTTTGTAACTGATGCTTGTACTCTTCTTTGTCATGCCACTTAATGAATGAAGGCCTTCCCATTGATCGAGCAGGGCCCAGAGAAATAGTCTAAGTTGGATGAACTCCATTACCAAGTCCTGTTGTCTTCTTTCATGCTTTATGTGTTTCTCCTCTTCTCTCATGTGCACATTAAATTTTTATGTTAAGCTACAATTGATGCATGTAATTCTTTAAAGCATACATAAGAAAAATATCTTGGATCAAGTGGTATTAGAGTAGGTATTTTTAGATGTGAATTGCATGTTTGTATGCTAACAAGAAACAAGCTCCCAAGAGGCGAAAGGAAACTAAAGTCTTTCGATCCCGAAGCAAGGCGTGCACATCGAAGGAGAAACATGGTAGATGAGGAGGCTCGTCATGAAGAGGAGCTCAATTTCCAAAAAACCTTATATGCAATGGCAGAAAATGTAGGTCAGTTGCTTTCAAGACTAGAGAAAGAAGAAGGGAAAAAGGCAGAAGAACAAGGTTCATTACATGGAAATGGTGAAGAAGAAGCCCTTCCTTCTCCTTCCATGAGTGAAAGCTCTTCTTCCTCTCATCATCATCATCATAGAAATTCAAGGGGTGCATCTAAGAAACCTTTCTTTAAATTAGATGTAAATTTGATCTTCCCATGTATAACAGTGAAAGTAATGCAGAAAAGCTTAGTAACTGGATTAGGCAGATTGAGACCTACTGTAGGATTCAGCAGATCGAAGAGGATGAAGGAAGGATTCAGTTGGCCTCTCTTCGACTGAGTGGGACCACACTCTTTTGGTGGGAGAGAAAATTGCTAAGTAGTAAAAGTGTATGTAATCTTCTTTACACATGGCCTAGTTTCATTTATGCATTAAAGGAACAATTTTATCCCTTGGGTTATAAGTAAAAAGCCTTAATGCATTGGCAATACTTAAGGAAAGGCAAGGTTCAGGATGTTCGAAGCTTTATCGAGGAGTTTAGAAAACAAGCACTTAATTTGGGCATTGTACTTGATTCACCTGAAGTAGTAACTAAGCATATTGGATCATTACATAGTTACATTAGACATTCGTTATTATTGTTTGAACCTACTACCATTGACTCAACTAGTGTAAAGGCCATTCATCTAGAAAATAGGGGAACACCTGAACGGGATGACCACCCAAAGAGAGCCGCAATAGCCAAGAGAAGGGGAGCCAAGCCCTCTTGTACACATTGTGAGAAAGAGGGACACCAACAAACTGCATGTTCGATGCTCCATGCTATAGAAAGATTGTTGGAGGAGCCAAAATGTGAACATGTTCAACAAATGAAACCACCCCATTCATGTTTGTCTACTTTGTTAAGTTGGTTTTTCTAAGGTAGTAGCTTGTTACATGGCCACCATTGTAAATCATACATTGCAAGTAAATGTAAAAGTGATGGTGTGTTTCCTATCACTTCAAAATGCAACGATTATATTTTGGCCTTTCTTTACTAGTAGCTGAGGTATTGATTACTTTTTATGTAATCCTTGGCCAAGGAGTGTGTGCTATAAACTCTTGGCAAGGAAGGGTTGTTAAGTCATGTGTGGTGTGCATGATTGTAAAAAAATGTACTAGTTTTGCGTGTAGGTGATCGAAAGTGTGGGTTGAAAGGACACAAATAGTGTGCTAAGTGTAAATGCTTTTGGGGTCCAAAAGCTCCTCAATGGGGAGGATTGATCCAGGTGGATCTCTAGACACTAGTAGCATGGAAAAGGCTCAAAATTCAAAGTGGAAGAAAGACAATGAAATTGACATCAGATCGAAGTGCTCGTTGACCTGATTCCAATGGTGCAAATGACACTCCAATCTAATTCCAGGTGAAGGAGATAGAGGCAGTCATAGTTGGGTTGACTTTTTGCTGATTGGGCAAGCTTAACAAAGACACAATTTGGACTTTTCTAGCAGATGGAATCCATCCAACTTTGGCCAGAATCCAGGTGAAATTTTCGCTTGCTTAAAATGACTCCTTTGTTCAAAATTTGAATTTTTAAAAATGTGCGGTTGGTTTTATTTAAACAAAAAAATTAAAAAAAGGGGTGGCGAGCCGCCAACCCCGCCACCCTAATTAAATCCACGTGACATATTTATATTAATGGAGGGGCAAGCCATGACCCCCGGCCCCTCCCACAGAGTTGTTGAAACAACATAATGGGGTGGGTGGCCATGACCCCGCCACCCCACAACCCACACCATGGCTCAACATAAAACAATGCGAAGTTGGGTAGGGCCGGCCCTTAGGCACGGACCCGATCCTGGAACATGTGCCAACCATGAAACAAACCTACATTAATACTTGAGACAATCAACAGAGTCGACGGAGGTAGGTATGGGGAGCGGGCCGCCTAAGGCGGGCCTAGCCCAACCCATAAGTTAAAAAAATGGATTTGTTATGTAAAAAAGGAGGAGGTGGGGTTTGACCACCCCACCTCCTCCCTATTAACCAGATCCTTAGCCAATGCACAACAATGGACATATTGAGAAATATGCCAAAAAAAAATTATATTTAAAAGCATTTTATCAGTGCACCCAGGGGGAGGAGGCAGTGCACGCAATTTGAGGCAAAATTTTGCAGAAGGGCCGAATTTTCACTTTGTCAGATTTTGAAAATTTTTATATGGTTTCAACACTTCTCGACGCCACGAATGCAATGGCGTTGTGTGTTTCTCCATCAGAGTTCTACATTTTTCAGCCATTTTTCAATATGGAGGTATAAAACTCAATTTTTTGTAATTGATGCTTGTACTCTTCTTTCTCATGCCACTTAATGAATGAAGGCCTCCCCATTGATTGAGCAGGGCACAGAGACGTAGTCCAAGTTCGACAAAATCCATTATCAAGTCTTGTTGTCTTCTTTCATGCTTTATGTGTTTCTCCTCTTCTCTCATGTGCACGTTAAATTTTTATGTTAAGCTACAATTGATGCATGTAATTCTTTAACACATCTATAAGCAAAAGATCTTGGATCATTCAGGAATTTGTATCAAAGAAAGAAAAAATATTTTGAAATTAGAAATTTCTAGAAGGCTCCTAAGACCAAGTCGATTGGCCAAGGAAGAGTTGGCTTAGGGAGGGCTAATGGAACCTCTTGGAATGGCTATAAAAATATGGATCTTTGACCTAAAGAGAGACACATCAATATTTCAAATTTTTTTATTTTATTTGCTAATTTTCACTTGTGTGAATACCCTAGGGTTTCCTTTAGTGAAAAATTAAAAGAGGTGTTGCAGGTTTCCTTAGTGAGAATGAAAGGATAGAAGAGCCATCATCTTGAAGAGACATCTTTTTTCTACCATTGGAGATCTCATTTCACTGCACTTGGAGGACTAGACAATATCATCCTGAAACATACATCATGAACCACTGTTCTCTTGCTTTCATTTTGTATCAAATGAAATATATTCCCAAAGTGAGAAACTCAAAATGGAAACATAATTGGTGTTGCTCCTATTGATTAGTTGAATCCACATACTCATGTCTATTGGGAAATGTAACTAGTTTTGGTATTCATAATTGTAATTTTTCTCATGTCATGATGTAATTATTATATATGGATGAAAAGAAGAAATAAAAATTTATAAATCATGGGTTTTATGCTTGAGTGTTTTCTCAACATGGTAGGGATCATTGCATGTTTTTAGGATTGTCATGAGTCAAACGTTCATTGTCATTATGTAAGGCCCATTTGGGGACTTGTTTCAAAGAAAAGAAAAATATGTGTTTTGGAAAATTGTTTATATTTATCCCAAGAACATGTCATCTAGATAGCTGGAGTTGGCCTCGTTGTTGGGCTTAAAGAGCCCAATTATAAGGCTATACAAAATAGACCTTAGAACTCTTTTGAGATACATAACACATGCACTTCATTTCAGAGAAATTTTGCAGATAAAAAGAAATGTGAAGTACAAAAGAAAGAGAGATGAGTTTAGTTGAGGAGAAATCTGCCCTATAAGACATTGAATGTATGCAACATGTGGATTTTCTATTGAAATTTGTAACTAGTATTAGTATTCATAATTGTATTTGGCTCATGACATGATGTATCTCTTATGTACTTATCAAAAGAAAAATAAAATTATTGTAAAATAAAATCTATTTAATAATACCCTACTCCCTCTCTCACTTTCTCTCTCTATCTTTTAGCTTCTATATTCTTATGTAGGAAACATCATTACACTATATCTATAGTTATATCTTTGATGAAATCAAAGGATTTTGATTTATGTAGAATAAACCTTAGTTATGATGTTATCTAGCCCTTAAATTTAATTGGTATTTTGATGATTTAGATGCAATGTTTTAGAAGTTCACAAGCATTTATTTTGGAAACAAAAATATTTTAAAATACATTTATTCTAAATTTTATTTTATCATTTAAAGCTTAAATTGAACGAAACTCCACAACTATTTAAAAAATATATATTGTAACCCAATTTGATAACTTGATTGTATACCAAACAAATTTTTGTGTGCTCATTTTTGTGTCTATTTTGAAAATCTATAGGGAAATCAACACATGAAACTCTATAGACACCCTGTTAGAGTCGGTCTGGTCAACCCTCCATCAAAAAGTCATGCTAGTCATTTTCCCTCATGTCTGGCCCCTGCTAGTTCAGGTCTTGGTCCATAATCACCGAAGCTCATGAGAGTCAAGGTCTGGTCCTTTACAGGGCAAAGTCATTTTTATGATTGGGTCTAAGAAATCATCAATTTGGTCTTTGAAAGCATGTCCAGAACAAGCCATGCAAGCCATAGGGAGGTCTTACATAGCTATGGTTAAGAAAGCTTCATCATCACTTGAAGATACTTCGACTCTTCTTCAAAACTCTGTTTTGAAGAAATGTCAAACAAGGTCATTTATGAAAAAAGTTTCCAAAAATGCACAAGTTGATTTTTTAGATGCAGCCATGGTTCCCATGGCCAAATGCCCAGTCACACAGTCCCCGCAAAGAAATGTCGAAAATTTCATTATTTGAGCCAAAATGGCAAAGGAAAAGTAAAAATTAGTGTGTTTTGAAATCAATGAAAAAGTGCAAAACTCAACATTAGAAAAGGGGGTTTTCAAAGAGGCAAAAATCAAACCCATCCCTCCCAAGCCTATATATACTAGTTTTTGCCCAAATCAAAGCCATTGTGCTCTTGCAAGACTTGGAGAGACATTCCAAAGGTGAGAGAGCGAAATCGTGAGAGTTTGGGTGAAGGAGAGCTGGTTTTCAAGGAGTGCGGTGCATACACCAAGGAGCACAGTGCACACAGAGGGCACGACGCACACACAGCATGCCCGTCATTTAGTTTTCTCAAGGGCGTGACGGACACCCAGCGCACGGTGCACTGGGCCTGGCGAGCGACGCACACAGCCAGGGGCATAAAAAAAATTTCCAAACCGCTTCAATCTTGGTGAGGGCTAGAAAAACAAGAGGTAGGCCCTGTTGACACCTCTTCTCCATCAACTTTGTCATTAATATGGTGTGTATAAGATGTTTAAATGGTACCCAAAAGCACAATGGCCTACGATGAAAAATCACCAAGAAAAACAATGGATGAGGTTGCAAGATTGTGATGTTAGCACCAAGGTCGCTCCCCTCCCCTATTTTTTTTCCCTCTCCTCTCATTTTTCCCCATATCCCCTTCACCATTTTTCCCTAACGACTGCCCTAGATCCACCACTAAAACCCTCCCCCTATTCTTCCAAGCAAGTCTGGTCGACTTTTGCAGCGCGCAACACACACACTAGGAGGCATGGCGCACTGGGAGCCCAGCCACAGGGTAAAATTTCCACTGGCGCGGCGCACTCAGAGCGCGCAGCGCACTGGGCAGAGAGCGTGACGCACTGGGCAGAGCGCGCGATGCACAGACATATAAGCCCAGAAAACCACAAATTCGCCTAAAAATTTTGTGAATGCCTATCAAACTTGAAAGGCAAACCAACTACTTTCACTCTTACTTCAAAATTGAGAAGAGTAACATGATTTTGAGACTATGAATTAAATGCAAAAGTTTTGATAAAGCCAACCAAAGAAGACACAAAGAAAAATCAAGGAACTAGGGTTTTGCTACAGTGACAGTGGTGCCAAAGTATCCTTCTACCCCACTCCTATCAACTAATTTCCCTGTATCATTTTCCCCTAATCATCATCCTAGCACCAATGCAATCATATTCCTTTCCCCCCCTCCTCATATTGCTCAAAAACCCAAACCCTATTAAAACAAATTCAAAACCCTACCCCATCAACACCATACCCAAAAACACTCCCAAATCCATGATAAATCTCTCCCTTTAGCCCCTATTCCCATTTCATCATTCCTATCCTAATACTCCTGTTTTATTATCCCCTTGGTGACAGATTTTCAAAGCTTTTACCAGTTCCATTGGATTCAGAGGGCAGCATAAAACTCAGGTTACAAATAGCAGTAATGGCATCAAAAGTTTCATCAGAGTATGAGGAGGGGACCCACAGTGACACATCTTCAGGAGAGAGGGCCCATAGGAGACATCATCGGAGTGGCAGACATCTTAGAGATGAGTCGAACACCCTCACTAAGCTGCAGGCATGCCCTCTTGCCATGTCTTGTTTCCAGCACTCGGCATGCTATTAATTTTGTCAAAGGGTGGCAAATGTCAGAGTCCATCATGAGCTGGCTCGTCTTTTTTCACTTCACCTACAGGGAGGTCAATATGTCATGGCAGGGGTCACTTTCACATTGACACCGGAAACCATATCAGTGGCAACAGGAATACCGAACATTGGGGAACAGTGGCATAAGAAAAAGAAGGTGGAGAGTGTTATAGACATTTTTGGGCACTGCAAACCCAATCATAAATGTCCATAAACCAAGGGCCCCTAAGTCCCTAAAGGTGTTGTTCTAACCCCTAAAAGAATAAGGTCAACTGATTACAACATCTCCCAGAAGTTCTCCATGAAAAACTACTCAGAACTGGTCAAAATTGGACCATTTCACCTGCTCATGGTCAAAGTGCATTGCATCCCACCTGAATACACACAGTAGGTTTGATGCATGTTGAAAAAACCTTCTATGGGGTGTGATGGGCAAGAGTGGACAAATGGCAGGGTCAATCCGCAAGGTGGAGAAGCATGGAATCTTCCAGAAACTTCTCCTGTGACACTTGCCTCTCTGCATTCGACCAGGGATGAGTAAGAGATCATCAATCTCCAAGTGGAATCAAGAACTATTAGAGAGAGGACACTAATCAATTCTCAAAAGCTGGCTCATTCCCCTTGCAAACATCTATATATGGATCCCTCATCCGAGAGATCCAGAGGCTGGAATTTTGTATCTTATAAGGAAGTGCTATTGGTTTCTTGGTGTAATATCATAGTGTTGGGTGATCTAAGCTTTTCATGAGGTGAAGAAGGGCTTTCTTGCTAAGAGGATGATGTTGGATCAGAACAATTGGTTGTAATCCTCTTTGCTCTTTCTTGATTATCAATAAAGCTATTCAAGTTTTCCTCCACATTCTTGTATTATTGATGATTTATGCATTCGTGTGGTCAATATACATATGGTCCTATATTGTTTATGATAATAGATCTATGTTCTTGGATACTGTTATGCTGCTTTGACTCTACAGGTACTCTTTGAAGCTGGGTAGACAAGGAAGTGAGTGGCGAAGACCTATCAAAAGAGAGAGGAATCAATCAAGGAACCAAGCGCAAGACAGAGGTTGGTCTCCTTATTCTTCTCTTATCTATTTCTCATAAAGGAAAATGAAAGTAGTTTTTAGTTTGTTTGTTTCTAAGGTAGCTACCAGCCTTAGTGGGACTAGCAGCTCTGCATAGACACTAGTTTTCCTGATAACAAAATGGAGACTCCACTGGGGAGTGAATAGATTGTTTGTTTATCTACATTTGTTTACTTTCTAAACTTACAGATGGAGCCTGAAGTCAAGCCAGCTAGCCTTCGAACTACATTTGCTATGCAAGTGCAAAGTAGATCAATGCTACTTCAGTCTATCTCCGGGTTTTGTTTATGAATTAAATGATTGATTTACAAGCTCTCTAGTTGCCCTCGTGGTGGCTCTAGTAACCTCTTTAGATCTACCCCTGTGATTGATTTACTAATTACCACTTACTCGGCCTAAATCCCTGAACTAAGATGCAAACTGTGACCAGGAACCTAGCTAAAGTCTCGTCCCTGGTCCATCGCACTGTGTCTTCTCTGAAACCTGAATGCATCGCACTTCCTGAGTGTAGTAGGTGCATTGCATTTCAGTTTCCATGTGCTACAGGTGCGCTGATCAAACCTCCTCTGCTCTTAGATTTTGGCTTCTATGTTCATACTTTTCAGCTCTATTGAGGAATTTTGTTGTCTGTAGTCAGTACACCTCTGTTTGAAACCCCTTTCCTTGTTGTTATTCTGCCTCCATTGTGAAAAGAATTGTAAATGTTTTTATGTATTTTTAGTCATTTTCAGTTCTCTTTTACAAAGGAGTAGTGTAATTGTATTGTCATTTCTTGATTTGAAAGTGTCGCAAGTTTCGTTTTCAGTCATAGAAGAGAATCTGATTGTTCTTGATAGTCATTACACTGTTACTCTTGTATTTGATTTGAATTAGCAGTTTTTCAAGTGTCGAAAGAAAGTTTTTAATTCCAAATAGCAAAGTGTCATCATTGTCCTCATTTTGTTTTGAAAAGAAGCTTGTTAGTAGTTGTCGCTTTGAAAAATAATTCAGATTTGCGCTTAGCTTTCTTTTTATCATTCACACATTAAGAAGGCTGAAAAAAAATACATGCATGTGAATTTGCATTTAGACTGTTTGTTGGTTTGATTTAGGACAATGCATATAGTGTGTGCTCCTTGCTCTTTGTTGAAATAAAATCATCTCTATTTCCTTAGTAGCTAGGATTTTCATTGCAAAAAGAAGATTAAACGACTGTTTATCATCTTAGATTGCATTTTAGGAATTGTACATTTACATCACGTGGGGAACCTAAAAGGAAAATTTCTTAAGCAAGATCAACTATAAAATAAATTTAATGAATCTAAAAACGCTTTGGAACCTAATGCACAACATCTAGAAGTCTAAGCTAGAGACGTATTCCGGCGTCGTAAAGCCTGGTAACTGTTGTTTTCACTGGTCGTTGGGTGATTCCTCCACTTTGAGACGATAAGTGCCAGTACGGGCTTGTGCTCCCACGTACCGTCGAGTATATTTTGGGAGACCACAATAGGCTTTATCCTTTATCCATAAGAAGTTGTGTCTGCCGCCCTATCGATCGCAATGCACTGAACACAGCATTCGGGAAGATTGACTGTCGTACCGTGAAAAGTATTCTGTAGTTTTGTGATTGGTTTGGTAATCCCTCTATCTAGATTTCCAGAGCAGTCCCTTTCATTCCTTTTCAGACTCCTTAATGGAAAAGGTCCATCTGAGAACTTGTCACTTCAGGATCATTAAAAATCGAAGGCGACTAGAGTCATCTTTTTTTTTTTCTCGACTCTTAAAAATTGAAAAAATAAGTTATGTCAAAGCGTCTAAAATTTATTTTAAATGGAATAAACATCACCTTTCCTATGTTGTTCTTAGGTTGAGAAAAATGGAGTCCACCAACCAAGGAGTTCCCCTTGGAGGAAATCCTAGTCCCTTCTCCTCTTGGGGAGATGTCGGTGCACCCCATATGGCCACATTGTCTCTTCCAGGATTGACAATCGGCTTGCCCGTATGGCTCTTCTCAACTTTTGTCGTTCAGAACACCGTGATTCCTGAACAATCAAGTCAACAACTAAACGATACCAGAGTTACCCCCCAACCCTCTACTTTGTCCAATTCTTCCTCTCCTCCTTCCTCTTCGCTTGATGAAGCTGGTAAAGCCCAAAATCAAGTAACTGAGAAGAAGAAGGAGAAGAAGAAGAAAGAGAAGAAGAAGAAGGAGCCAAAGGCGAAAAGGGGAAACCAAGCATCGTCTAGTGAAAATCCACACACTACACCGACCAGGCCTAAATCTCCATGTGTCATTTGAAAAGGAGACTACTATCATCGAGATTGTCCTTGCATCCTTTGGATCTTAAGGGAATGGTCTCCTCATTTGCACAATCTGGTGTCATCAACCTCTGACAATCATGTTGAGCATACACCGTCAACTAGTGAAAGTGAAGCCCGTGGACAAAAAGGAAAATATAAATTTCCTTGTAAATTGTGTGAAGGCAATCACGCCGTCCACTGTTGTCCCTTCTTAGACGAAGCTAAAAGAGTTTTGGATGACCGTCTGGTTTCACTGTTACGGCTTCCTCTTGGATATAAGAAACTCTTGCCGAGTCCGTCACTAGTTGAAAATCTGACTGACACACCCTTGTGGTCGGTCGAAGCATCTATCATTGAAGATAAACCATCTAAATCCATACCAGATAAAAGTCAAAAGGTCGAGGTGGCAGTTGACCCGGTCTTGCCTTCAGAAGGTCCATCTTCAGATGACACAGTCACCGAAGAAAACAAGAATGACACCTTTCAAATTCTCTTTGTAAGCATAGACTCTGATGAACAACGGGGCAGTCTACCCGTTCCTTTACCGCAGGAAGGAAGTTCGTCGGAGTCATATCCGGCCGTCTATTCAGTCCCACCTCCAAGCAACCTGGTTTTTTCCTTTGACTGGAATCTACTAGGCAGACCCCATTTACCGGCTAGCGTACCATTTTGAATCATTGCTCAAATATATAGAATGGTCATGGCCGATACCATCATAAATGAAGGGGCTTCTGTGAGTATCCTTTCCTCAACTGCTTGGAAAGCGCTTGGTTTGCCATCACTTTTACTTGAGATGAGAAATCTAAGAGGCTTTGACAAAGGAACCAGTCGACCGTTAGGGATCCTTCCCAATCTGCCGATAACGTTGAGAAGGAAAACCGTTCACATGAACGTAATGGTAGTCCAAGGACCCCTAGATTATAATCTACTCCTTGGACGGGACTATATTTATTGCATGGGAGCTGTCGTCTCCTCACTCTTTAGAGTAATGTGTTTTCCGCACAAAGGAATAGTGGTCAAGCTCGTAGATCAGCTTCCATTTCCCGGTTCACACATAGAAAATAGTCATATACCAACCCTGAATGGTCTTTTCACGCAAGGAATGTCTCATCAATCCCCAGTCCGTCCTCCTGATGAGCGCGAGTGATTCGAAGGACATGACTGAAGCCCAAGGTGTATGCACCTTGGCCTGTTTCGACAGAAAACCTTGGGTATAGGGTAGGTTTCCACGGAGGATATATGACTAGTCTGACACACCCGTCCATTTAGGAAAATGGGATTAGGCTGGAATAAGATTCCCTCTTCAAAGTTATGTGAGTGGAGGCATCTGTGCCACTCACCTTTGTCTATTTCGGTAGACATCGCCGAGGAAGTGTTTTGTCTGTGACACAGATGGAACAATCTTTGGTAACCTGGAAAATTTTCGTTGTACCTGGGGGCATGCAAACATTTTGGCATGCAAGCAAAGAGCGATCATTTATTTTTTAAGTTTATATGTCCTCTAATCCTTTAAACTCATAGGATTGGTCTTTTCCTGACTTGCATAAAGAAAGGATGTGGAGCAAAGCTTTGTAAGGTGCAAGCTTCTTAAAAATGGCATCTTAGATCAGACATCCTTATTATACAACTGGATCGAATAGTTTTAACGCGGAATTCAAGCTCGTTAAAAAATAAACATAAGCAATGAGAAAGTGTTTCCCCCAGCGTTTAAGCTCATTAAAAAATGAACCATATTCCGGTAAATATCCATCGTGAATGTATTATCATCAGCCTTTGAAGCCTTGGTCATGTTCTCATCATCACCTAAACTTTGTATTGGCCAATCATTCACCTCCACTTGATTGTTTACCCCTTTTGAGGAACAGCTGTGAAGAGTGATCTTGTTAGCCATCCTTGTGACAATATCGTGATTGGAAAATTCCAACCCTTACCTGGAATCAGATGCTACCTGAATCTATCACTCGTTCCTCAAATACGAGTCTCCTTCAAGCTCTTTTCAACTGACTCGTAAAATATGAAAAGATTGTCGAGCCATTGGCCTCTCCAGCTCGTTAAAGGGACTGGAAGTGCTATCCCTCCTTTAGATTTTAATATTTTTGGACCTGAGGGATTATTACACAAAAAGATCGAGCGCTTGTTTTGTTCGGCTCGTTAAAATTACCAAAAATTCATCCCTTTTGTATTATTTTATACTTTTTTGGACTTAAGAGATTAGATGATGAAAAAGGATTTTTGGTAGTTTCCTTTACGTCCATTTTCAGACTCTCTAAAATTGAAAAGGACAGAGTTATATTTGTTGTTAAACTCGTTAAAACTAAATAGCGACAAACTTGTCCATAACAGACAAGAACAAGTTTCACTATCGCTAGGCTCGTTAAAACGTAGTGATGGGTTTGCCCAAAGGGAAAATTATAGAACAAGCATATGTTATCCTCCTCAAGCTTGAAAAAAGTAAAGAGGTACTGGTCAGCAATGACTGGGAAAAATTGGGAAGAAAACTTGAAGAAACTTTGTTGGTAGCAAGTCGCTCTTGAACATGACACTTTCACTCCACATCCGAGTCGGGTTGGGTTGTTCCATTCACTGGTCACATCACCATGGTTCCGTCACACCATCCATATTTGGGGTTAATGCTACCAATCCATCATGTCAGTGTTGCCAATATGTTCAAGAGAAGTCACTCAGAGAATTCACCTGTGTCTGATCCACTGCAAAACATTTACGCTCCATTCTTTCATGACTGCCATCCTGAACCTTATATCACCAGAACGTTTTCACCTCCATTAAAATCATTTGCTCCATTCCGTGTCATTGATGTGGGATTCGCTAAGGCCCTCCTATGACGGATTGCTTCTTGTCGACATCAGCTCATTATCCAAGAAGTCGATCTAGGAACAACCCTTTCGGTACTTTGAAGCTTGCATACCTCAATGGCAAGTTTCTCACTTCCGGCGATAGGTTTACATCAATGGCCTACGACCAAAAGATTTTGCGTGGTGTTTGACACCAAGTCCCTTATTCACACCATGTGAATTATACTGTAGTACCTTGAGGGTCATCATCATTACCAGTGATTCCTCTCACACCTGTTAACAACTTACATCATTGGCTGGTAATCAGGCGATGTCTTTCCATGTTCGACTCCAGAACATCTCTCACATGGATCGACTTGTACTTTGAGTGAAGATCGAACGAGATTAAAGACCCCAGATATAGTTTCATCCATCCAGGCTGTGAAATATATTCAGGAAAATAAAGACATCAAATGTACATCACTACTGCATAGATAATCATCTAATCTAAGGGATGATGGCTCTACCAGAATCATCAGTCTACACTCAGACGATTGTCTATCCTATGTACATGAAAATGAATTTATAAAGTTGAGAATGGGAAATTCCCGCCTGAGCTAGATCATGAAAATATTATGAAGATAATGTATTGTATTGTATCTTATTACAGGTCACCTTCCAGCTTGAAAAGAAACTTCAGATCCTCATGATAAAGCATTTCACCCAACATCAAAAGATTAACGACCTCATGCTTTAGGGGGAAACTGTTATAGACATTTTTGGGCACTGCAACCCCAATCATAAATGTCCATAAACCAAGGGCTCCTAAGTTCTTAAAGATGTTGTTCCAACCCCTAAAAGAACAAGGTCAACTGATTACAGCATCTCCCAGAAGTTCTCCATGAAAAACTACTCAGAACTGGTCAAAACTGGACCATTTCACCTGCTCCATGGTCAAAGTGCATTGCATCCCACCTGAATACACATAGTAGGTGCAATGCATGTTGAAAAAACCTTCTATGGGGTGCGATGGGTGAGAGTGGAAAAATGGCAGGGTCAATCCGCAAGGTGGAGAAGCATGGAATCTTCTAGAAACTTCTCCTGTGACACTTGCCTCTCTACATTCGACCAGGGATGAGTATGATATCATCAATATCCAAGTGGAATCAAGAACTATCAGAGAGAGGACACTAATCAAATCTCAAAAGCTGGCTCATTCCCCTTGCAAACCTCTATATATGGATCCCTCATCCCAGAGATCCAGAGGCTGGAATTTTGTATCTTGTAAGGAAGTGCTATTGGTTTCTTGGTGCAATATCATAGTGTTGGGTGATCTAAGATTTTCATGAGGTGAAGAAGGGCTTTCTTGCTGAGAGGATGATGCTGGGTCAGAACAATTGGTTGTAATCCTCTTTGCCCTTTCTTGATTATCAATAAAGCTATTCAAGTTTTCCTCCACATTCTTGTATGACTGATGATTTATGCATTCGTGTGGTCAATACACATATGGTCTTATATCGTTTATGATAATAGATCTATGTTCTTGGATAGTGTTATGCTGGTTTGATTCTACAGGTACTCTTTGAAGCTAGGTAGACAACGAAGCGTGTGGCGACGAACTATCAGAAGAGAGAGGAATCAATCAAGGAACCAAGTGCAAGACAGAGGTTGGTCTCCTTATTCTTCTCTTATCTATTTCTCATAAAGCAAAACGAAAGTAGTTTTTAGTTTGTTTGTTTCTAAGGTAGCTACCAGCCTTAGTGGGATAGCAGCTCTGCATAGACACTAGTTTTCCCGATAATAGAGAGGCATCATTATGAGCCTTACATCAAGAACATATGTTTGAGCCAGCTCACCAGAGTTCTTCAATTTAGATTTTTGAGGGATGAGTATGCCCCACTCGTGAGGTTGATCATGAAGTATTTCAGTTGTGAGGGAAGGTTTTCCCACTTCTACGCCTATCACATCAGGTTTCTCATGCACTTCACCAGGGTGCGGATGATGAGCCTCCCATTTTTCATTTGCAACAACATTGAGAAGATGAGAAACTTCATGCAGCACAAGACCCCTCGACAACAGCTAAACAGTGTCTATCATTTTTCTCTCATCTGGATTTTGGTGGACCATCAATTGGGATTACAGGGTATTTCTTGGGAGGACTTCATCTCCCGTGATTTCTTCAGTGCTCCACTAGTGGTACTAGAGGCAGAGTATGAGGTGGGGGTTCCTTCACATCAGTTCGAGTGCCATGAGACTACCACCATGCCAGTATACATCACCTATCAGAAAGGCAGTAGATCCTTATTTGCAACAGCAAAGTGAGTGTTATCTCCACCTGGGGTGGAAGGGGCCTCGCTTCTGACATCAGCATCACAGAAGAAGGGTAAGGGAAAGGAGCCAGTACAGGAGGAAGGGCCATCAGGTGAGAGAAATACCAAGTTTGTTCTCCTCCAGGATGATTTGACAGATGCAGAACCAACAAATGTTGAGCTTGGGGAGATCATTCAAGAGCAGCAATCAGTGATTGAGAACTTATCCCTGGACTTGGAAACAGCCAAGTGGAACTTGCAGTATCTGGAGTAGAGGAACAAGCAACTTGAGGATCGGCTAGCTGAGATAGAGTTGCAAATGATCAAGGAAAACCGGCAACACATCCTAGCAGCACAAGGCAGACCTATGGAGCAAAGAGACGAGGACCAGGAGTATGTGTTAGAGAAAGTGAACATTCACTTGGAGCAGTGGTTGGATAAGGCTAACAGGGAGAAAGAAATGTTGAGGCGCATGACTCACCACTACATGGCCCGAAACATGAGCTCCAAAGCAAGAATCAGGAGCCTAAAGGCAAGATTGAGCAAAGCGACAAAAGAGGCAAAGGAGCAAGATTAGATTTGAATCTTGGCTGAGGCTTCCTTGACATAGCATAGCACTCCATAGAGGACTTCCAGCCCACATTTCAAAACATTTGGGCAAATTTTGGTCAAATGGTGATTTTTTGGACAAAAAACAGGAAATTCCTCCCTATGTGTTGCGCCACTAGCGCGACACTAAAATTCTATGGCTCCAATCGAGGAACAGCTTGCATATTTGGATTCAACATAAAAAAGTATGACTACTAGTGTCCGGGCAAGGATTTTTGACAAGATATGGGTCTCCTAAAGGACAAAAAACACCCAAAATGGCCTCTCTACCACTTTTTTGACACACAGAAAGCAGTCTTGGGAGAATGAAGATTTGGAGGGGAAAATGAGCACCCAATTTGGAAATTCCAGTGGGGTTAGAAAGTAGAAGGGATAGGCTTTTCAACAAGTCCACTTGTGCACTTTTTGGACACCTAAAAGTGCCCCAAATTAGGCTCCAAAGTGTCGTGACACACATAGAATTTGGCGCGGCACACGGAGGAAAAAACTGCCAATTTGCTCCCATTTCATGAAATTTCGGGTCGCGACTTCTCTAAGTGGGCCCGATCATCTACACTTCGGTTTTTTGGCACAAAAGGTGGAATTTAAAGATTTTTTTCTCTAGATGGGCTTCTATCCAAGTGGCGAAGGAAGGCAAATGGTCACCCCAATGCCAAATGTCATGTTTGCAGTGCTACACCTGTAGTTGATGGTTGGCTCTCCATCTCCATTTCGCAATGATTCGAGTAACTCCCCAACCCTTGGGCGTTCTATCTCTTCCTCACACATTCTATATATTGTATGAAACTTATTTGCAAGAGGCTGGCTTGTAACTTCTGGGAGACTGTGGGAAAGAAACTCTGTTTCTGCACTGTGTATTTTTGACAGAGAATTAATGAAAGGTAGCGGCTCTGTTTCATGAGATTCTTGTGGTTGTGAGTGTAGAAAATGTGTTCTTATTTTCCATATGTATCTTGTTATGTTTCATAATTCAATTCACATTCCATTTCAGTGAAATTTTCTAAGTGAGATTAGGTAGAATTCAATTTATATTGCTCTGCCTGTGGGAAAATTTCATGTACAGTGTTATTCTTATGTTGAAAAGGATTCATGCAACTATTCCATTTTCACTTTCTTCATCAATCTTTCCATTCCACATTACCTTAAACTGAAATTGCTGTTCTTTCCACCTACCTTGCCCAAGAAATAATTTGTGCCTTCATATTCAATTCTCTGTTCTTTGTTGAGCGCCAATCCCATAAACATCCCAGAAGCTCGGCCATTCATAAAATTGTTTCCAGAATCCCTTTTCACTTACTAGCCTAAGGTAAATATTGCATTGTGAGTCATCTCAGACCATTTTTGCTTATCCATTCACTGAGCGTGACTCGGAGAGAGCCCTCTCCTGCTTTGGTAGGGTTAGTTACCAGGCTGAGTGTGGTTTGTGGTTACCCTAATTTTTTCCTTCCTTCAACCTAAGGCAGATTTAGGTGCTAACATAGTGGCGACTCAACTGGGGAAAAGTTGAAAATCAAATCCCCTTGTTTCACAATAATTCTAGGCTTTCGGATGATGAGATTAGGATTGGAAAGGCTGAGTAAGTTGGTTGTGTCCCGTAATTCCTCTTAATAGCACGCTGGCTTCGAGGCGATATACCAGAGCCAATCCAAACCTGGATCCTCCTCATATTTACGAAAACCCCAATTTGATCCCAAGACTCCTTCGTCAAGAAAGCAACATAACTCCCGTGTTCAAATCCCATTCACATCCCGACATTTTTGAGTATCTTGAAGAGCTTGAGTTTGACGAACGATTTGAGATATCACTGTTTGAGTCTAAATCCCAAAGGGCTGTAGACTATACCATCCCCAATCCGTAATTTCTTGTAGACCTTGAAACAGAAAGAGCCAATAGATTAATTGATAATTACATTGCAACACAGCCCCAAACTCCAATTGCAAGCCCCTTGGAAACTGTACACACTCCTCCAACACCTCCTAGGCCAAATCCACCGAGAATGATGGTTTCCCGTTTCGCACCCCTTGTTCTGCCCCTAGTCCTAGATGACATGCCAAATGATTATCAACGTAGAATCCGTTTTTTGATGGCACTCCTAACAGCATTACTGCTTAGCAACATGTAGACAAAATGGCAGACTTCTATGAACTTCATGAGATCGATGCGGAGAACGTGGCGATGAGGCTCTTTGTACAAACATTTGCAGGTGATGTGAGGAAGTGGTTCAAAGGTTTGACAACTGCAAGTATCACTACCTTGGCTGAACTACAAAGACAATTTTTGAACCGGTGGGAAGTGAAAAAGAATCCCCTTCAAATTCTGGCCGAGTATGAACAAATCAAATAGAATGCCGGTGAGTCGGTCCAAGATTATTGTGTTAGATTTAATGTAGTCTACAATGAAATTCCAGATCATCTAAAGCCACCTGTGGGACTAGAAATTATGGAGTTTCTAGATGGTTTTGATGCTGACATGGCATACCAATTAAGAGAGAGAGAACCGGCTACAATGGAAGACATGCAGAAAATTGCGGTCAGCGTTGAGGAAAATCTGCTGTCCAAAAGAGCTAGAGCGAAAGTAGAGAAGAAAACCACTGTGAAAGAAGAATCTTCTACAATGGATCAGCTTCTCAAAAAGGTAGATCAGATGCTTGAAAGGGTAAAACTCGACAAGGCAAAGCCACAAGTTAGGAATCCTAACTTTCGTAGCCAATAGAAGCCACAATATAGAATAAGACAAAGAGATCATCGAACTCAAGAGCAGACAACACAACAGCTGGTACAAACACCTTTGCAGCAGAATTTTGTGCATGCACGAGAGTCAGATGAGGACGGGAATGTAATAGGCGAGGAAAACCATCTCTTTACTTCAGATGAGCTGCCTACTTACATCACCGAAGAGGAAGAATGTGAAGTAAATTCAGCTACACACCAAGACACTGATTTTATTCTAGCTAGTGACACCGTGTTGGAGGAAGAATCAGAAGAATATCAAAGGGGGTATATGAATTCTTTGTTTGCACAACAGCAGCGATATTCCCTTAGAAACAGAGATGTGCTGGCCGAACCAATTCAGAAAAAGAAGGAGGGTGAAACAACAAAAAATGATTCATCAGCTACGGAAAGAAAAGGAAAGGAGGCGGTTGGTCCGGAAAGCAGAAAATCAAAATTAGCAGAACAATCACAGAAACCAACCACATCAAAAGAAAAGGAAAGGAAAGAGATCCCAGTCAAAGAGGTAGAAAAAAATCCCACTTTCAGCCTAGAGAATGAGATTTCCAAGTTAAAGGTATCCATCCCTTTGACTGAAATAATAAAGAACAACAGTTATAGAGGACAAATTTCTAAAATGTTGAATTTGGACCCAATGTCTGACATGGTAAATGTAGAAGATGATCAGCCTGAAATGATTTTTGGACCAGCAATGAATGGTGAGTCTACTAATAGAGATGTGCCACCCTTCTATATCAGTTTACGATTGCATGATTTTGTGTTACATAATGCCATGTTCGATTCCGAAGCTTCTCACAATCTCATGCCCAAGGCTATCATGGATAAGCTTGGTCTAGACATCACCTGGTAATATCATGATCTCTATTCATTCGATTCCAGCAGAGTAAGATGTATAGGACTCATCAAAGACTTGGTTGTGAGTTTGGATCAGCTTCCTATGAAAAATGTTCTGATGGATGTGGTGGTAGCAGATATTCCTCCAAGGTTTGGCATGCTTCTTTCCAGGTCTTGGGTAGCGAAATTGAAAGGGACACTACAACTAGATTTCTCCTATGCAACAATCCCAGTGTTTGGACAAATGAGGAAGTTATACCGAGAACAAAAGATGAAATATATGATCACAAGCAAGGAGAAACCGATAAATCATCCTATTAACTATGTACATATAGATTTAGAGTCTTTTGTTTTGTTTTCAGATAGTTTAAATGAGATAGATAGTTAGATAGTAGAAGCAGACGACATTCTAGAAATAGCAGAAAATTTCAGAGAAATTTTGAAGAAAAAAAGACAAGAAAAGCAGGAAAACGTTGGGCAATCAGCTGAAAGTGATGGACAGCAAGCAGACAAGGCACAACAAATAGATTTCTAGCACTTACAAGAGGAGGAAGAAGGCTTGTGGACCATGGATTTTGATGGAGCAGTAGGGAATGATGGCGTTGGTATTGGTATTTGGGTACGTAGTCCTTTCTCCGCCCCAAACAAAGTTCCTAGTAGCATGAGAGTTTGCTCTTACAAGCTGGCCTTTGAATGTTCAAATAATGAAGCTGAGTATGAAGCTCTGATTGCTGGCCTAAAGATTCTTAGAAAGCTGAATGCAAAGAGGATTTCAGTATATGGCGACTCCGAGTTGGTAATAAAACAGGTCAGAGGTGAGTATCAAGCAAAACATCCTAGGATGTAGGCCTATCGTAATGCAGTCTTAGACATATTGAAGCTATTTTCAAAATACACCTTGACATGTGTGCCTCAAATACAAAATAGTATTGCTGATGCTCTTGCCAAGGTAGCGAGCAGCTTGAAGATCCCCATGAACTCCAGCAATAAATTTGAAATCCATGTCAAGCACCATCCAACCATCCCAGACAATCAGCGATATTGGCAAGTGTTTCAAGATGATGAGGAGATTAAATATTTTCTACTCAACAAAGGCAAGTTCAAAGAAACCTCGTTTGATGTGGAAAATGATGAGGGCAAAGGGAATGGTACAGATGAAGTGCAGATCAATCAAATGGATGTATTGCAGCTGAATAATAACACCATTCCTAAAGGCTTGTTACCTCTAGAAGAACTTTGATCAGGATGATGTAGCCCGCAAGCCAACATTGCAGCCGACAGAGAAGGGTGTAGAAGAAGTCAACATCGGTACAGCTACCAATCCAAAGTTGGTAAAATTGTCCAAAGCATTACCGCCAAAGATCAAGGACAAATACATCAGTTTGATGGCTTCATTTGCAGATGTGTTTGCTTGGGATTATTATGATTTAAAGACCTATGATACAAACATTATTCAGCACACAATACCCATCAAGCCCAACCAAAAACCATTTAGACAAAATCCGAGAAGGATAAATCCAAAGTTGCTGCCATCTATCGAAAAGGAGGTAAATAGGTTGTACAAGTCAGGTATCATTGTGCCCATCAGATTTTCAGATTGGATATCTAACTTAGTGCCTGTACGCAAGAAGACTGGTGAGATCCACGTATGCATCGATTTCAGAAATCTAAACAAGGTCACATTGAAAGACAACTATCTGCTGCCCAAGATGGACCATATACTTCAGCGAGTAGTGGGGGCATCTTGTATGTCACTGCTTGATGGTTATTCTGGATATAACCAAATTTTCGTCCATGAAGACGATAGAGACAAGACAACATTCACCACTCCATGGGGAATCTTTCACTATGCCAAAATGCCATTCGGTTTAAAGAATGCAGGTGCCAAATTTCAGTGGGCAATAGACTTGGCATTTGCGAATGAGAAGGATGTGTTTTTGGTGGTGTACTTGGATGATTTAACAATGTTTTCAAAGTGTGATGAAGAACACATGCATCACCTAAAAATTGTCTTTCAAAAATGCAGGAAATATGGTCTATCACTGAATCCTAAGAAGAGCTTGTTCGCCATGGAGGAAGGCAAATTACTTGGGCACATCATTTCAATGGATGGCATTCGTATAGACCCAACACATATGCAAGCAATTCAGCAAATCGATCTGCCTAGGAACAAAAAGGAGATACAATCATTCAATGGTAAGATGAATTTTTTGTGTCGCTTTGTGCCTAATCTTACAGAGCACTTAAGAGAAATGACCAACATGCTTAAGAAGGACAGCCAGGTGAAATGGACAAACGGGGCTGTAAAATCTTTCAACTTGGTCAAATTGACCCTTTCTTCAGCTCCACTTCTAGTCAGCCCGGACTACACTTAGGATTTCATATTGTTTTTATTTTCTTCTGAGCACACTATGGTAGCAGTATTATTACAGAAGAGAGATGATCATGAAAGACCCATTGCATTCTTCAGCAAGTCTATAAGGGATGCAGCTTTAAAGTAAAACATCATTGAGAAGAAAGCCCTGGCATTGGTGAAGGCATTGAAGGAATTCCGGATATATATCTTACATTCTCACATTCTAGCCTATGTTCCTAATACTGCTGTAAAGGATGTTTTAGTGCAGACCGATCTGGAAGGGAGAAGAGGCAAATGGATTTCAGCCTTGCTGGAATATGATGTGGAGATAAAGCCTACAAAGCTGGTCAAAGGACATGGGTTGGAAAATCTAATGGTTGAATCAAACTTGCATGCATTGGACATAAATTTCATCGCTGCCATGTCTGATGAGAATGAGGAAAGAACATCAATTCAGGTATCCGAAATGTTTGCTTTGTCCCCATGGTATTCTGATATAATATATGTGGTGAAAAATATATCACCACTGCCCGTCATGACTGGAAACAAAGCGAGAACACTCAAATTGAAGGCTTCCAAGTTTTGTATTTTGAATTCCGCACTGTATTGGAAAGGTCCCAGTGGCATTTTGTTAAATTTTCTGGTAGAAGAGGAGGCAAAGAAAGTCATGGAGGATTTCCACGGGGGAGAGTGTGGTGGTCATCTTTTTTGGAAATCAACAACGAACAAAATTTTGACAGCAGGGTACTATTGGCCTACTTTGTTTGCTGATGTGCATAAGATGGTGAAGTGCTGTCATAAATGTCATATTTTTGAAGGAAAACAGAAATTACATCCTTTGCCACTTAAGCCTATTGAAGTGAGCGCTCCCTTCCAGCAGTGGGGGTTGGATTTCATTGGGGAAATTCATCCCGCCTCTTCCAGACAACATAGGTGGATCCTTACAGTGACAGACTATTTCACAAAATGGATTAAGGTAGCCCCTACCAGAAAAGTGACGGACACGCTAATCATTTCATTTCTCGAAAATAACATCTTGTCTCGCTTTGGTTGTCCAAACAAATTAATCACTGATAATGCAGCAACTTTCAAATCTAAAAGGATGGTAGAATTTTGTCATAAATATCACATAATTTTGGGTCATTCAATTGCCTATCATCCGCAAGGCAATGGATTAGCAGAATCTTCGAATAAATCTTTGGTCAACATCATCAAGAAGCTGCTGGAAATAAATAAGAAGAGCTGGAACAAGAGGTTGGTCCATGCGCTTTGGGCCGATTAGATCAGTCAGAAAAAGTCTATTGGTATGTCACCATTTGAGCTTGTTTATGGAGTGGACATAGTATTTCCCACTTCTCTTGCTTCCCCGGTGGTCAAACTTCTTTAGGAGGCTGGCAGTGAGGAAGATCCCATGAAGAGAAGGTTGAATCAAATGATCCACTTGCAGCAAACAAGAGAGGAAGTTTTCAAGAACACATCCAAGTTGCAGGGGAAGATAAAGAAAATCTATGACAGAAAAGAAAAATTCGAGAAATTTCAGTTGGATGATGTGGTGCTGAAGTGGGATGCAAGGAATGAAGAGAAAGGCAAGCACATAAATTTCAAAAATCTGTGGAAAGGTCCTTTCAAGATCGCAGCATATAGGGGTCAGAATGCCTTTCTTCTGAACGAAACGAAAGGGGAAGATTGTCCTGGAGGGCCGATCAATGGTCGACTGCTCAAGCGGTATCACTGTTGATCTATTAATGTTGCTTCCACTGTCATTGTAAATACCATTTTTATTTCAGTTTGGTTTCAGTCTTTTATTTATTTATTTCAATGTCAACTTTGAGTCAATTTCTTGGTTATTCCAGTTTTATAAATAAGTCAGAGTCCTGTGTTGTTTATCAAAATGATGTCTCCATAGCCCAATGGACAAAAGGCACTGTCTAGCTTCTCCAGAGATCTTCTGTTCTTGGCACATCCAAGGAGCTACCATCCCCCATTGGAGCCAATGTTAGAGTTGGTCTGGTCAGCCCTCCATCAAAGATCAAAACTCTTTGTGCATTTCAATTTTAGGTGTCCCGCTCCATTCACTCAACTGCATTTCGCTTGGGACATGCCATGATCTGATGGAGAAAGTCATGCTAGTCATTTTCCCTCATGTCTGGCCCCTGCTGGTTCAGGTCTTGGTCCATAATCACCGAAGCTGATGATAGTCAAGGTCCAGTCCTTTACAGGGCAAAGTCATTTTTATGATTGGGTCTAGGAAATCATCAATTTGGTCTTTGGAAACATGTCCAAAACAAGCCATGCAGGCCAGAGGGAGGCCTTACATAGCTATGGTTCAGAAAGCTTCATCATCACCTGAAGAGACTTCGACTCTTCTTCAAAACTCTGTTTTGAAGAAAAGTCAAACAAGGTCATTTATGACAAAATTTTCCAAAAATGCACAAGTTGATTTTTCAGATGCAGTCATGGTTCCCATGGCCAAATGCCTAGTCACACAATCCCCACAAAGAAATGCCGAAAATTTCATTATTTGAGCCAAAATGACAAAGGAAAAGTAAAAATCAGTGTGTTTTGAAATCATTGAAAAAGTGCAAAACTCAACATTAGAAAAGGGGGTTTTCAAAGAGGAAAAAATCAAACCCATCTCTCCCAAGCCTATATATACTTGTTTTTGCCCAAATCAAAGCCATTGTGCTCTTGCAAGACTTGGAGAGACATTCCAAAGGTGAGAGAGTGAAATCGTGAGAGTTTGGGTGAAGGAGAGCTGGTTTTCAAGGAGCGCGGCGCATACACCAAGGAGCGCGGCGCACACAGAGGGCGCGACGCACACGTAGCCTGCCCGCCATTCAGTTTTCTCAAGGGCGCGATGCACACCCAGCACGTAGCGCACTGGGCCTGGCGCGTGACGCACACAGCCAAGGGCATAAAAAAATTGCCAAACTACTTCAAATCTTGGTGAGGGCTAGCAAAACAAGAGGTAGGCCTTGTTGACACCTCTTCTCCATCAATTTTGTCATTAATATGGTGTGTATAAGATGTTTAAATGGTTCCCAAAAGCATAATGGCCTACCATGAAAAATCACCAAGAAAAATAATGGATGAGGTTGCAAGATTGTGATGTTAGCACCAAGGTCGCTCCCCTCCCCTGTTTGTTTTTCCTCTCCTCTCATTTTTCCCCATCTCCCCTTGACCATTTTTCCCTAAAGGCCGCCCTAGATCCACCACTAAAAACCTCCCCCTATTCTTCCAAGCAAGTCTAGGCAACTTTGGCAATGCGCAGTGCACACACAAGGGGGCGTGGCGCACTGGGAGCCCGACCACAGTGTAAAATTGCCACTGGCGTGGCGCACGCAGAGTGCGTGGCGCACTCAGAGCGCGTGGTGCACTAGGCAGAGCGCTTGGCGCACAAACATATAAGCCTAGAAACCACAAATTCGCCTAAAATTTTTGTGAATGCCTATCAAACTTGAAAGACAAACCAACTACTTTCACTCTTACTTCAAAATTGAGAAGAGTAACATGATTTTGAGACTATGAATTAAATGAAAAAGTTTTCATAAAGCCAACCAAAGAAGACACAAAGAAAAATCAAGGAACTAGGGTTTTGCTACAGTGACAGTGGTGCCAAAGTATCCTTCTACCCCACTCCTATCAACTAATTTCCCTGTACCATTTTTCCCTAATCATCACCCTAGCACCAATGCAATCATATTCCTTTTTCCCCCCTCCTCATATTGCTCAAAAACCCAAACCATATTAAAACAAATTCAAAACCCTACCCCATCAACACCATACCCAAAAACACTCCCAAATCCATGATAAATCTCTCCCTTTAGTCCCTATTCCCATTTCATCATTCCTCTCCTAATACTCCCTGTTTTATTGTCCCCTCGGTGACATATTTTCAGAGCTTTTACCAGTTCCATTGGATTTAGAGGGCATCATAAAACTCAGGGTACAAACAACAGTAATGGCATTAGAAGTTTCATCAAAGTATGAGGATTGGACCCACAGTGACACATCTTCACGAGAGAGGGCCCATAGGAGACATCACCGGAGTGACATACATCTTAGAGATGAGCCGAACACCCTCACTGAGCTGTAGGCATGCCCTCTTGCCATGTCTTGTTTCCAGCACTTGGCATGCTATGAATTTTGTCAAAGGGTGGCAAATGTCAGAGTCCATCATGAGTTGGCCCGTCTTTTTGCACTTCATCTACAGGGAGGTCAATCTGTCCTGGCTAGGGTCACTTTCACATTGACACCGGAAGCCATATCAGTGGCGACATGAATACCGAACATTGGGGAACAGTGGCATAAGAAAAAGAAGGTGGAGAGGCATCATTATGAGCCTTACATCAAGAACAGTTGTTTGAGCCAGCTCACTAGAGTTCTTCCATTCAGATTTTTGGGGGATGAGTATGCCCCACTCATGAGGTTGATCATGAAGTATTTCAGTTGTGAGGGAAGGTTTTCCCACCTCTATGCCTATCACATGAGGTTTCTCATGCACTTCACCAGGGTGCGGATGATGAGCCTCCCATTTATCATTTGCAACAACATTGAGAAGATGAGAAATTTCATGCAGCGCAAGACCCCTTGGCAGCAGCTAAACAGTGTCTATCATTTTTCTCTCATTCGGATTTTGGTGGACCATCAGTTGGGATTACAGCATATTGCTTGGGAGGACTTCATCTCCTGTGATTTCTTCAGCGCTCCACCAGTGGTATCATAGGTAGAGCATGAGGTGGGGGGTCCTTCACATCAGTTTGAGCGCCATGAGACTACCACCATGCCAGTATACATCACCTATTACAAAGGCAGTAGACCCTTATTTGCAGCAGCAAAGCGAGTGTTATCTCCACCTAGGGTGGAAGGGGCCTCACTTCCGACATCAGCATCACAGGAGTAGGGTAAGGGCAAGGAGCAAATATAGGAGGAAGGGCCATCAGGTGAGTGAGAGACTGAGTTTGTTCTCCTCCAGGATGATGAGACAGATGTAGAACCAACAAATGCTGAGCTTGGGGAGATCATTTAGGAGTAGCAATCAGTGATTGAGAACTTATCCCTGGACTTGGAAAGGGCCAAGTGGAACGTGCAGTATCTGGAGCAAAGGAACAAGCAAATTATGGATCGGCTAGCTGAGATAGAGTTGCAAATGATCAAGGAAAACCAGCAACACAAGGCAGACCTATGGAGCAAAGAGACGAGGATTGGGAGTATGTGTTAGAGAAAGTGAACGTTCACTTGGAGTAGTGGTTGGATAAGGCTAACAGGGAGAAAGACATGTTGAGATGCATGAATGACCACTACATGGCCCGAAACATGAGCTCCAAAGCAAGAATCAGGAGCCTAAAGGCAAGATTGAGCAAAATGACAAAAGAGGCAAAGGAGGAAAAGGAGGCAAAGGAGCAAGATCGGCTTCGAATCTTGGCTGAGGCTTCTTGGCACAACATAGCACTTCATAGAGAGATTCCAGCCCAAATTTCAAAAAATTTGGGCAAATTTTGGTCACATGGTGATTTTTTGGACAAAAAACAAGAAATTCCTCCCTGTGCGCCGCACCACTTGCGCGACGCTAAAATTCTAGGGCTCCAATCGAGGAATGGCTTTCATATTTGGATTTAGCATAAAAAAGTATGACTACTAGTGTCCAGGCAAGGAATTTTGACAAGATCTGGGTCTCCTAAAGGTCAAAAAACACCCAAAAATAGCCTCTTTGCCACTTTTTTGACACACATAAAGCAGCCTTGGGAGAATGACTATATGGAGGCGAAAATGAGCACCAAATTTTGAAATTATAGTGGGGTTAGAAATTAGATAGGACAAGCTTTCCAACAAGCCCACTTGGGCACATTTTGAACGCCTAAAAGTGCCCCAAAACAGGCTCCAAATTGGCGCGACGCACAGAGGAAAAAACTGCCAATTTGCTCCCGTTTCACGAAATTTCGGGTCGCGTCTTCTCCAAGTGGGCCCGGTCATCTACTCTTCGGTTTTTTGGCACCAAAGGTGGCATTTAAAGAGTTTTTTCTCCATATGGGCTTCTATCCAAGTGGTGAAGGAAGGCAAACGGTCACCCCAATGCCAAATGTCATGTTTGCAGCACTGCACTTGTAGCTGATGGTTGGCTCTCCATCTCCATTTCACAATGATTCGAGTAACTCCCCAACCCTTGGGAATTATATCTCTTACTTACACATTCTATATATTGTATGCAAGTTATTTGCAAAAGGTTGGCTTGTAACTTTTGGGAGACTGTGGGAAAGAAATTCTCTTTCTGCACTGTGTATTTTTGACAGAGAATTAATGAAAGGCAGCAAGTCTGTTTCATGAGATTCTTTTGGTTGTGAGTGTAGAAAATGTGTTCTTATGTTCCATATGTGTCTTATTATGTTTCATAATTCAATTCACGTTTCATTCAGTGAAATTTTCTAAGTGAGATTAGGTAGAATTCAATTTATATTGCTCTGCCTATGGGAAAATTTCATGTACAATGTTATTCTTTTGTTGAAAAGGATTCATGTGACTATGCCATTTTCACTTTCTTCAGCAATCTTTCCATTCCGCGTTACCTTAAACCAAAATTGCTGCTCTTTCCACCTACCTTGCCTCACAAAATAATATGTGCCTTCATATTCAATTCTTTGTTCTTTGCTGAGCACCAGTCCCATAAACATCCCAGAAGCTTGGTCATTCATAAAATTGTTTCCAGAATCCCTTTTCACTTACTAGCCTAAGGTAAATATTGCATTGTAAGTCATCTCAGACAATTTTTGCTTATCCATTCACTGAGCGTGACTCGGAGAGTGCCCTCTCCTACTCTGGTAGGGCTAGCTAAGAGACTGAGTGTGGTTTGTGGTTACCCTAATTTTTGCCTTCCTTCAGCCTAAGGAAGATTTAGGTGCTAACACACCCATCTAAGGCTAACAAGCACCAACCCAAATAAAGAGAAGAATTTGCATCTGACATTATTTTAGAAATTATTCTAAATGTTACAATGAAATTTCCACCACATATTCATCAAGTTACTCACTTTTCTATGGAGTGGATTTATGTGCCAATAGATATCTTAAAGCTAGTATGTCCAACAAGAGATGATAATGTAGGATATTTTGGAAAAGCCATAAATTCTACTAAGTATGGGAGGATTGTAATAGCTCATGAAACATTCCCACGAGGATATTAGGTATGTATTCTATTATGTTCAAGCTATTTATATATATAATTATCACAATAAGAGTACAATATATGAGAATCTATCTAACACTCTATTGGTAACTCCTATATTGTAAAATGCTAACTTGTGACGATTAAATCTCTATCAATGAAACTAGGTACTATAGTGTGCGTAAGGTAAATGGTTACAAATAATCTCAAAATTATATTTTCACAGGTATGGACTCTTGATAGAATAGGGTAATAGAGTATGGTGTTCATAATCTGGTTCATAGTTTGTGTTCTAGTCATTATAGATAAATCTTACAAAAGGTGATGTGGATTAGGGTATCACTCTAAGCATACATACACACTCACATGACTATATATAAACATAGAATCAACGTAAAAAAGAAAATGCATAGGCTTTCATGGGGGGTGTAAATGTTAATAACCCTTACTCTTAACATGGTAACAATCTATAGCTCTTAAATAAATAAGTCATATGAAGGGGAGGAAGGTCCTCCATAGGCCCTACCTAAGTCATCTAGACTATATATGGGTAGTTGTAGTATGTATATGAGCTATATATATTTATTTATATAGGTGTAACTTAATCCTGGTATGAATAAATCACATGGTGTATAGAAAATGTACAACATAATATTTAATAGAGAACAATAAAGAGACAACATAGATTATGTTTTAATAATTTATTATACACTAGTTGAACCTTCTCCTTGAACTTGTGAACCAGCTGCTCCATATGTCTTTTCCTATGTTACTTAATCCATGTGTTCCATTCCCTGATTTAAAAATACAAGTGAAGGAAAGAACTAGAGTACTAGAAGAAACATACCTTACAGGTTGAAAACCAACAGTAGCATAGGAAGGAGCAGAGGCATGACCATAATAAACAAAAGAATTGGTAGATTATCTAACAACACTTATTATACATTGACTATATTCATTTGTAGCAATAGAAAAACATTGTAGTAATTGAGTAACCTTTGTAATGGAAAGAAATAAAAATGAGTATTTATGTTGCTAGGGAACCTACGGATCACAAGAAAATAATGTGGAAACTTTGTTTATCTTGTTGGAAATTACACACAAACTTACCATATAATTTACAGTATAAACTGACACAAAAATTCCCAAATGGAGAGAAAATAAATATTCTATAAAATCACTATCATAGTGATAATACAAATAGGTAGTTAAACAATTAATATCCATCGTGCATTATAGGGGAGCTACTACTCTCTGGTGGTCCTCAACACATTAACAAACATTTGTTTTTTAATGTTTAAGGTTTCTCTTAATAAAAATGCAAAAGGGACAAACTTTCTATATATGAGTAAAATCTATAGTCATAAATCATATTGAAACTGAAACAATGTTGATAGAGGAACTAAGTACTTAGCCAACTAGCCAAGATCATTAAAAAAATACAAAGTATATGTTCAAATAAATAGGTTGGTACCCTGTTGTAGCAAGGCTTGACTAAACTAGTTATAGGAACCATTATCATTCAAAACCCTAAGAAATGCAAGAAACCCAAAAAGTAGTTTTGTCCTAATGATTAAAGAGCACTATCCATAAATAATAAAAACTTGTAGGATCCTCTTTCCTTCATCCCCTATCACTCAATCGAAGAAACAAGGACCTGATTTGGAAGGATTTAACTTGTGTTGTAGGGGAATTATCTTTGAATCAATCTTCTTCCTCTTCCTATCAGCAAAGGTCCCTACAGATTTACTTTCAAACTCAATAATGCATAATAGTGTAAGTAATATAGAGAGGTCGACCAAGACAAACACCGCACAATGAAGATCAAGCTAAACCTTCTAGTTTTTCAAGCTTACAATCATGGGTAAGGGTTTTGAGCTTACAGTCATGGGTAAGGGTTTTGATCTTACAATCATGTGTAAGAGTTTTGAAATTATAGTCATGGGTAAGGGTTCTGAGCTTACAGCCATGGGTTACAGTTTGCAACTTGGTTCTATGAAGGGTTGGCAAAAGGCCTTATTTAAAAACAAATAACAAACGGAGCAACCCGGTTTCAATATTACCACCATATTAAAGATAAGCATCCAATGTTTCCATGCTTGAATGACCTCGTTTCCACAACTTGAATGCCCTCATGCCCACTAATCTTCTCGATGTGAATTCCCTCATTCCAGCTTGTCAAATTCCCTCGTTCTCACTCTATGGAATCGATTATTCCTTGCTCTTTGTGCTATGAATGTGTCCTTTTGATTACATTATTATATAACCTATTATATATAACCTATATAATGATTTATTATATTATATTATATATATATATATATATATATATATATATATATATATTATATATTGTTATATATTTCTAATGAGTGGTGCAATACCCAAAAGTAAGTTTGTCCATTTTCACTTAACTGGTGGATGGAATTTAGATTGATTCCATTCTTCTAACCTTAAGTACTAAGCGAGGGGAGTTAGGAAACTGATATTCGAACATGAACACATAGTAAAAGTGACATGCTAGTGCATGATTATTTAGTAAGTACAAATGTACCCATGTATATGTGAGATGTAAACGAAGTAGGTTGTCAGTCCAACAATCATTCATTATTCAAGGGTTATCCTTTCTTCATTCAGCGATTTGTGCACTAGATTGGAAGAGGTTTAGGGGCAGAAGGTAGTGAAGATTACAAAATCATGATAGTGGTGATAAAGAAAATTCTAAAATTATTTTAAAAATGATCCTTGATGGAACTAGTCACACTTGCATAATTGAGAGCACAAATTTCACAAAAACACATGAAAAATTCCTCATATCCATTCTTAAAGAAATTAATAAATTTATAGAATGTGGTGCACATGATTAATCTTAATTAATATTAATGAATTATCTCTAAATTTATTAATAGTGGTCAAACAAAATTAGATGATTAGGTTAAAAAAATTTTATATGACTTTTGTGAGGAGCAAGTATTAGAATAAACACATCCCTCAATGATGTTAAAATAAGATCTGATGAAAAATTGTGTGACTATTTCATCTACATAGTACCCACTTTAATTCACAATTTCTTGATTGGCCAAGGCATTTGGAACATTGTTGAACCCAAATCTCCACTAATAAGCCTAACTAGTACCTATTAGAAAAACGACAATGTAGGTGGGAATATTTTTTAATGCTAGTTGAAAAATTGCTCAAGAAGCTTATGAATAATTATAGAAATGAATGGATAATTGTGGTACCTTTCTCTACTAGTAAAATTGATGTTGGATTTGTGGTGGGGGTTGATAATTTGTGAGAATGCATAAGATTAAGTAACCTTAGTTGATACACATTAAAGAGTCATTATGTTGAGGAAAATGAGGAGTCAACTACAAGAGAGTGAGAGTATACACTAGATGAAGAAAAAAAGAAAAGGATGCTCACAATAATGTACTCATATAAGACAATGATTAATATTCAAAATTTTGGAAGGGACAAAATCCAAAAGAAAATCATAGTGATGCATGATGTTGAAAACCATCATCAATCCCAAAGAAAAAATCCTCAACACTGAAAATTTATTGGAGTGATAAATCACTTTTATGATTATATAGATGTCACATGGGAAGAGTCCTTGATGGTTCTTGGGTTAAATGAAGATATAAAGTTGGTAGAGGTAGGAATTGTCACCCTTGTATTGGTATAGAATGTTTAAAGCATAGAGGTTGAGATTTAGGACATATGAAACGTATTCATCTAAATCCTTATATAACAAGTCGCCTATGTTCAATGATTCCTCACGTTCAAGAATTATTTTGGGAACATTTAAAAGTATGTTCTTGATGATATTCATAGTGGTATAAACTATACAACCATGTAAATGTGAGATATATGTTATTCCTTGGAATACCCTAGAAAAAGTGAAATTGGTCAAGTATTGAAGGAGATAATAACATACTACTCCACACAAAAGATATTAGAATTGTACCCTTTATATGATTTACTATTTGAGGAGGATAGCTCAATTTTTTCAAGTATTGCAAGGAAGTGATGAAACCAAAAACAATACATTTTACATATTATAAATATCAAAATTGTTAGATCGATGAAATAAACCTTCTAGTAAAATCAACCAAAGTTGATCAATTAAACACTAAGAAACCATTGGCTGTCCTATGAGTAGCTCCAACTACTACAATATAGTAAAAAAACCACCCTCAAAAAAATGTTGCACCACCATATACCCCTCTATGAGGGTGATGAAGGTATTAAAATCCAGTGGTTTATATGTGAGAAAAATTGGGTTGTGATGGATATACCACACACAAAGAAAAGAAAATTGCAAGCTGTGTTGGAGCATTAAAGAAAAGAACGTTAACATGATTTATGGATTTTAAAGAGAAATAAACAAAAACAAAAACAAAAATGGAAGTGAAGTACAATTTTTTATCATTCCTTAAAACTCAATATGTCAAACATCTAATAGGACAATAAATAAAAGGCACTAATTAGATGCCTTGTGAATTTATGTTAGAATACAATGAGAGGTTTATATATCTTCTTAGCCATATCCCATATAAAACCAACAAGGACTTGCTCATAGAATGGTTCATAGCATCCCTTCTATAAAATATATGGGCTACTCTTTGCATACATGAAATACAAACTTTCAAAGATTCCGTAAATAAGGAATATCATATGGAATCATATGAATATGGTCTATCCCATCATCATTTGATAGAAAAGGTGAATGAAAGTTTGAGATGTTTCAAAGATGACTTACAAAGTTGGCCCTTTAACGAAGTGGCCTATGATGTACAATATGTAGAGATGAAGGTCACTTTAATTAATACTATTGAAACTATATAATTGATTAATAGAGACCCAAATGTTAGCCTAAGTAAAAGTTGTATATTTCTACAAGATATGCCCAAATATTATGAGTCATAGAACAAAAGATTTTCCACTTAATTTAAACAATGAAAAGCCAAAGTTGTGTGATATTTGTTGAGATGAAACTCATTATATTCAAGAATGTTGATGGAGCACCATGGATTGAAAACTTTTTTGTGATTAATAAGTTGTGTTATAGTATTTCTATGGTGGTTTTTCCTCACAAATCAATGTGTTCATTTTTTATGGCTATTTAATTGATTATATTTATGTGTACATTTTCTTATGAATTATAATGGTATATTAATCATTTATTCTTGTGAATGGATATGACTTGTTAAATTGGTTATATTAGGCTTAGAATATGCCATATTTAGGTTATAACATGTCCAGTTTAGGAGTTTATTGAGGATGGGTATAATTTAAGATCAACATTTGGTGGGAATTCCACTCAAATTTCTAAATCCTATGGAAACTAAGTGAATCATATCAACTATGTGTGTAGTTGGAGAACTCCAAAGAAGTTTTATAGTGTAAGTTTGTTCAAGGAATTTAATTACTGCAAGTAATAATGAGAAGAAGTAAGTCACATTTAAGTACTTTTAATGAAAACTTGAATAAATATTCTCTGTGATCAATAGAGTGAACATTAGAATTAGATATAATAGGATAATACTAATAAATATTTATACAAGGTTGGTGCCCATATAAATATAGGCACCAACCTTGCAAAAAATATTATCATTTTTTAGTACCATGCTACATAATCAATCAATTATAAATTAATTTTTAACACCTAAACATTAATTTAGTTAATTTTCTAAAAGTCATTATGAGATCCCCTTGTGGGAATTTTCTTCATGGGAAGTCATGGGCTGACATTACTTATTTTGTGTGGGTGCCCCTTTCCAAGTTAGTTCAACCCACAAACTTGTCACATGGGTGCCCTAGTGTGCCAGCACATGACACACACATGAGCGTCCAGGTGCCCCACCTTCGTGGGAGCGCACCCAAGATGCAGTCGTTCACCCTGCTGTGTAAATTTGTGAACACAATTCATTAGCTTATTAATGAGAAAAAAATATTATAATTTTTTTGTTTCCATGCTATACGACCAATCAATTATAAATTGACTTCTAACACCCAAACATTAATTTAATCAATTTTCTAAAAATCATTATGAGACCCCCTTGTGGGAACTCTATTCATGGGTGGTCATGGGTTGATATTACTTCTTTTTTGTGGGTTCCCATTGTTAAGTCAGGCTGACCCACCAAATCATCGCATGGGCGCACCTTTAGGGTAGGTGCGTTGGTGTACCTAGCATGAAATGCCCCAATGGGCACCTCGATGCTTCGCCTTCATGTAAGCACACCCAGGGCACGAGTGTTTTCACTGTTATGTAAATGAGTGAAAATAAATATTAATTAGCTCATAAATGACAAAAAAATATCGTCATTTTTTATTTCAATGTTGCATCAATAATATTGTATTATAAACTGGCTTTTAACACATAAAAATTAATTTAGTTAATTTTCTAAAAATCATTATGAGACCCCCTTGTGGGAAATACGTTCATGAGAAATCATGGGTAGACATTAATTCTTTTGTGTGGGCACCCCTCGTCAAGTAGGTTTTACCCGCCAAATCATTGAACAGGCACTCGTGCTAGGTGGGCGCCCTGGCATGCCCAACATGCAATACCCACATAGGCACCCAGGTGACCTACCTTCATGCAGGTGTGCCCAGGGAATAGGCATTCACCCTACTATGCAAATAAGTGAACAAAAATCATTAGCTCATGAATGAAAATAAAATATTATCATTTTTTATTTCCATGTTGTATTTTTTATTAGCTCATGTTGCATGGGTACCCTTGCAGCGCGAGTGCCCTTGCGTGCCTAACATGCAATTCCCCCATCGACACTTGGGTGCCCCACCTTCATGTGAGCACACCCAAGGCATGAGTGTTCATGTTGTTGTGAAAATCAATGAAAAAAAATATTGATTAGCTCATCAATGACAACAAAATATTATAATTTTTTAGTACCATGCTACTTAATCAATCAATTCTAAATTGACTTTTAACACCCAAACATTAATTTAGTAATTTTTTTTAAAAGAATTATCAGACCCGTTGGTACAAGATTTGTACATAGGAAGTCATGGTCTGAACTTACTTCTTTTATGTAGGAACCCCTTTCCAAGTTGGGTCAACCCACCAACTCATCACATAGGTGCCCCTATCAGGTGGGTGTCCTAGTGTGCCGAGCACACAACGACCCTAGGGGCGTCCAGGAACTTCATTTTCATGCAAGTCTATCTAGGGCATGGGCGTTTTACCTTCTATGAAAATTAGTAAAAAAATTCATTAGCTCATCGGTGAAAACAAAATATTATCATTTGTTAGTATGTCCATGTTGCATAATCAATCAATTATAAGCTGAATTTTAACACCTAAACATTAATTTAGTCAATTTTCTAAAAATCATTATGAGACACCCTAGTTGGAACTCATCTCATGGGCAGTCATGGGCCAACCTTACTTCACATATTCTTGACCCCCATGTTACCTGGTTCACCCATTGCCTAACTCACCTGATATGTCTTCTTAGCGAACCAAATTCAAAATTCGAAAATGATGGTATAAATGTAAATGAGCTTTTCTTCATTTCAAGAATAATATATTCTCTACTTAACAAGGACAACCATGTGAAGGTGGAAGATCATATGGCCTCTCCCTCCCCCACATCACTCTCAATTTATTGATACTTAATCTATCTTCTATAATATATTTGAAAGAAACATAGTCACATTCAAACATAAAAACTAGGAAAATAAAACTTTAAGGTGAACGAAAGAGAAAAATCCAACAAAAAACATACAAATACAGACCTTGAAATTTTCAAAATTTTGATATCATTAGTATTCTTCCTCATCCAACTCATCATCCATATCATGCAATTCAAAATTCATGTACAAATGATTCACCATATCAGCATCATCATCATCATCGTCTATATCATCATCTGGAATGTGCTCTTCTACATTTAGTTCAACTTCTTCAAGTTCTTTGTTCAATACAACGTCAATATCATATAGTTCATCCAAATTAACATTGTCTTGATTAAAATATATTCCTTGAAGTTTCTCAACATCTTCATCTGACACTTTATGAACCCCATGCTCCTCTACATCATATTCTTCTTCAATTTCACCTTCTTCTGCTACATTATACTTTACAGGCTTTCCTCTAAGATCATATCTAATAACATATGACCAACTTGATTTACCTGGAACGTCTACACAACATACTTATTCACATTGGCTTGGAAGAACATATCGCTATGATCCTAGCTTAATATACCTTTTTCCAACCATGGTAAATTGATTACCATGCTCAATAATAGTTCTATCAGGGTCACGTTCAAGGATTCATAGCCTAAACCATTTGAGATAAAACACGACTATTTTGAAGGATTCAAAGTCACACTCAAGTATATCATGTAGATACCCATAATATCGATTGTGAGAGAGTTTTGGATGTGTGTCACCTCTAGAGGAAATATTGATAACTTGAAATACTACAGTTGTCCCACTATCATATGTTTTCATCTTTTCGTGCAAACTTTTTATGCGAAATTTGTAGCCATTGCACCATATGTTGTTGTGGTGTTTTAATTGCAATACGTCAAACACATAAAAAATGGATTGTCAATTGATAAGCATGCATATATACTAAGAGAACTTGAAAATTAAGAAAAAATACTCCATATCCATCAATATAATTGTAAAAAATCTTAGTATGGGTGAATATGCTTGCTTGATAATCTTGTAAACCATATGCTAAATCAATTTCCCTCTGTTTAAGATTGGTATCTCCACTAGTTCAACTTATTTGACCAATGTATACACACCATACCATGATAATATACCATTATTAACCTGTTTGCATCATTCAATCCATACCTTAATCCAATCCTGATTGTTCACAATGTATAAATGTATTGCATCCCACTCTTGAACGGTTGTATTAAAATAAAACAATTCAGATACTTATAATTAGTTACCTTGTTATACCTTCATAATAATGGATTGTCTTCAGAGACTAACAAACTAAATAAGTATGATATACATGAAAACAAAAAATTCAAATGTGATATAAATCTCCATTATCGTCTTACCTCTCACTTTATTCATTCTACCTTTCCCCAATTGGTTCTCCCCTTCAAAATTTCCCATGCAGTTACCATCCCAAATGTGATTCAATACATTAATACCTTTTCCTATTTGATCACTATATTAATGAATATAAACCATGGTTTGATATACCATATATCCCTCTACCATAGAACCCTCAGGGCGTGCTCTTTTTCTGACCAAAGCCTTCAATGTTTTCAAGGGCCTCTTAACCATATGCATTGATCATGTGTGTACAAGTCCACACTTTTCAATCTTCTCGACTTGGTGTATGAGATAGTGTTCTTGTGCATTGAAAAATATCAAAGGTAGGCATTTTTTCATTTCACACATTAGATGATGTTTTTTTTTCTCCAATACTTTATATCTTGTTTAATGATTTATTTCGATGAAAATCATCTACAAATGAAGCAAGCAATTCACAGGTTTCAACGAAAAATTATAATATAGTAGATGATGACAAGAAAAACACATGCAGACAAAAATATGCAACATAATATCTTATTCAACAAATTACACTTTGCACCTAAATCTCCACTTAACTCATGTATTTGCCAATATCATATATAACTTGTCTGACATTTTCATCAAATTGTTTTGGGAGAGATAAAGGTAGAACATATTGTAACAAAAATAATGATCATTCATTATATTTTCCCAAATTAGTAGAAAAAAACACTAATTAACAAGATGTTTCACCAATGCATAAAATATATATACACCAAAACAATTACCTTAATGAATGTATGCCAATCATGAGTTTTTACTCCACCTAATTCACCTTTTTTTGTTACGATATTCTTAATGTTTAAAGAAAATCCAATTGGATTTTTTTTTCCATAACCTCTTTAACATGCTTGCTTTGCTACTCTATCAATAACCATGGAAGGGTGCTTATATTTTGGTCATCTCCATCGATATTTGAATGAATGGAAATTTGAAATGCATGGTAATCCTCATTAATATCATTATAAATATTGATAATTATTTATTTATCTCTCCTTCCATCTAATATTTTCCATAAGATCTCTATTACATTCTTCTCGAACTACACTGTATGAAACAAATGAACAATTTCTAGGTGCTCATAGTAGGGAAGTCTATTGAATTTCTTAGGATAACTTTTCATTACTGATGGAAGTGCCCTATTATTAATTCCTTGATGACCTAAAACATGAATCATAGTTAATGATATTATAAAAATAATATAACCAATCAATTACTGTAGTGAAGGAAATGCCATAAAAACATAAAATAATTTAAACATATCATGTACATTGATTGTCACATGTCTTTGTAGCCCACAATTTTTTTTTCTAGTACTCTTGTTCTTTTAGGTGTTTACTATTATTAATTTTGCTAGGACTTATTAGCTACTGCCTTGATCATGTAAGATTCCATTTATTTTTATTTGATCTCTTTATACCTGTAACTATATAAGTTACTTGTTGTACAATACCTATTTAAAAATTTTCTTAAAAAGGGTGCCTTACCTTATGTTTGGGATCACTACTCTAAATATATGTGGTGATGGAGGTCCTTAGTTTCTTACCTTCATTATAGACATAGAACTCATATGATGTTACATCATAACATTATATCTACACCTTCATTAATTTTATGCTCTAAATGGTTATACACGTTACCCTATGCTTATAACTTGAGTATTTTGGTTTTCATTACAATTAGAAATCTTATTGTTAATATAACATGTATCATTTATCATGGAAATATGATTAACAAGAACATCTTATCCAGTCCAAGGTATTTGATGGTATTCAGTGAATTTCCAACGGATTCTTGTTAAGTGTGAATATGGGTCGACCATGGCATATTAATGTTATTGCACTAGATATTATTTCATTGTCACACCTATTGATGATTTTTCAATATTGAGGCATGATTTTAATGGTTATTAAAGACCATTGAGGTACGTGATTTCATGTCCTTTCACCACATTAATGGGGACCATCTAACATTCTCATGGGCTTGTCAGACCTGCCCAAATGAGAGACACTGATCTATTTTCTAGATCGAACGACCCCTTATGGTTTGTGAAACACTAACACCTCAATTTCACTTGGGAAGTTTTCCTTTTGGGTTTTGCTTCCGGGTTTCGCCAAAAATGTGTTGAGCCAGCTAGCAGGTGTTGAGCGTGAAAATGTGGCCATTTATTGGAAATCCCTTATTTTTAAAGTTCCATTTAGCCTATTTTCTTGAGGTAATTCCTTACTGGCACGATTATTTACAACTATGTTCTATTTTTTCAACCTAGGTTAATTATTTTCATGCTTTGTTTTTGGCTATGCCGGGAAGTTCAATCATGCTAATACCTTTCCTCATTCTCTTGTATCTTGATTATTATTGTCTACATGATGAAAATTATAAAAAGTGTGGATATTCCGTGACATCTTGATATCATTGAAGATTTCTCGGTGAAGAAAGACATAATACCCTATGACCCACGATGTTTAGAGTGGACAACAATGACAAGGTAAGGATTTGAACTTTTTACTATGTCACCTCCAAATGTAAGAGAATTTTGAATTTTAGTTGTTATTAAACAGTTCGCTTCAGAATTGTTATGGTCAAAATTTGTACATTTGTTTCCCTCTTCCATTAACCATGTGACTACTCTGGCTTACTGCTTTATTGTTTTATGTCAATGGTTGTGGTTGCAATTGCATATATCCATGTTTTCCCCCACTCCATTTCTTCACTGGTATCAACTTCCTCCTTCACTGACCATATCCTCTCCTACAACAGGTCTGTTCTTGTTGGGATCACATCTTCTCCTACTCCTTTTTGTTTTTTGAGCACAATTCTAGTTAGATCATGCATATATATTTTCCTTCTTAAGGCATCTCTCCTCTCTGTGAGAGTATGAATAAAATTTGTCGTTATAGTTGTCCAACACTTACGGTGCGATTTCATGTAATTGTTTGTGTTAGGTCCTTATTGTTGGCATTATGAGACAAGTGTTGTCCTTGATGGCAAATCACACTGATGAGAAATCATAGTGCAGAAGGATAGCAGCAAGGAATTGATGATCAGACTACAAGTATGAAGAGAAAATATATATACGCAGGTTCACTATATACCAAGTAGGGTATACACGCAGGTTCACTATATACCAAGTCGCGTATCCGCAGGTTCTCTATATACCAAGTAGGGTATACAAGCAGGTTCACTATATACCAAGTCGCGTATACGTAGGTTCGCTATATACCAAGTAGGGTATACACACAGTCTCATGCACGGAAAAGCGCGTACATGTCAGAAAGCTTACTTTTGGTCCGTGGTAGTTAGTCCTCGGTATTTGAACCTATGGTTTCAGACCATGATATCTCGACAAGTGTGTTGATCCCAAGTATTGGGCTCTTGGTATTGATTTACTATGGTTTTGGACTGTGGTATTGAGCAAGGCCTAAGACTATAAAAGGAGAAGAAGATCATTAGGCAAGTGTATCCGAAAAGTCTTGAATATCTGAGGAAGTATGAGATCCAGTATGAAGGTTATGGGTTGATGATGCATTGCTTGATCTAAGCTAAGGAGGGATCTCACCGGTGGATGGAGAACAAGATCTAAGGATAGATCGGGATCAAATGGTTTGAAATGAACTATCTTTATGATGCTTATTCTAGATCTACATAATGACGCATGTATTGTTCTATAAGTGTTATGAGTATGACTGATGTCTGGTACAGCTGCAAGTTATGAGAAATTATTTTTAGATCTGTACGCGGGTTGTCTTTGGCAAAAATGCGTATGTACGCGAGTTTGATTCAGTATAGTAGCGTATACATTATGAAGGATAATATTTGAAGTTGCAAATGGATTTGATGGTTATCGCAGAGTTCTGTTATCTGCTCTGTGTTTTGGTGACTGTGTTATTGACAGGGTTTCAGTGTTTCAGTGATTCAGAAATTGATGATGCTAGTATTGACTGTTTTGTGCTTCAGTGATATTTATGGGCCCAGTATGAAAATTTGATGAAACATGGCCTTCAGATTATGTGTTGTGCTTCAGGAGTATCCAGTCTGAAAATTTATGAAACGTGGTACCTGGAGGAGAGAAGAATGTAGGCCGGTGCCTACGTACTAGTATCTTAGCTAGTAAAAGAGCAAAGGGGGTTGGAGCTCCCTTCTAGGAGAGTCTGGAGAACGAGAGAAGATGGTAGCCTTCTGCAGGTTGTAGCCCGCGTGCTGGTAAAGGACTGCACCAATACATTGTAAAAGAAGTTTCTTTATAAAGGAAGATAGAAACGAATTGCAGCAGGTGGTTTTCACCCACATTGGGTTTCCACCTTATATCATGGTGTTCATGTGTGCTTCTTGTGTGTGATGATCTGTTCTGTTTTTACTGCACCCACTTACTGTTCACATGGTTTATGAAGTTCTGATGCACTAACTAAAGATCAACATTTAGTGGATTAACTGAATCATAAGTATTTTGGATATACGCTAGTTGCTTTAGACACAGCTGCGTATACACGCGGGTTCCCTTGAATGAAGTAGCGTATATGTATTTAAGTATAGAAATGAAAAGTTTTATTGATCTGATAATACTGATTCACCCCCCCTCTCAGTATTATTTCCAACACTTATAATACTAGTGATTCCCCCATTACTATTGTCATTGTAGCCTTAATGCTAATTTTGTGCCCCATTTGTCCCCACATTGTTATTGTGATCCATAGAAGCCCACTATTGTTATTGTTGTTCCCTTATATTAGTAGTCTTATGTCGACTTTGATTATATTGTGACCCCTTAGACTCTTATATATAGAGAGGAGGTTTTTTCATTTGAATCATCCAAGAATTGTTCATTTGAGTAATGTAAAGGATGTTCCCCCCTCAAAGAGGCTCATTTTGAAGTTGTTTACCTATATTTTCTTCTATTTTGTGAGCTCATTGCATAACATTTGGTATCAGAGCTTTGGATTCTACGGTTTCGGTAGTCCAAACAGGTCATCGTGGAATTTTCACTATACATTTTTTTAGAAGACGTTTTAGAGGCCAAAAACAAAACCCATTTTAGCCGAAATCTTTAGGACCCTTAGAGCCAAATTTCATAGCTTGCCTCACTATATTTTCAGAGATATGATCCAACGAAGTTAGGGTTTTTGTAGGATCCCAAATTACATCCCAAACAAGCAACCTTGGGAAAATCATAATAACTTTCTCTATGAGTATCTGATTCAAATTTCGTAAGACGTTATGGAAAGAAGATGGAATGTATCTTTATGTGCATATTTTTCAGGTCCGAAGGTTGAAACAGTGACACGTGGAACATAGTACAAGTTTTCTCTACTAAAAAGGTGTATAATTAGGTCATTTTGGGAGATTGGACATAACTCTTTCTTGGAGAATCGAATTTCGATTAGACTGGTGGCATTGGAAAGAGGACGCAGAGGGCTAGCACAAGTCATGATTGCGAACCTTGGAGATCCGAAATTTCAGAGATACATTAGATTCAATATCAAGCTCCTACAAAAAAAAGGTGTGTAGCATTTTTAAAAAATTGCATAAGTCTTGTTTGAAAACATAGTTTGAAGTGATTAAAAGGGAATAGTGAAGAAAATTATCATTATTTGATGCCCCGAAGAAAGAAAATGGCAACACCTAGTAAGCAACCCGAAAGCTCTACTATGACACATGAAGAAGAGGAAGAAATGCAACATGATATATCAAAATTATGAGACCAAGTGCAACAAATATCTCTCTCACAAAATCTAACAGAAGCTAAGATGGATGGTTTGAAAGACAACATTGAAGATTGGAAGAAAGACATGGATGGTTGGAAGGAAGGTTTGAAAAAGTTGCTACAAGAAAGGCTTCTTGATGATGAAAAGGTAGTAGAGAAAACTCATAATGAGAACAAAAGAAATGTTAATCATGATTTGAAGAAGGGAAACATTGAAGATTTCAAGAAAGACATGGAAGGATTGAAGGAAGTTTTGACAATTTTGCTACAAGAAAGGCTTCCTAATGGTAGAAATCTAGTAGAGGAAACTCATGATGACAACAAAATAAATTTTAATCATGATTTCATAGACTCTAACTTTGGAGTAAAGACCCACCATGTTCCAAATATCGATATGAGGAAGTTTGATGGCAAGGATCCCGTAACATGGATACTATAGATGGAAAAATATTTCAATCACCATAATGTGAAAAACACAGAAGAGGTACACATTGCAACTTTATATTTGGAAGCTAATCAGTTTGTATGGTATCGATGGATTTGCTCTCGTAGATAAAATGTCACTTGGTCAATAGTTACGGACGAAATGATAGAAAATTATGAGGACACAAAGAGAAACACGTTCTTTAGCCAATTGATAAACCTCAAACAAAAGGTTTCAATGGTGGAGCACATTAAGGACTTCCAAAAATTTAATGTAAGGGTAAATGATATTCCAAAGGAGCATAGGATTGATGTGTTCATAGGGACTTTAAAGGATAACATCCAACATGAGGTTCGACTTTGGGAACCTGATTCATTGGAGAAGGAATTTATGTTGGCAAGCAAAATTGAAAGAAAAATTATAGAAACAAGGAAGCCTACCGCTCACAACTATAAATATGGAATCATTTCTATCCCTATCCTTCCACAACCTACAAGGTTGACACCACAACAATTGGAAGAAAAAAAAGCAAAGGGACTTTGTTACAGTTGTGATAGAAAATACACTAAAGGTCATAAGTGTGTTGAGAAGAAATTATTTTACATAGATTGTGAAGAGCAGGAAGTAAAGGAACAAGAAATGTCAAAGGAAGAGGATATACATAAGGAATCAACCCTAGAGAAAGAAGAAATGAATCCAACCATATCTTTTAATGCATTCGTAGGAATTACTACTCCTCAAACTCTCAATATAGAATGACATGTCAAGAAGAAAAAGGTAATTGTGTTGATTGATTTGGGTAGTACCAATAATTTTATTCATTGTAGGATAACCAAGCAATTGAAGTGCTTCCTAGATCCAACACCAGAGTGTCAAGTGATGGCTGCAAATGGAGGAATCATAAATTTCTCTGGAATGTTCCATAATATCAAGATATCCATGGGAGATATGTATTCAATAGTCATATGATTTCCATTCCAATGGGTGGTGATGATGTTGTACTGGGAGTCCAATGGCTACAATATTTGGGTACGATAGCTTTCAATTTTAAAAAATGTTTCATGAAATTTTGTTGGGAAGTAAAGTAAGTATAATTAAGGGGTGTCACACAGAAACCGGGAAAAATAATCATCTCTAACAGCATGACAAATCTTCTAAAGAAAGAACAATGGGGCGTAATTGCACAATTATGTTCACTAGAAGTTCTCACATTGAAATCATCTATTTCTCCAGATCTCCAAAAAGTCTTGGATGATCATTCCAAGGTGTTTGAGACTCCCAAAGGCCTCCTACCTATTCGTGATCATGATCATGCTATTCATTTGAATCCAGGAAGTGTTCCTCCAAATATCAGGCCTTACAGATATCCATATGCCCAAAAGAGTGAAATTAACGTATGGTTGCAGAAATGTTAGAGGTTGGTATAATTCAACCTAGTCAAAGTTATTTCTCTACTCCTGTAGTATTGGTGCACAAGAAGGATGGATGTTGGTGCATGTGTCCAGATTATAGGGAGCTCAACAAGTTCACTATTAAAGATAAATCTCCCATTCTTGTCATTGATGAATTATTGGATGAATTACATGGAGCAATTTACTTCACCAAGTTGGATTTTCATTCAGGATATCATAAAATTAGAATGAAGACTAACATTCTGAAAACAACATTTAGAACTCATGAGGGTCATTATGAATTTTTGGTCATGCCTTTTGGCCTTACCAACACACCTTATACATTTCAAATATTGATGAATTCCATTTTCAAACCCTTCCTTAGAAAATTTGAGTTAGTATTTTTTTGATGTTATACTAATCTACAACAAGTCTCAGAAGGATCATGTTGACAGGGTGCTCAAACTATTGGAGGAGGAAAAATTATATGCAAAAACCTCCAAATGTTTCTTTGGAGTATAGGAGGTGGAATATCTGGGTCATATTGTATCTCATGAAGGTGTTAAGGTAGACCCTAGAAAAATTAAATCCGTTAAGGAATGGAAAATCCTCACATCCATAAAGCATCTGCGAGGATTTCTCGGGTTGACAGGGTATTATCACAAGTTTGTTAAGAATTATGGGAAAATAGAAGCACCTCTAACAACATTACTAAGAAAGATGAAATTTCTTGTACTCCAGAAGCAATGAAGGCCTTTGAATATCTTAAAGAGGAAATGTGCCAAGCACCGGTCTTAGCTACACCAAACTTCACAAAAACCTTTATTATGGAATGTGATGCCTTAGGAAATGGAATTTGTGTTGTTTTAATGCAAGAAGGATCGCCCATTTCTTTTGAAAGTCATCGAATCAAAGGAAAGTATTTACACAAAGCTATTTATGAGAAGGAAATGCTGGCAATACTACATGCACTTAAGAAATGGTGACCTTACCTAATGGGAAGACAATTCAAGCTAAAAATAGATCATGATAGCCTTAAATACATTTTAGAAAAAAGATCATCTTAAGAAGAGCAACAAAAATGGGTCACAAAGATGTTGGGTTATGACTTTGAAATCATCTATAAAAAAGGGAAGAAAAATGTTGTTGTAGATGCACTCTCAAGAAAGGATGACGATGTGAAAGCATTGATTTGTGCCATCTCTATCATACAACCAGATTAGATAAACGAAGCAAGTGATGAATGGAAGAATGACGAAGAAGTGTGGGGACTCATTTAAAATTTGGAGCAAGATCCTAGTACATCCAATACATTTAGCTGGAAATATGATTCATTATTGTACAAGGATTTCTTATACCTCTGTAATAATTCCCAACTCAAGCAAAATATTCTTTTGGAATTGCACACCTCTCCCTTAGTAGGGAAGTCAAGATTTTTAAAAACTTACCATAGGGTTAAGAATGATTTTTTTGGGGATGGCCTTAAATCTTATATTCAAAGGTTTTTGGTAGAATTTTTAATTTGCGAACAAAATGAATTTTAGAGAATTAAGAATTCAGGTCTGTTACAACCTTTATCCATTCAAAGTCAACGTTTGGAGGAGGCTTCAATGGATTTTATGATAGGTTTACCGAAGTCTAGAGGAAAGAGTCTCATCATGGTGGTAGTTGATAGACTTACCAAGTATGCACACTTTTGTGGATTATCACATCCATTTAAAGCTAGTACAGTTGATTCTGTATTTATGGAAACAAATCAAAATCTACATGGAAACCCAAAGATTATTGTAAGTGACAAAGATCCCATTTTCACTGGAAATTTTTGGACTAAATTATTTTATTTTATGGGTACTTAGTTAGCTCATAGTTCATCTTATCATCCTCAATCTAATCAGCAAATTGAGATAGTGAAAAAATGTTTGAAAGGGTATATTCGTTGCGTTTTTTCTGATAAACAATCACACTGGGTCAAGTGGTTGCCTCTGGCTGAATGGTGGTATAAAAATTCCTTCCATATTGTAGCAAAAATGACCCCATTTATGGCACTTTATGGATATCATAAACCTTCCATCACAACATCTTTAAGAGAAAATTCTAAGGTTCAAGTAGTGGAAGATCACATTGAGCATCAACAATAGGTTCTCCAACTCTTAAAGCATAAACATACTTTGGTGTAGAATAGAATGAAACAACAGGGAGATCAACATCGCAGTGAAATAAGTTTTGAGGTAGGTGACTGGGTATTTCTACGACTACAACCATACAAATAAATGTCCCTCAAGTAAGCTAAGAAGGATAATAAATTATCACCAAAGTATTATGGTTCGTACAAGGTGGTGCAAAATATTGGTACTATGGCATACAAATTGGAGCTACCTGCATCTTCCTGAGTGCACCTAGTTTTCCATGTTTCAGGCTTAAAGAAGGCTATAGGTGATAAGCTCCCAGTTCAAACAATATTTCCAGAACTTGACGAGGAAAGAAAAATAATATTGGAACCTGAAGCAATCACATAAATAAAAACTCAACAACAAATTTTGGGCAGAGGTGGAGATTCTGGGCAAGAAAAGTGGCTCAAATATTGGGGTCATTAGCACATATTTATTGAGAAAATTCCACATTTGCTAGCACATAGGCCTAGGAGAGCGACTTTAGGTTTCTGGTCGCTCCCTTTCCCATAGCATGAGAGCGAATATTGCCTAAGAGATCCATAATAGTCGTGGGACTGAGGGACAACCTCTCTAAGTGGTTGACATGTCTCCTAAGGGTTCTTTTGATGATGTTGGATGACTATGTGTGATATTCTATCGATTCCATTCCCTTAAGGTCACCAAGGAGATTGAATCCCTTATAGTAACCTCTCTCGTCAATGTTTTCCCTGTTGGTTGGCTACTTGGGTGACCTAGGAAGAGGGGGTGTTACAGTTGAGACTTTAGAAGCAGAACTTGGCTCAGGAAGGCCACATGATTTTTCTCATGTATCCACATTAACGTCCTCTTGACACACAAGGATTGGTGCATTATTAGTATTAGGATGAAATTATGGGCCCTGATTTCTCCCTTGTGCAGCTTTAGGAGCATGTGCAACCATTTATTGTTGTGGTTGGGTGGGGAATGGATGAGTCAATATAGCTGGTTACTGGGAAGCTGATGGTGGTGTAAGGAGACAATGGATTTCATCGATGCTAGGGAACTCATGAGTTAAATGATAGCCTTGAAAAATCTTGCAAGGGAACTTATCTTACAATGTTATTCACTAGTGCCCCCACCCTTAGTAGGTTGGCTTTGTTTATTTTCCTAAGCAAGTTTGTTCTTTCTCTTTTTATTTTTTTCTTTTCCTTCTAGGCTACTAAGTATTCTTAGGTGACATCAAATTCACCATAAGAACCTTGGTGGACTTCTAAGAAGAAGTGGATGCTTTTTGAGAGCTAGGGGAACTTGTTGGGGTTTTAGGAAAATCAAACATTTCCCCTAGATGAGTAGCTAAATAGATCATAATATTAGAGGGAAGAGAACCAATCACTCCATCAGAGTGTGGTTCTAGTTTAGGTTGTTGTGGTTCCATTGAAGGGTGAGGAACATTATGAAGAATCTTGTATAATGTTCCTACCTAAGAATAAATCAAATCAAAGTGTTGAGCATGTAAATTAGCTTCCTCCTCTGTAGTAGCATAATCATAGCAACATCCTAGGAAATATGGAGTTGAAGGGATCGGGTGAACTAGTCTCTAAGAGCATCGTTAAGGAGTCTAGTTCATACTAACCTCTTATGTATTTACCCCTAATGGATATGATTGGTTGCATCATCTTCTTTGAAATTTGTCAAAAGGTTAGTGTTGAGATCCTGCCTTGTAGGTAATTGAAAATGATTCAAGAAAGTTATAGTCGAGGAAACAAATTTGATATAAGATGCATGACCAAGTTCATTGTACCATTTGGAATCATGCCCTTTTAGGGTACACTGGAAAATTCTCAACTTCGTAGAATCATCCATCAAACCATTAGATGAACACCATAGATTAAAGGTGGTGATATGTGCTCAAGGATTCTCCTAAGGTTTCCCTTGAAACTTAGAAATATCGTATGGTACATTGGAATACATAGGTGGCCACCTAGGGTTGTGATGAATGGGATCATTGGTCAATTTTACTAGATCAGGTATATCAAGTGGTGTGAGAAAAGGAATGTGTAACTAACCAATGGATCATAACGGTCGTAACACCTAGATAGGCCATGAAATCTTCCCATCCCATAAGAAAAGGATGAATAATTAGGACCAATGTTGTAGTTCATCTAGATATTTTGATATCCTAGGCTAGTCGATGAGATGTAAATATTATGTACCCCGGGGAAACTACTTTCAAGGAACAAGGGAGCCCCATAGGCTTCATTTCCTATAGGGTTGTACCTAGCACCAGAGAAAGGACTTCCATGTGCATAATCATCAACATGAGAATAAGAAATCATAAACATTGTGGTACTAATAGGGATAGTTCCCCTAGTTATACTAACACCCCCTAGAGAAAAAGGAATTTTCATAGAAAGGAATTCCTCCAAACAAATAAATTGACCTATGTTGAGAAGTACTACCATAAGGAAAGTTTCCCCTAGGCTAACTAGAGGTAATGGAAAACCCTCCCATCATGTTTCACAAAGTGAAAATTCCCATACCCAAGTTAGGAACCATATGTTGAGATGAACTACAAGTGAAGATCCCAGATCCCATGGGTTGACTAGACCTTGGTCCCGCTCCAAATGCAAAGCAATAGGAAGGAAAACTTGACATGGTCATAGAGGTGACTAGTGGAATGCCCCAAGAAGAAGCGATTTGTGGAGAAGGAGGAATAGGTCCCACCATACTATGTGGTGATAAAGATGACATGGAAGCAGAGGTTGTTAGTTCAGAAGGTTAAGTGGGACATGCCCCCTCTGTAAAAGAAGAGATTTGTTTGCTAGACATGTAACGAACTTATACGTAATAAGGTTCACTACTGTCAGTTCTCAACTTCATTTGAAGTGTGCCAAGGGGGCCAATTAAAGTTGGATTAAAATGTGGTAGAGGACTTTTGATGATTACCTCGAAAGTAAGAAAATCATCCTCCCTAGGACCATGATTATCCCCCTCGAACATGAGTATGGTCTAAGCTTTCCAATATTGGAATCAAACTACATATTTGTGGTGGTGGACCCTCCCCCTCTGGAGAAAGACCTAACAATCGATGAGAATGGTAGTTACTTTGTTGGCGCTTTATAAAAATCCAACATTTTCCATAGATGAGTATCTAAATGGATCATAATATTAGAGGGAAGAGAACCAATCACTTCATCTAGGTGTGGTCCTATTTTAGGTTGTTTTGGTTCCATTGAAGGGAGAGGAGAATTATGAAGAATCTTGTATATTGTGCCTACCTAAGAAGAAATCAAATCAAGGTGTTGAGCACATAAAGTAGCTTCCTCCTTAGTAGTATCATAATCATAGCAACATCCTAGGAAATATGGGGTTGAAGGAATCCAGTGAACCAATCTCTAAGAGCATTGTTAAGGAGTCTAGTTCATACTAACCTTTTATGTCTTTATGACTAATGGATATGATTGGTTGCATCATCTTCTTTGACATTTGACAAAAGGTCGGTCCCAAGATCTTGCCTTGTAGATAATTGAAAATGATTCAAGAAATTTATAGCTCACGAAGCAATGTCGATATAGGATGAATGATAGAGTTCAATGTACCATTTTGAATCATGCCTTGTTAGGGTACACTGGAAAAGTATCCACTTCATAGAATCATCCACCAAACCATTAATTGAACACCATAGATTAAAGATCATGATATGTGTTGAAGGATTCTCCTAAGTTTTCCCTTCAAACTTAGGTATTAGATGGTATGTTGGAAGGCATAGGTGGCCACCTATGATTTTGATGAATGGGATCATTGGTCAATTTTACCAGATCAGGTATATCTAGTGGTGTGAGAAAAGGAATTTGTGACTAACCAATGGATAATAATCATCGTAACACCTAGACAGACTGTAAGATATTCCCATATCGCAAGAAAATGCTGAGGAATTAGGACCAAGATTGTAGTTCATCCAAATATTTTGATATCCAAGGCCAATCGATGATATGTAAATATTATGTCCCCTAGGGAAACTGCCTTCAAAGAACAAGGGATCCCCATAGGCTACATTTCCTATAGGGTTGTACCCAGCACCATAGAAAGGACTTCCATGTATAATCATGACCATGAGAATAAGAAGTTATACTCATCGTGGTACCAATAGGGATAGTTCCCCCAGGGATACTAAGACCTCCTGGAGGAAAATTAATTTTCATAGAAATGTGTTCCTCCAAAGAAAGAACTTGACCTATGTTGAGAAGTACTACCATAAGGAAAGTTACCCCCAGGCTGACTAGAGGCAATGGAAAACCCTCCCATCATGTTTCCCAAAGTGAAAATTCCCATTCCCATGTTAAGAACCGTAGGTTGATATGAGCTATGAGTGAAGGTCCCAGATCCCATGGGTTTCCTAGACCTTGGTCCCACTCCAAATGCAAAGCTAGAGGAAGGAAATGACACAAAAAAAGAAGGAAAATTTGACATGGTCATAGAGGTGATTGGTGGAATACCCCAAGAAGAAGTGATTTATGTAGAAGGAGGTATAGATACCACCATATTGAGTGGTGGCAAATATGACATGCAAGTAGAGGTTGTTGGTTCAGAAGGTGAAATGGGATATGCCCCCTCTATAGAAGAAGATATTTTTTCACTAGACATTTAATAAACTTGTACATAAAAAGGTTCACTACTCTCAGTTCTCAAATTCACTTGAATTAGGCCGAGAGGACCAAACAAAGTTAGATTAAAATGTGGCAAGGGACTTTTGTCGATTACCTCGAAAGTAACAAAATGGTTGTCCCTAGGACCATGGTTAACCGCCTTGAACATGAGTATGGTATAAGCTTTCCAATATTGGAGTCAAACTACATATTTGTGGTGGTGGACCCTCCTCCTTTGGAGAATGTTCTAATAGTCTATAAGAATGGTAGTTACTTTTTTCATCCATGGTGAATATATATTTATTATGTAGTTAAGTTAGTAAAGAAAACCTTCTAATAGCCTTGGTTAAAAATCCATGTAAAAATATATAAGACCACAATTTGGGGCATGTATTCCAAGCTAAACGGTTAGAAAAACATCGTACTGGGTGTCGATTTTGATTACTATGGCTAAGGAAAATGGCAGAGGAAATGGAAAAGGATTTGTAAAGGAAAAATCACATTTTGGCACATTTACTTATGAAAATAAAGGAAATTAGGAGAAAAGGGAGGTGAAAGGTCATAGGTTGCATGTGAGGAGAAAAATGAAGGAAAATATTGGAAAATTAAGAGAATAGAGGCCTAATTGATAAAAAAGGCTTCTGAGGATTAGTGGGAAAGCTTGGTCAATTCAATTTTGGAAATCTCTCTCTACTCTCTCTCTCGTACTCTTGGACAATTAGAGTTTTCTTGGAGCACTCTTGGAGAGTGTGGAATACTTGGAGTTTTGGAGTAAGAAGGTAAAGGAAAAGAAGGAAAGTGCAAGAGGGTATCAAGATCAACAACTACAGTGTGTTTTTCGTGTAGGTACCGAGTTTCAAAGTATGTTTTCCTCACTAGCTTTGGCATGCATGGCATATGCATGTAGTTTATTGGTTATGATCTATCACTTGCATGTAGGATTTTCTAGATTGATAGTGGATTTACCTAGCCTTGCCATTTCTTCAATAGTCATGGTGTTGTGGGTTCATTTCTTCATTTTTTTGGTTCTTTTTCATGTTTCCTTTAGCTTGGGTTGACTTACTAGTTCCTGGAAGCCTTCATTTGACAAACACTCTGGAAGCCTTGTAACATCTTGGGTTGAGTTACTAGTCCTGGAAGCCTTCGTTGGACAAACAGTCTAGAAGCCCTTCGTGGGTTGAGTTACTACTCCTAAACGTCCTAGTTGGCTAAACACTTTGGAAGCCCAATGAAAACTATGGGTTGAGTTACTAATCCTGGAAGCCTTGGTTGGAATAAACGCTCTAGAGCCCTAGAATGCTTGGGTAGAGACCAATATGGTGATGGTATTGTGATGTTCAACCCTGAGGTGGAATCATTGTTTGATGGGTTGAGGAGGTTTGGAATCTGGAGGCCCTAGATGGTTTTTTATTGGTATATTTTATGAGATCCCACATCCATGCTTGGAATATGGCATGAGGTTCACTGGCTAAAGAGATATTTAGCTCAATCATCTCTATGGTCGGGTGTTTCGTGGAAGTTCCACAACTGGTTGGCCTTTGCATCATTAATATGAGGTTATTTCTCGTTATTTCATGAGTAATATACTCGTTTATATGTGGATCATATGGTTTTTATTTCCTCAGTATTTCTATAGATATTATGTTGGTTATGAACATGTATTCTGATAGTGGCTATTTATGGCTCTCATCATGTTTTAACTTATAAATGAATGAACAATGTATCTCTGGCCTAATGGATGAAACTATTGGAAATAATACTGGGGGGGTGAATCAATATTATCAAATCAATATAACTTTTCATTTCCATATTAAGATTCATATACACTACTTTAGTTAAGTCAAACAGTGTGTATACACAACTGTGTGTAAAGCAACAAGCATATATCCAATAAACTTATAATTCAGTTAGTTGATCCTTAATGAGTGCATTTGAACATTACTAACCATATGAACAATAAACAAGAGCAGTAAAATAGAACAGATCATCACACACAAGAAGCACACATGAACACCATGATGTAAGGTGGAAACCCAATGTGGGTGAAAACCACCTGCTACAAGTCGTCTCAATCTTCTTTTCAATAAGAAACTTATTTTTACAATAGTTTTGTACTGGTGCAGTCTTATACTAGTATACAGGATACTACCTGCAGAAGGCTACAACCTTCTCTCATTCTCTTGACTCTCCTAGAAGGGAGCTACAACCTCCTTAGCTCTTGTACTAGCTAATCCATTTACTAGTACGTAGGTGCCGGCCTATTGAATGCTCCAACGTTCACTTGTTTTCCAGATGCTATTGGAAGGGAGCTACCACCCCCTTAGCTCTTGTACTAGCCGAGGTACTAGTACATAGGTTCTGACCTACAGAAGGCTTCAATCTTTTTTCATCTTCCAGGGACCATGTTTCATAAATTTTCAGACTGGATCCATGAATATCAATCAAACATCAAATAGATCTGCAATTAACCAACTTCCTTGTACAAATATTGAATCAATAACTTATCAGAACACAGTACCAGTATCCAGACACCAATTCAAAACCTTGAACACTGCAGTAATAAACAAAAGCAGCTAACACATATTTCAAGAAAAGTTTGCTACTTCACCAATAGAAATCTCTGTACATACGCAATATTTACTTCCTTAAACTGCGGGTGTCCACGCCTTCTCTGTGTCGAACTTGCAGGTATCCGCGCCTCTGCTATGTTGAACCTGCAGGTATCTATGTCTCCACTATGTCGAACCTATGGGTATTCGCACCTCTGCTATGTCAATCCTATGGACAAGGCACCTACGTTGTGTCAAACCTGCGGGTATTCGTGCCTTTGCTTTGTCGATCCTACAGAATACGCGCCTGTGCTGTGTCACACCCGCGTATATCCGCGCCTCCACTTTGTCGAACCTATGGGTATATGCACCTCCACTGTGTCGGATCTGCGGGTATAGATAATTTATCCCTTTTCTTAATTAGACCCAGATTATCAGATTTATAGATCTAATCATGCGCCAAAGAGATCTCGACCTATCAGTAGATATTAACCATCTTGTAATGCTCAGGTTCCTCCTTGATTCAGATCCAACTATAACTCACCAACCGATCACCAGTATTTCAGATCTTGCTCTTCTCAAGATATTCAACACATCAGTCACCTCCTCCCCAAATGATCTCCTTTCCTCTTTATAGTCTAGGACTTACTCAAACCATGGTCCAAAACCATAGAGATCCAATACTAGGGACCCAATACCTGGGTTCAATACTTTAGACGCAAAACCACGGACCAAAACCATAGGTTCAAAAATGTCGGACTAAATACCATGGACCAACTATAAGATTTCCCACTTGTGCGCGCTTTTCTCTGCATGAAAGTGCATGTACTTTATGTACGCACTTTTTGTTTGGTACACCTGCATATATGTATGCACTTTTTGTTTGGTACACCTGCGTATATGTATGCACTTTTTGTTTGGTACACCTGCGTATATGTACGCGCCTTTTGTTCAGTGCACCTACGTATGTCCACGAATTTGTGAAAAGGAACCTGCGAGTATCTCATTTTCTACCATTCTGAGAGCCTGAACTATGATCTGCTATTTGAGTGAATTTCCATCAAGGACAACACTTATGTCATCAAGCCAAACTTGTGTCATAATGCCAACAATCTCCCCCTTTGGACTTGATGGCAAAGCTAACTTGTTGTACTAAGAACTGTCATCTGATTCCTTGAGTTGTCCTACATCTCATGTATTTTATTACATCTGATATCTCTTATGTAGATTCACCTAGTTATATATAAGATAGTTGTTCTTCTACGAGTAGATTTCCATCAAGTACGACACATGCATCATAATGCCAACATTCTCCCCCTTTGGACTTGATGGTGACAACACCAAATCACTCTCCCACTTTGACATCAAGGGCAAAGGGCGGACCAAGATATTCTCTTTCCTTGATAAACATTTCGTTGTCCATACTCCCACTGAGTACCTGCTGAAATCTCTGATTGAGCTCCCCCTTTGTATATGCCAAGTTGTACCAATCTATCCATGCTCCCTCTGAGTACATGCTGAAATCTATGCTCTGCTTAAATGTGTTGTTCATGCTCCCCCTGACTGTAAGCAAGGTCTGCAAAACTATGTTCTACAAGAAGAACATGACTCTATCATAAATGACCTTCCTATCACCAAAGAATCATACATACATCCATCTCCCAACCAAGTGGGGATACACCCGATACCAATTGTTTATACATGACTGAAATATTACATCATCTTTCCCATGCATAGTGGGGATACAAATTACATCATATGACCAAAAGGGATTCATCAAATGACTACAATAGATAGAGACAAATTATTACATCATGAGTATTGATATGACCTTTACATGACATTTATAACAGAGACCAAACATCTAAATAAGACCATGATAGTCATTAGCAACTATCATACACAATGTATGATCTACTCCATAATCATCTGACAACAACATCTAGACCTACAACCTGTATATGATCATTAGTGTATAAGTCATCAACATGGTATGTCTGCATCAACTCATCTTTTTGAACAGAATTATATCATATGTGAGAAACACCATAGCCATCTCATCAACATCAAGATCTGCATGATCCAAGTATCATCACTTTGGAGCATCTGCATCAATTAACATATGTAAGTATCAACCTATCATCATATAGCTAAGAACTCATCATCATCATGTCTCCAACAATGCAACTTTGAGTAATCATCAATTTATCTAGCACTATGTATCTTGAGCTCAAGATCATTTGTCAAGACTTCTTGATATCATCAACAACAACAATCCACATCCACATGAGCGCCAAAAACTATAGGAATTCTACATCATAACTGTATTATACCATCTTTATGCATATGAGGATAACAACATATGAGTGACTCATCATCAACTAATGAAGATGTGTATTCAAGCTTTTTACTTTTCCTTATCCTTATGAAGATCACCATGTAAGCACCATATATGCATCATCAGAGAATCAACCACAAATCTGATCTGAACATCAACTATGTATCCCCAAGAATCATATGAGATCATAGCAAGATATATCATTTAGCCATATAAGCATCATTACCAAGGACTACTAACCATAATGCCAACAATGCATTATTAAAGGCATATGCTCCCCCTGAACCTGTGCCATCTGTTCACTGTCAGATCTGATCATGCATATATCAGCAAGAAGTATTAAGGCATCATCATCATTAATTTAGGATCAAAACACTTTTAAACAAGTGTCAAGATATTTCCACACATCATCAACAGATTGTAACCATTATCAAATAGAGCAAATAATGGACTGGATAATATCAGCCCCTGACCCTACTGCTTTTCCTCAAACTAACATATACACGACTGTGCAGTAACTAACTCGTGTATATATGCGACTTCCTTTTATGAAACTTGCGTATGACATTTAGGACACTGAAGTTTTACACTTTCAGCTCCCTCTGAGTCTGTTATGTCTGTATATTGTGTTGTGCCACATCTTTCTGACTGTACGTCCTTCTTCTTCCATATCTTCAAGTGTGATGATGTTTTCTCCTTTTGGCATGGTGCCTGCACTTTGTTCCTGCATTCCTTTGTTGTATGTTCAAGCTTGTTACATGCATAACATCTTACATGTTTCATGTTCCTTCTATAGCAATCAACAACTCTATGACCAAACATATTGCAAGCAAAGCAATATCCCTTAAAGTACCTGGAACGTGATGATCTTTCTGTGTGATGGTCTTGAAACATTCTTCTTCTACATCTGGCTACAACATGTCCAAGACTATGACATACATAACAGTCAACATTATTCATTGGAGGAGTAAAAGATTTTCTTTGAAGAATTTCTTTACTTGGTTGTTGATGGGATTGACCTCTCATCTCCTTGTTGAGTATTTCACATTGTGCATTAGAGTTCCTTGTATTCTTTTGTGAACTAGATTCATCTTCAACGTATTCATGAAAACCAAGACCAGTTTTTATAGCAGGGGACCTTTGACTACTAATAATATCATCCAAGCTCTTAGTACTATCTTGAAATTGTAAGAGATTATCCTTTTCTTCTAAGTTGTCTTTTAGAATATTTACCTCAACCTGATGTTGCTCTTCCTTTTCATAATACTGCTTCTTCATGTTTTCTTCAGCTTTTCTTCCTTCTTCCAACTAATGTCTTAGTTCAAGAACTTCGCTTTCTTGTTTTTCAAGATCTGGGAGTAGTTCTTTATTCTTCTTATTTGATTCTTCAAGATCTTCTTTCAGCGAGAGGATCATAGCTTCAAGACTTTCATAGTAACTGGATCTATCTCTGAGTTTCTTGATTGTTGTGCTCCTTTCATTGACTTCATTTCTTAATGATGTCACTTCATCCTGCAATTTTTGACATTGATCTTCCTTATCCTTGAATAACTTCCTTACCTTTTTTCCTTCCTCTAGTTGAGCTTTTAGTTTGGTAGATTCTTCTTTGAAGGCACATTCCCTTTTGTTGAATAGATCTTGTTGATATCTAATTTTGTCTGTGAGCCTTTTAAATTCTACCTCTATTTGATATCTTTCTTGGTCACCCATAAGAGAAAATTCAGTTGTGTCACTATCACTTTCATCATCTTCAAATGGATGGATAAATGTATCACCAGAGAATAACAAATTCATACCTGATAGTTCTTTTGCTTGTTCATCTTCATTCTGAAGTGATTCTGAATCTGAAGTGCTTCATCCACATATTCCCCAAACGATTCTTCCACTATCATAGCTCTTCTGAGATGTCTTCTACTTCTTAGGCGCTTTCTTCTTAAGCTTCTTTCCCATTGATCTACGGATCTCCTTCAAGCGATAAAGCTTCTATCAAAGGACCTGCTCTGATACCAATTGTTGGAAATAATACTGAGAGGGGGGGGGGTGAATCAGTATTATCAAATCAATATAAATTTTCATTTCCATATTAATATTCATATACGCTACTTCAGTTAAGGAAAACTGTGTGTATGTGAAACTGTGTGTAAAGCAACAAGAGTATATCCAGTAAACTTATGATTCAGTTAGTTGATCCTTAATGAGTGCATCAGAACATTACTAACCATATGAACAATAAACAGGAGCAGTAAAATAGAACAAATCATCACAGAAAAGAAGCACACATGAACACCCTGATTGAAGGTGGAAACCCAATGTGGGTGAAAAACACCTGCTGCAAGTTGTCTCAATCTTCTTTTTAATAAGAAACTTCTTTTTACAATAGTTTTGTACTGGTGCAGTCTTATACCAGTACACAGGATGCTACTTGTAGAAGGCTACAACCTTCTCTCATTCTCTAGACTCTCCTAGAAGGGAGCTACAACCCCCTTCGCTCGTGTACTAGCCAATCCATTTACTAGTACATAGGTGCCGGCCTACTGAATGCTCCAACCTTCACTCATTTTCTAGCTGCTACTGGAAGGGAGCTACCACCCCCTTAGCTCTTGTACTAGCTGAGGTACTAGTACATAGGTGCTGACCTACAAAAGGCTTCAACCTTTTGTCATCTTCCATGGACCACGTTTCATAAATTTTCAGACTGGATCCATGAATATCAATCAAACATCAAATAGATATGCAATCAACCAACTTCCTTGTACAAATACTAAATCAATAACTTCTCAGAACACAGTACTAGTAAACAGACACCAATTCAGAACCATGAACACTGTAGTAATAAACAAAAGCAGCTAACACATATTTCAACAAAAGTCTGCTACTTCACCAATAGAAATCTGCATACATACGCAGTGTTTACTTCCTTAACCTGTGGGTATCTGCGCCTTCTCTGTGTCGAACCTGTGGGTATCCGCGCCTCCGCTGTGTCGAACTTATAGGTATCCGCACCTCCACTGTTTCGAACTTGCGGGTATCCGCGCCTCTGCTGTGTCTATCCTATGGACTACGCACCTGCGCTGTGTCAAACCTACGGGTATTCACGCCTCTGCTCTGTCGATCTTGCGGAATACGCACCTACGCTATGTCACACCCGTGTATATCCACACCTCCACTATGTCGAACCTGTGGGTATATGTGCCTCCACTGTGTCGGATCTGCGGGTATAGATAATTTATCCCTTTTCTTAATTAGACACAGATTATCAGATTTATAGATCTAATCATGCGCCAAAGAGATCTCGACCTATCAGTAGATTTTAACCATCTTGTAATGCTCAGGTTCCTCCTTGATTCAAATCCAGCCATAACTCACCAACCGATCACCAGTATTTTAGATCTTTCTCTTCTCAATATATTCAACACATCAGTGACCTCCTTGCCAAATGATCTCCTTTCCTTTTAATAGTCTAGGCCTTACTCAAACCATGGTCCAAAACCATAGAGATCCAGTACTAGGGACGCAATACCTAGGATCAATACTTTAGATGCAAAACCACGAACAAAAACCATAGGTTCAAAAATGTCGAACTAAATACCATGGACCAACTATAAGATTTCCCACGTGTGTGCACTTTTCTCTGCATGAAAGTGCGTGTACTTTACGTACGCACTTTTTGTTAAATACACCTGCGTATATGTACGCACCTTTTGTTCGATGCACTTGCATATGTCCACGGCTTTGTGAAAAGGAACCTGCAGGTATCTCATTTTCTACGATTCTGAGAGCCTGAACTATGATATGCTATTTGAGTGAGTTGCCATCAAGGGCAACACTTATGTCATCGAGCCAAACCAGTGTCATAATGCCAACAGAAACTACAACAAATGTGTTGAGGCATCAATGCTTCTTAGTGATTATCAGGTGAGTATGAGACCCCTATTCTCAAATCTGTTGTTTGCACTTGTATATTAGATATTTTTGATATGTTTGACAAAATTCTTGTCATGGCTAGTAGGGGTCTAGTAAAGGGCTTGTTTAGGTAATTACATTTGTATCATCATTCCATTATATCTTTCTATTATGAAGGTGTCATTTAGGTCTAGGGAGTGACCTAGGCTCTGTACTTGAAAAATTGGCTCAAATCATGGGGACACAGGCACAACAATGGGTAGAAAAGTCCCTAGAAACTGGCATACCGATGTTATGGGAGAATCCAAAGACCTCTAGATGCTTGCATGCCCATATAAAGGGAGCTTATGAGAGTGTAATGGTCTAAAAACTTAGTGGGACCCAGGGGATGGTTATATGAGAGGTTTTGATGGTTTCCTAGGAGTGTTTTTACTGATTTGTAAGGCTTGTATTGTGTGTTTCCATCTATTCCACTTCCTTAAGGTGACTTAGAAGTTAAAATCATATCATAGTAACTTATCATGGGAGGAATGTGTTTCATAGTGGTACCAGAGTGAATTTTTCTCTTTTTGGGTGATATCTATTTTACAGTTTCGTTGTGTGATATCTAATACCATATAGCGGCATCAGAGCATGGTTCACCCCTCGAACTAGATAGGTGGTGTGTTGGTCATGCATTCATGTCGGTTACATATGTGTTCCTTATGTCGATAGTCCATGTGCTTATTGCATTTGCATGGTGTTGATCATGGTTTTAGAGACGTCTCCATGTGAAGGTGTATGGTGTTGTTGTGGGATGTGTGATCATGATTGTATGGTTGTATATTCATTTTCTATGTATGTCAGTGTCTATATGTTGTTAAGCATGCATTGTCATGGTTATGGTTATGCATGTATGGTAGGTTAGACATGCATTGTGAATTCATTGTATGCAATTAGATCATCATGATGATATTGGTATGTTATGATGATAATGTGTTGGTTGAGATAGGGAGGATATGTAAACCTTCAAAGTGAAGTTGCAACATTGGACCTAAAGGAAAGAGCATGTTGTCCTACAGGTTGTATATTGAACACACAGGCATGTAGGTTAAGGATTGTTATATTCATTATGGTTATGTGTATGTATTTCATTCTATTGATGTTATGGTTACATACCCGATAGATGCTAGTTGATTAGTGTAGTCATATACACGTGTCAAATAGTCACGAATGATAGTAACCTGTGGTTGCATGCATTGATATTGTTGTTTATATTAGATAACTTCATGATTAGGTTATATGTTGTTGATGATCATGATATATAACTTCTTGTTGTTATATGCTAATAACTTGATGGTTATGGTTATTACATTAAGATCTTGATGTTATATGTATAGTACTAATTTGGATTAGTCTATCCAAATGATTAAGGTTATATCATGCTAATCTAGCTTAATTGTGCAAGCAAGATAGCCTCCCCTAAAATACATTAAGGTATGAGTTTTATTATGTCATCTATTTGTTGATTGAATATTTGACTATATCATTTATTTGGTGTTTGAGTGTTTGTGTTGATTATGGAATCGGTCTGTTATCTGAATGTTTGATTAATTGCACGATAGGAGTATATGTCTATAAGATTGCATGAAGAAATGATCTTGTTTTAAGATGGTTGTAATAATACATATGTGTTGAGACAACTAATGTGTACTTGAGTGTAAGTATATGATAGTTGTAGCATTATGTATTATGACTAATGAATGTGAGTTGAGTCTTGACTATGACATGGTTGTTAGACTTGGTAATGGTTGATTTAAAATTAATATAAATGATGTCTTGATATTTGGAATGTGAGACTGACATGTGTGAGTAGTTGCAGGGAAACATGCTCGGTATTAGATTGACAAGGTAATAGTTGTTGTGTTTATATAACTAACAATTGGGTGATGTGATAATGCATAGTAAGACTCAATTGCAACAAAGAAAAGTTAAGAAAGGAAATGGGTGAAAATTCCTTTGGATATGTTTGGAAACCCTAATTCCAAATGAATGAGTGCCTTGCATATAGGAAGTCTTATTAACCTTGAATTTGTCTAACATTATGTGGATACATGCTATATTCATCAACATTTATTTGAAAGGTATAACAACTGGGTTGTAGCTATGGCCAGAACCATCAAGGGATTGGAGTTCCTTGAGAGGTGTATGTGTTGTTATGTGTATTTATGCACTGAAAATTATGTGTTTATGGTAGTATGATGCAGGGGATTGCATGAAAAAAGAGATTTCCATGAAATCTTCAATAAGGCTTGGGTTGAGCTTTCACTTGGAGGCACTAGGCACCATGGGATGGAGTCATGGTGTTTGTTGCTAGTTTTTTGCTTTTGGTATCTGTGATTAGGTTGCGCTTGATTGCATCTTTGTTTTGTCTTATGCAAGGCCTTTCCACTTTGTTGTGGTGTCGTGTTTTTATTGGTTTTCGTGGTCTTCTTCTTGTTTACTTCTTATGCTTTCCTTTTTAGTTTTGAGTCTTGGTAATTGGCTGGGAAAATAGGAAAGTTAGTGGAGCTCGGGGAGACCTAAATGAAACCTAGTAGGAAATGTAAGACTCAGATGAAGTCAATGCATGTATAAGAGAAGTTGAAGGTAAGAATATGACAACGAGTTAGATTGGTTGGGTCCATTGTGGTAAATTGGTAGTTGTAGTATAGACATGATAAATGTAACTAGAAAGGTAAATTAAATGGATTTGAGGTGTCATATGCCTTGGCTATGTTGGGAACCGTTGTTCTCAATGTTGTGCATCTTGTGCATCGATAAAGGGCATTCTATTAACCTTGACCTTATGTTATCTAGTAATTATGTTATGATCATGATTATGTTGATGTTTATATATGAGTATTCATGTTTTTGGATAGGGTTTTCATAGATCATGATTTTTAATGCTAATATTTATATGTATATATGTATGTATGTATGTCGTTTTCTGATGGGATCATGATTTTTTTGTGCTAGTCTTTATATATATGTATGTATGTATCTATGTCACTATCTGACAAGGTTGCAAGGGATCATTTCTGTGAAGGAATGATTGCTTATGCAGGTGAATGGCATGAAGAGGTTCTTGGTGTTGAGGAATCAAGTGGGAAGAGTAGTAATGATAAATCTACGAGGTCGGTATCATATGGTTATGAGTCGATATTATGTGATTATACTATGTTTAAATTATTTACAGGTAATGTTGAGGGATACATAATTTGAATGGAAGCAGTATGATATGTGGCATGATAGGAAAAGCATGGATGGTGGAATGATACTGGAATCAAGGTTGCTTGGTAGAGGCAGTGTGGTTTTGGATGTGTGGTGCTACTGTTGTGCATATGCTATATATGTTGTACATGTTGTGTCTGTGATGTTGTGCCCATGTGGTGTTTTTTGTATAGTGTGTGTGCATGTTGTTTATGCAATGTTATTTATAGGGTGGTACATATAGTGTTGTGTGAATATTGCATATGTAGTGCTGGGTATAGATAGTGCTATGTACATGTTGGATATGCCGTGTTGTGTACATATTGAACTATGTGCATGATGGATATGTGGCGTTGTGTGCATATGGTGTTGTGCGCATGTTGGATGTGCAGTGATGTGTATAAATGATTGTTGGGATGGGGTCCCCTGGGTCAGTTTTTGGGTTAAAATAACCCAAGTTTTGATGTAATTGTTGTAAGTAATGTAAAGTCTCTGTGATTTTGGGATGCGGAGTATGTAGATGATTAGGAGTCAAAGGGGTTTTATCCCCTTGTTTATGTAAACGTTGAGTCAGTTTTGAGATCCACCCATGGTCCGCAAACCATGGGATTGTATGAAAAAGGTTATAAATAGGTGTGTCTTAGAGAGTCTAAGGAATAATCTGCGATGTAATGGGTCAGTAAGACAAAATTGATAGCATAGAGAAGTGCGTCAGATAGGAGAGAAAGGCTCTGCTGCTAAGTACGCAGAGGCCTAGGTAGAGTCTGCAACTCAGTGCATGGACCCCTGTAGTTGAGTGTGTAGGGAAGTGTTGAGTCTGTAATACCATATTGAAGATCAATAAAGAAGATTATTAAATAATTCATATGTACATCTGCTTATTTCGGCTTACTTTTGTTTATGATATATGTTGTGGATGAATAATGTGTTTATGAAATATTGATCTAAGGATGCACAACTTACTTGAATTAGTCTTAATAGCTATCCACAATGCATGTTAAGTACTTTCGCGAAGACGATGATGATTTCAATTATGTTTTCTAATTAACCTAAGTATATTTGTGTGAATGCTAATCTAAAATTTTCTTTGATGCACATAAGTGTACAAATTAGTTGATAAAGGTCCAAAAAAGCCATTCATGGGCCTTCGTGAAGGTCTAAGGGTTGTTTAGAGAGAGTTTTAGTACCGATCCCTAAGGGATTATAGATCTACACAAAGGAAGATCTAGGGCGCTAAAAGACATCACACTGATCTATGGATGTGGAAACTTGGTTCTTGCATCCCCACATACTGCTTCGGGTGAGACTGCAGCTTGCACTACGCGGGTTGTTGCTGAAAGGGCCAGTAGTGTAGGGATTTGTTGGTTGGTGCAACTAACTATGAACCTGAGTCGCGACCTCCTAAGCCAAAAAATGGTTCCATTGTCAGGATTGAGATGTGTTTGAAGGAAATGCATGATGTCACATCACTAGACCTCGTTGAAGAAATAAATTTAAAAGAAAGTGGCTGGATAGAAATATTCATGAATTCATGGTGCAGGAAAATAGGAATCCATGCCTATCAAAGGAGTGATGGTTGGATAAGTATTTGCATACAGAGATACATGAAATTTCCTTCTGCACCTTCCTCATTGAATTATATGAGTGGCTATCTAAGTTGGTGGATGTTCAAGGGAGGTGGAAGCTTGATGGGCCAATAGTGTGGACTCCAGAACTAATACGATGACTAGAATCCTCTCAAGACAATATTGTGTGGGTTTCCGATCACTGGCTCGATCAAATTATAGGAGGATTTGTTATAGAATTCATAGTTGATACCTCAGTCAGCTACAGTGTTGTGGAGAGATAATTTTTCAAAGGATTGCATGGTAATTATTTGAGATCTTTGAATACCAGGATTAAAATGTTGTTGTGTGAAAAATGATTTATACCATTGCCTTGATGTTCGGAGCTACGCGAAGTGGAAAACTCTTCAAAGATCGAGAGAGATCATGTCCTGAATATAACCCATTGGTTGGACGGGTGGTACAAGCCTTACCGCGGAGTGATGTTCAGTTGATAAGATAGGGCTTTCCATGGATGCATCATCCATCCACTCCACATCCACCTCCACCTCCACCTCATACACCTTCGCCCACACCTCAACAACCACCACTTCTCTTCAACATGTTGAATACAATGAAGTTTCCGATTTTCAAGGACATAGGGAGCAAAGATATAGATCAGTTCTGGTTTGTTGCGAATGTTGTGTGGATAATTCAATAGATAACTGATGATAATATAAAGAAGGTGTAGTAGGTTACCTTTCTATAGGATTGTGTGCTAACTTGGTATATTAAGTATTGTTCTGATAATCTTCTGGCAACGATAACAAAGACTAAGAGCTACGTTGAACAAAGAGTTTAGTAAGCCTGAGTTTGACTCACAGTCAGTATTTGGATCTAAGGAGATCATGATGAGGGTTGATGAGATTCCTTGGGAGTTAGATCAAAGGCTAAAATAAGTGATTAGAGAAGCTAATATGCAACTCACAGATGGTCAGCACTGCGAGTGGTTTATAGCTTCTCTTCTGCCAGATTTGAGGATTGCTCTATCTCAACAAAAGATAGGAACTCACGTAGAAGCCCTGGAAATCACGATGAGGTTACATGTCATGCCTATGTAGGATGCAACCTTTTGGGTACAACAAATTCACTGTCAGTTATAGAGTCTCTACTTGGAATTACAGAGCTTGAAAAAAGACAAGTAGGCTAAGCCAGAGGTGACCGCGAAAGTGTGGTGTTTGAAGTCTAAGAGCCAAGGGCATGATAAAGACCATTGTCCTGTAATTGTGAACTATATCATAGGAGGGGGGCCTAGTCCCCTAAGGCCAGAAGTTCCAATAAGACTGAGTGTAGGGGCCGCGCTATGGTGCACTATTTGTCAGGTTGTTGGAAAAATGCGATGGATAACTTTCATTTGCTTCAAAAGTTCATCCAAAGACCACAACAGTTGTTTTGTAACTTCTGCAAATCACTAGGCCATGATGAGTGCCATTGTTGCAACTATGAGTTGATGATGGAAAGAAAACATACCTACTGAATGCAAGTAGAAACTCAGCTTCTAGAGCAGGGCGCCATAAGAGCACGTGGGGGATATCAGAGATGAGGATAAGGTTGAGGAGGGGGAATGTCTAGTAGATGTCAGGGTCAGGTTATTTGTTACAAATGCAGAACACTAGGCACTACGCGCGGGAGTGTCAGACTTAGACACGCCCATCATGTCAGTACTACAGCCAGTTTGACCACACTATAGAAGAATGCTCGGTGTTGATAGCTGATATGCAGGAGAAGAAGGCAAAACCTCAACAACCTACATAGAACTTACAAATGATGAGAGCTGAGCCGGACGATTAGAGGATGAATATAGTGCTAAGAAGCAGGATAACAACTGGTGATGATAAAGGAAAACAACCTAAAGAGGATGGATGGGTCTGCAAGGCCCCAGAAAAGGAAGTTGTTTTTGATCTATAGAATGTAAAGGAAATATTTGTGAAAGCCAAGAAGAACTTTGATGAGGCTTCCACCTCAGGAAGCCAAAACAAAGTACAAGAACCCAGCGTTCCTACAGATGTTGATCCCTCTGCGCTTACTACGTTCTTGGAGACTTGCATGAAACTTCTGTGCGATAGCAAAGCTATTAAAGACCTACAGGAGTTAATAAACAAATGCGTTGGCAAACAAAACACCCCTTATGGAAACCACATAGTTAGAAAGGTTGGTAAGCATAAGACTAGAATAGGGCACGAGATGAGGCTCACCACACAAATAAGAGATCATGAGATCGACGAGGTTATATTGGACTTGGGGTTGGATGTAAACATGGGAAAGAATGGGGAGACCTACATTGCACTGGTCTTGAATCCAGCTTAGAATGGAAAACCAACAAAAGATCATTCCTATGGGATGACTTTGTGAATTAACAATTGATACAGAAGGTGCGAGCGCGATGACTGACTTTGAAGTGATAGAGATTATTGATGACAGTAATCCATACACCGCGCTCCTCAGAATTGAATGGTCCATTGACATGAATGGAGTCATCAACTTGAAGAAGAGGAAAATGTTATTTGAAAAGAAATCACTTCGAGTTGTAGTGTCGTTGGACCCTGGAGAAGGGGCGAGCTACACTGAACCCATCTGCGACTATGAAGAAAGTGAAGATGAACTAGATCAGATATAGAAAATAACAACACGAGATCGAGACTGGATCAATGCCATAGTTGATGGACGGATTGCATGAGACCGAGAGTGTTCCTGCACCTCTGATTCAAATGAAGAATTGGAGCATTGGCAGAATCCGCTGCATGAAGTATCTACACTGTGCCACACTATGATGACTAAATCGCTGCATTGTGTTTCATCAGAGGTAAGGAATTTTCCTTATTATGATGGTTTAACTTATGTGAATAAGTTTTTGGATGCATTTGAGCATGAAGTCCCTAAGCATCACTGCTTCCAAGAATTAGATTTGGCAATGCGCACTACACCGGCATGATGGTGGGGTACACACAAGGATATCTTTGATGGATGGCGAGATTATAGAAGGATGATGAGGTTGTGATTTGGTTGACCTAATATTCAATTGGCCAAGAAATATGATGGGAGAGACGATCTGCACGATCACCTAGCAAAGTGGACTAAAGCTTATCGAAGGAAGCTGCAGCTAGAGTGGGTACACTTATTTTGCCATACTTTAGACACAATCCCCACGAACTAGTATTTGGAGATGGAGGTCCGCCATGGCACCGTAGAGTGGGGTATATTAAGATAAGGATTCTTATTGACTTTCAGTTTTGAAGATGGCTTTGAGGGAATTGATGAAGCTCTGCAGTGGATTAAGGCGGTTATCTTCATAACACCGCAAGAACCTCTAGAGTTGGTCCAGCCAGATTGGAGCACCCAACTGCTCCATGTGCTAGAATGTCATAGTGTGAATGCTGAGGAGGATGAAGATCCAAATAATATTAATATTCCAGAGGCCAAAGGGCATCACAAACTAGAGGGCCCCAGACAACCCAGACAGCACCGCGCCATTGAAAACCAAACAAGTAAACATTGGGACTGAAGAATAATCGAAGTTTACAAAGATTGGAGATTACTTGGATGATGCTACTGTGGATAAGGTTGAAGAGTTACTTGGTGAATATCAGGATCTGTGCCCTACTAAGTTTTCAGAATTTAAGGGCATAATAGGAGACTTAGGCATTATGAAAATCAATCTAAAGTTGGATGCAAAGCCTATTAAACAAAGGTCGTATTGCCTTAATCCTAAATAGAATGAAAAGGTTCGCTTAGAGTTGGATAAGATGGTGGAAGCAGGCATCATAGAACGAGTGGAAGAATCATATTGGGTGAGCCCAATGGTGGTTTAGGAGAAGAAGCAGAAGGGAAAAATAAGTATTTGCGTAGATTTACGGAAGCTAAATGATGGGTGTGTCCATGATCTATTCCCAACACCATTCACTGATGAAGTATTAGACAATGTTGGAGGGCAGGAGGCCTACTCGTTCACTGACAGGTTTTCAGGGTACCATCAGATTAAGATTGCGCTTGACGATAGGAGAAAAATGACCTTCGTGATGGAATCGGGTTGTTTTCAATACATTGTGATGTCGTTTGGACTTAAGAATGCACCAGTGATATTCTCTCGCATAGTCATCACAGCGTTCAAGGAGTTTATTCATAATTTCTTAGAAGTGTACTTTGATGATTGGACAGTGTTTGGACTAGTAAAGCACCATGTAGCAAGTCTACACTTGATGTTGGATACATTTCGCAGATACCAAATTGCACTGAATCTAAAGAAATGCATATTTTGTGTTCCCTTTGGAATCCTATTGGGTCATGTGGTGTACAAGCAAGGGTTAATGGTGGACCCTGCAAAGATTGCAGTGATAGTTAATCTATAGACCCCAAGGAACGTAAATCACCTGCGTGCAATGTTGGGACATACAAGATATTATAAAAATTTTGTCAAGGGATACACTCAGATTACCGCACCTATGGAGGAATTATTCTAGAAGGATGTGACATTCTGTTGGGACGATTAATGTCAGAGTAGCTTAGATGTTTTGAAATAAATGATGGCCACCACATTGATCTTGGTATTCCCAAATTGGAAGAAGGAATTTCACGTACACGTTGTGATCCAAATTTAAATCAGAATGCAACAAATTATAGATGTAATCATAAATACTGAGATGTAACAGAAATAAAACTATCTCTCATTAATATCAAATAATGAAATATGCTTACAAACAGAATGGAAATGAGACTAGCTTGGGCGATGGTAGCTTATCTCTGAGAAGAGAAGTGGCGGCTACATGCCTCTGAACTAAGTTACAATGATGCTCAAGGGCCTTTTTATTATTGAAAAATAAGAGAAAACCCAAAAAATCCAAAACCCTAATCCGAGGAGATGTAAGACCAAGAGTTTATGTGCCCCATTGGGGTTCGCTGGGCAACGAACTTCCCATGGTTGTAGCTTGGTCATGTTATCTCTGTTTGACATGAATCATACCTCGTTAGAAATATCTCTCCAAGGACTACAACTAAAAATGTGATCTTATTAAGATCACTTGGAGTGCGATTGCCAAAAAAATGTCGTTTAGGGCCTCAAAATGGCTCTAGAAGTTCAGGATCCGAAAAACTACCTAAAATAGTAAATTGTGCTACAATTAAGGAAATTAAAAAATTGAAAGAAACAATGGTGGGGGTCCACGTGGAATAGGAGGTTGGCCACTAATATCCACCTGGATCATTCCTCCTCCCTTAGGAAGTAATGGTCTCCATTGTGGTGAGTTCCTCCATGAGATGGGGAAACTTCCACTGAACTTGGTCCCTAGTGAGCCATTTTCCTTGGTGGAAGAGCTAGTCAAATTTGATAACTCGATATAGTTGGATCTTAAGATCGATATAGTTTGGATTTAACTCTATTGGTGTGAGATGTTCTGCAATGTCGGATGTGTCCAGTAATGATGGAAAGTATGGCCGAAGATGATGCACATTGAACACTGGGTGCAGGACAAGGGGTAAGGGAATGCTTATCTCAAAATCATTATCTCCCACATCCTTGGTGATGGTGTATGGTCCATATCGAATTAGGCGAATCTTGCAGTGGGGCTCAATGAGGTGCTCCTTCTACAGATGTAGTCAAAATTTGTCGCCCACCTGGAACTTGTGTGGCACCCGATGCTGATCATGTCGCTACTTGTACTTAACATTGGATTTGTCCAATATGTCATGGACCTATTGGCGGATGTGTTGAATGTGCTCAAAGAAGCTATTTTACTTGTCAGCTTCGGACTGGACATGAGTTGAATTTGCCTGAGTCGCTACAAATGGTATATATGGCCACATCAATGAGACATAGTGGTTGGAATCCCAAGCCCACCTGAAAAGGGCTATGGCCAGTCGAGCTATGGAGAGCCCGGTTGTAGCTGTGCTGGACATAGGGAGGTTCTCATCCCATGTGCTTGGATTCTTTGAGTTTTACATATGTACAATGTGTACAATCATCTCATTGACGATCCCTATCTAGCCATCCGTTTAAGGATGGAAAGTGGTGGACTTAGTGAGCTTGGTGTCTAGCATCGATCAGAGACTAGAACAAAATTTACTGAGGAACCTACTGTCCCAATCTGAGATGATAGACTGTGGGATCTCAAAGTGTACCCACACTCATTCAAAGAAGAGTTTAGCAGTGGATTCTATTGTGATACTCTTCTTGTAGGCCGCCATAATGGTCATATTCAAGAATATGTCGACAACCACAAAAACACAATCATTGCCATGCTTAGAAGAAGGAAGGCCTGACATGTAATCCATGGAGATGGACTCCCAAGGTCAACTAGGGGTAGGTAGTGGAGTATAGAAACCCTGCTTCTTAATGGTCGGTTTGGAAGTGATGTAGGTAATGTAGGATCTAATGTACTTCCTAAACTTTTGTCGAAGATTCGGCCAATAGAAAAACTTCTACAGTACTTCTAGAATTTTCTCGACCCTGAAATGCCCAGTGGTCCGACTGTAGTGTGCTTCCCAAATCATCTTCTTACACTCACTTGAAGGAACACAAAGGTGTCCCAAGTGGCCAATCAAAATCCTTATCCCTAGAAGATTTGAGCACGCTGGTTAATGCCATGACCGGGGATTGGCTGAGGCAGTCTGCAACATTATTTGTGCTACCCTTCTTGTACTTGATATTCAAATGAAATTTTGCAGGTATGTGGAACACTTCTGATGGCGATCATTCTGCAACTTCCCTTGCATCTATATGAACTACAGGGGTTAGTGGTCTCTGTGGATGACCATTTCCTTCCACAAAATGTAATGCTTTCATTTTCAGCAGGCCTACACAATGGAATAGATATCTTTTTCATAAGCGGGATACTTCTAGCTGTGTCTGAAAGTGTCTCACTATGATATGCTATTGGATGCCCTTATTGAGTAAGGACTGCCCCAATACCATAGTCAGAGGCATCCCTCTTGATCTCGAATGGTTGTTGTAAGTCCAGTAATATGAGCACTAGTGTAGAGTAGAGGCGATGTTTCAACTCTGAGAATGCCTTTTGTTGAGATTCAGACCAAAATAATTTTTCTTTCTTTCCTCCTTTGGTGACTTGACTCAATGGCTAAGTGATATGAGAGAACTCCAACACGAACCTGTGGTAGAAATTGGCAAGAACTAGAAAGCTGTAGAGCTCTATCATAGTGGTTAGGTTGGCCAATCTCGAATGACTTGGATCTTGGTTGGATCCACATGCATCCCCCATTCATCAATAATTTATTGTATATATTGAACCTGGGTCATGCCAAAGGTGCATTTCTCCAAATTTGCACATAGCTTGTTTTTCCGTAGTATTTGGAGAACTTATCGGATGTGGTGGAGGTGCTCTTCCAAACTCTGGTTGAAGATCAGGATGTCATCTGAGTATACCACTACAAATGAGTTGGTGAATGGATATAGGATGTCATCCATAAGCCTCATGAAGGTTGCAGGAGAATTCGTCAACCTAAAAGGCATAACCAACCATTTGAAAAGGCCCTCCTTGGCTTTGAAGGAAGTCTTCCACACATCGTAGGGTTTGATTGGTACCCGGTGACATACAAACTTCAAGTCGATCTTGCTGAAATATTTTCCCCCTTGAGTTGGTCCAAAACATCATCAATCTATCGGATCAAGTACCTATTTTGGACATTGATCTTGTTCAACGCCTGATAGTCAATACAAAGTCTCCAAGTCCCATCCTTCTTTAGTACCAACATGATCAGGCTCCCACATGGTGATGAACTTGGCCGAATGTGACCTTTCTGCAACAACTCCTCAATTTTCCTCTTGATTTAATCATTATTTAGAATAGAGAGCCGGTGTATTGCTCTATTGGGTAATGACCAACCTGGGGTCAAATCGATGGAGTACCTGACCTGATAGCGCAGAGGCACCACTGTGGAGTAGGTGAATATGTCCTTGTACTCTCCACAACCTTGTCCATCTGTTGTTGTCATGTGGAGGGGCCCTGTCTAAAGGTTGTGGCCACTGTCTTCTTCTTTCCTTGAGGGCATATCATCAAGAAAACAAATTTCCCGGTTTTTGAAATGAGCTTACTCCATTGTTTTGTAGTAACTAGAGAGATGGCAGTAGACGGTGTTGCCTCCAGTATCTTGTACAACTTATTTCCCAACGTAACAATAACAACATGAGGCCTTGACTCATACACAACATGTCACTTCCACAAGTATGCTTGGCCTAATAATACATCACAAACATCCAGGGGAGAAACATCACATAATAACCCATCCCTAAAGGGCTTGATATTGTATGGAAGGTGACATTGTTGGTTCACGCGCAGATCCCGTCCTTAGTGAAGCCACCGATGGTGTACGATTGTGGGTTTGTTGTGATCGGTAAGCCCAGTCGCTTCATGACCTCTACTGCAATGAGGTTATTTTTTTTTTCCCACTGTCAATAATGAACTGTAGCGGGGAACCCTTTACCCACATCTGGGAGTGGAAGAGACGCTTTTCCTCCTCTGGATCTTTAGCTTCCTCCTTCTGGATATTTATGGTGGTGACAGTGGCATTGGGCTCAGCATCAATAATCTTCTTCCCTTTGTCATTCCCCTTGTTGTGTTTTCACTCAGATTCAGAACATGCGTTTGATTCTGAAGCCTTCAGTTTGGCCATTAGTGAATGCTTGGCCCGACACTCACTTGTGTTATGGGTGGAGCTCTTATGGAGCTCACACCACTTTCCCATGCCCTTGTTCAGCTTCACAGTGTTTTCCTTTGCTTGCGACCTTGGCGGTTTGTCCTGGGTCATCCCACCTTGGCTTTGTCCTTTGTTCTTCGGTTTTGGGGCACCTTTCCCTTGCTTTGGATTCACAGATCCAAAGTCTCGCTTCTTCTATTTAAACTTTTGCTCAATCTTGATGGCATATCGATACTCCGTGCCAAGCAAGGATATGTCCAGGAACTCCATCTCATCTTGGATGAATCTATGTAGGTAGCCGCAGTACTTGAGTACCAAATGTTTCTTAGAATCCTTGATACCCAACTTCGTTCAAACAGTATGAAAAACAATGGTAAAATCTGGCACATCTTGGTCCCTTTCTTGCCGTAGCGTGGTCCACTTTATGTATTTTTCCTCGTAGATGCTAACATGGCAGTACTATTCCTTGATGGCATCCTAGGATGAATTCTAGGTGGGAGTGACTAAAAACAAAGAGGTCATACTTTCATCCTTCTTCTCACAATAGGTTTTCCACTAGTCCTTGATATGGGGGGCAGCTTTGAGAAGAGCAAAAGTAATATTTTCTTTGCTAGAAAAATCATGAACTGAAAAATATCCTTCTAGTAGATTCAACCATTTATCTACTGCATATGCATCTATTTGGCCCTCACATATGGGAATGTCAAATTTTACTTGTATCTTAAAAGGTGTGGAACCTCCAGAGTGATTGTTGGATGTGGATGCACCACCGGTGGGAAAACGTTGAAGGATCTGGGAAACGTTATCCATCATCATATTCCTTTGTTTCTTGAGGGGCTCCTCGAGCAATATTTTGATAGGATATCCTGCTACCTCATCTTTCTTTTCTTCCCCCATGGGAGGCCTGCATCAAGATTTCTGAGGTTGGTCTTGCAAAGGTTTGACCAGTTTAAGCCTAACTCCTTATATCTCGACTTCGTTGGGGACATGCAAAGAAAAAGAGAGAGAGAAGACCGCTCTCATACCACTAATCCAAATTTAAACAGGAACGCAACAAGTTATAGATATAATCATAAATACGAAGATCCAACAGAAATAACACTATATCTCATTAATATCAAATAATGAAATATGATTACAAACAGAATGGAAATGAGACTAGCTCAGGCGATGGTAGCTTATCTCTAATAAAGGATGTGGTAGCTACATGCCTCTAAACTGAGTTACAATGAGGCTCAAGGGCCTTTTTATTGTTAAACAATAAGGGAAAATTGTGAGGATCCCCCCTAGGATCATCTAACTAAAACTAAATTTATTTAATTTTAAACATAATAAGAAGGGAAATAACTTATTTATATCTAAACATTTATTTGATGAAAGTACACCGTTAAAATTTAATTACCACAAATTAAATAAGTAAGAAATTCATTGCAACCATTTACATAAGAAATCAATAAATGGAGGAATACCTGCTCTAATAGCTTATTTGAGATTCCCCTGAGCTCATGTCTCTTTTGGGATGCTCGTCTTAACTAACCTGACTAAATTTGTGTCCCAACCAACTAGGAAGTATTTCCTAGCCCAGAGAAGCTCCACGAGTCCTTATCCCTCTAAGCCCAAGTCCAACCAGATGTAGTGTGTCCAAGTTTAACAAACACTCTCCAGATCCAAGTTTGATCTCCCTCTTGTTTCTCCACATCCCTCCTCCAAATCAAAATCCTCCAAACCAAAACCAAGACCAAGGATATCCCCCCTCTCCTCTCATCATTCTTCCCCTTTTATGTCTCTTCCTCAGATCCACCTCAACCACCTATCATTAATGTCATGACTACCCCCTCATCCTTTCATTTAGTATCTTTGACTTTTCTTACCATATCTTCTCCCAAGTAGATTTGAGAAGACATTTTGGGGATAAGATATGGATATTTAATTTGGAAATTAATTGGAGAAGACCATATATTCTCCCAAGTAGATTTTCAGAAGACACCTTGGGATATGGATATTTAATTTGGAATAAATAGAAGGAGAACATATCCTATCCAAAATTAAATTTGAGAAGACAAGTTGGGAACTGAATAATACTAATAATAAAAATTATATCAGTAAATAAATTTACAGTTTCAAAAATGTGGGTAAGTACCAATATTTCTTGATAATTATAAGTCAATATTTTCAGGTAATTTAAACACTAATAAAATTTGTATGATAAGATTAAGTAGGGCATTACAAAAGCCATAAACAACCAAAACCCTAACCTAAGGAGAGGTAACACCAAGAGTTTATGGGCGTTGTTAAGGTTAGTTAGGTAGCCAACTTCCCGAGATCATAGCTTGGTCATATTATCCATGTTTGATGCACATGATACCTCATCAGGAAGATCTCTCCAAGGAATACAACTAAAGTGCGATTGCGATGAGACCTCTTAGAGCGAGATTGCCAAAAAAACATCATTTAGGGCCTCAAAAGTGCTCCAGATGTTCAGGACCCAAAAATATGCCAAAAATAGTAAATTGTGCTACAATTAAGGAAACTGAAAAACTGAAAGAAAAAATGGTGGGGGTCCATGTGGAATAGGCGAGTGGCCACCAATATCCACCTAGATCATTCCCCCCCTTAGGAAGCAATTGTCTCCATTGCAGTGAGTTCCTCCATGAGATGGGGAAACTTCTGCTGGACTTGGTCCCTCATGAGCCATTTTCCTTGGTGCAGGAGTTGGTCGGATATGACAAATTGATATAGTTGGATCTTCTATTGGTGAGTGTTCTTGATCTATGTGTCCATGATCCACTCAGTTGCAGCTTGTTCCATGAAGTCTGGATTTAAGTCTGTTGGTGTGAGCTGTTCTACAATGTCAAATGTGTCCAGTAATGGTGGAAAGTATGGATGACGGCGATCCACATTGAACACTGGGTGCAAGCCAAGGAATGGGGGAATGCTGAGCTCAAAAGCATTATTCCCACCAGGGAAAATTTTAAGAACCCCCCCTAAATTTACATGTATAATAAATGGGCGAATCTCCATGGTATATAGGAAAAATGGAAGGCGATTTTATCAATAATATGATATGTATATATAATTTTTTTGCGAATCTCTCACGAGGCATGGCGAATATTTTACTCAATTATAAAATCCTGTGTTTATTGAATACACAAATGAAATCATTGCATTTCTTTAAAATATCTTTTGAAATCAAAATTACCGAAATTACATATCGATAACCTAGTGGGTGTAGGATAAAATTCACCCATGCCATTCACAGAAAGCATGAGAAAAAACCTAATACTATAAATAAAACCAAGAAAAATTCAAATTCATCACTTCTAGGGACCTCGTAACTACTCCAACATATGTTGGAAAGTTATAGAAGGATGACTAGTGCAATCAATCCATTCCTTTTAGCCTTGGATTTGTTTCAGTTTAAAACAGAAGTATACAAATATACTTGTCCAATGTCTATGCTTTAACCATTCACCTTAAGATGTTTTTAAAATATAATTTCCTAAGTCTATTTAATATCTTCATTATCATAAAAACCAACCTATATCCATTTAACTCCACATCTAGCACTCTTAGGGGGATGAAATCTATTTATCCCTCTGAGCACTTGGTAGACCCAGAATTAAGATGGATCTATGATGATAGAATTTCCCCTTTAAATACACTATGGTCACATGAATACCATGGGTCAATACCATGGGTTATCATAAACCTGGAGCTTAAAAATTACTATTAGTAAATTATAAAAACTAATAAAATTAATAGTTGATTTTTATTTTATTTTTTGTTTTAACCAAGCTAAAATGTTTAACATACATTAAATTACAACATCCATCCATTTTTGCTCTTGATCAGATCAAATATTTTTTCACTCTATGCTAGTTTGCATATCATGATTTTCACTCTATGCTAGTTTGCATATCATGATATTTGATAACTCTCGGGGGTTAGTAGATCCAGAGTAAAGATGGATCTATGCTGGTTTAATTCCCCCATTTAAATAGGCTACATTCCAGGTGAATACCATGGGTCAATACCATGTGCCATTTTTATTTTTAGTAATAAAAATATTAGGGTTAATAATGTTTTTTTGCATGGTATTAATAACAATCTAGTCCATGGTATTTGTCCCATAGTATTTTGCCCATAGGTTTCACCTAAATATAACGCATTTTTTGAGTGTTCGTAAATATAAGGTGAATTATGGAGTAAATATAAAAAAATGTTTTATTTGTTTACCATACCTCTCATTTATTTATATTTTTATTAATTTACCATATCTCTTTTACAAATATGGTATTTTGCCCATAGGATTCACTTAAATAAAACCTCTTTCTTCAGCCTTCATAAATAGAACGAGGGTTATGGACTAAATATAAAAAGAGGTTTTATTTATTTACCATGCGTCTAGTTTATTTATATTTTTATTTATTTACCATACATTTTGAGTAAGTATAAAAAGATGTTTTATTTATTTACCATACATCCACTTTACTTATATTTTTATTTGTTTACACCCTTGCATGTATATAATGTGACTTATGGAGTAAATATAAAAAACATTTTATTTATTTACCATACCTCTCATTTATTTATATTTTTATTAATTTACCATACCTCTTTTATAAATATGGTATTTGGGCCTTTGGCCCATAGGATTCACTTAAATAAAACCTATTCTTGAAAATGGGCGAATGGATTCACTTAAATAAAATCTATTCTTGAAAATGGGCGAACGGAAGGTTGTAACTCCTAATTTCAAGGGCTAAATTTACCTTTTTACCCTCTCCCTTAAAATAAGGTGGGCTATTTGAGGTGATTTGTAAAAATGTACTATGATACAAAATATTCGCCCCCTAAAAATTTAAAACTCCTTAATATCGCCAAAGGGTGAACATTCGCCCCTAAAATTTTCTATGATTCCCACAACCTTGGTGATGGTGTATGACCCATATCAAAGTGGGCGAATCTTGCAGTGGGGCCGAGCGAGGCGATCCTTCTGCAAATGTAGCCAAACTTTGTCGCCCACCTAGAAGTTGTGTGGCACCCAATGTTGATCATGTCACTGCTTGTACTTAGCATTGGATTTGTCCAATATGTCAGGAACCTATTGGAGGATGTGTTGAATGTGCTCAAAGAAGCTATTTTCCTTGTCGGTTTCGGACTGGACATGAGCTGAATATGCCTGAGTCACTACAAATGTTATGGCCACATCAATGGGATATAGTGGCAGGAATCAAGCCCACCTGAAAAGGGTTGTGGCTAGTCGAGCTATGGAGAGCCCGATTGTAGCTGTGCTAGACATAGGGGAGACTCTCATCACATGTGTGTAGATGCTTTGAGTTGTACATACACAGAATGTGTACGATCATCCTATTGGTGACCTTTGTCTGGCCATTAGTTTGACGATGAAAAGCGGTGGACTTAGTGAACTTGGTGTCTAGCATCGACTAGAGACTAGACCAAAATGTACTGAGGAACTTGCTATCCTAATCTAAGAAGATAGACTGTGGGATCCCAAAGTGTACCCACACTCGTTCAAAGAAGAGTTTAGAAGTGGCTTCTACTATGATACTCTTCTTGTAGGCTGCCATAATGGCCATCTTCGAAAATCTGGAAACGACCACAAAAACACAGTCATTGCCATGCTTAGTAGAAGGAAGGCTTGACATGTAATCCATGGAGATGGATTTCCAAGGTCGACTAGGGGTAGCAAACAAAGGATAGAGACCTTTCTTCTTGATGGTTGGTTCAAAAATGGGGCAAGCAGTGCGAGATCTGATGTACTTCCTGACATCCTATCGAAGATTCGATCAATATAAATATTTCTACAGTACTACCAATGTTTTCTTGACCTCGAAAAGCCCAATGACCTGATTGTAGTGTGCTTCCCAAATCATATAGTATGTTAAAATGTGGAACTTTCTGACCCTCCAAGATCATATAGTTTGTGCAGCAGAATTCTGGGTCGTTTTTTTAGAGAAGTGGCTAATAAGAAGTCTTGTGCCCACAAGATTTGAGCACAATGGTTAATGCCATGATCGGGGGTCAGCTGAGACAATCTGCAACATTATTTGTGTTTCCCTTCTTGTACTTTATATTCAAATGGAATTTTTGCAGGTATGTGGACCGCTTCTGATGGCGATCATTCTGCAACTTCCCTTGCATATGTATGAACTACAGGGGTCAGTGGTTTGTGTGGATGATTGTTTCCTTCCCCAAAATGTAATGCTTCCATCATCGATAGGCCTACATAATGGAATACATCTCTTTTTCATAAGTGGGATACTTCGGAACTATGTCTGAAAGTGTCTCACTATGATATGCCACTAGATGCACTTGTTGAGTAGGGACTTCCCCAATAACATAGTCAAAGGAATCCATCTCAATCTCAAATGGTTGTTGTAAGTCCAGTAATGTGAGCACTGTTGTAGAGCAGAGGTGATGTTTCAAGTCTCCGAATGCCTTATGTTGAGATGCAAGCAAAAAAGAAATTTCCTTTTTTTCCTCCTTTGGTGACTTGACTCAAGGGCCAAGTGATATGAGAGAACCCCAACATGAACCTGCAGTAGAAATTGGAAAGACCCAAAAAGTTGCAGAGTCTATCAGAGTGGTTGGGGCTGGCCAATCCTGAATGACATGGATCTTGGTTGGATCCACATGTGGCCCCGATTCATCAATAATTTATCCCAGATATTGAACCTGGTTCATGCCAAAAGTTCATTTCTCCAAATTGGCACACAGCTTGTGTTGCCGCAGTGTTTGGAGAACCTACTGGATGTGGTAGAGGTTCTCTTCCCAACTCTGGCTGAAGATGAGGATATCATCCAAGTATAACACTACAAATGAGTTGGTGAATGGCTACAATATGTCATCTATAAGCCTCATGAAGGTTGTAGGAAAATTCATCAACCCGAAAGAAATAACCAACCATACGAATAGGCCCTCCTTGGCTTTGATGGTAGTCTTCCACACATCGGAGGGTTCGATTGGTACTTGGTGCTATCTGCACTTCAAGTTGATATTGCTGAAATATTTTCCCCCTTTCAGTTGGTCCAGAAGGTCATCAAACCACGGGATTGGGTACCTATTTCAGATAGTGATCTTTTTTAGTGCCCGATAGTCAATACAGAGTCTCCAAGTCCCATCCTTCTTTTGTACCAACACGATCAAACTCCCACATGGTGATGAACTCAGCCGAATGTGACCTTTCTGTAGCAGCTCCCAAATTTTCCTCTTGATTTCATTGTTCTCTAGAACAAGGCATTGGTATATTGGTCCATTGGGTAACGACGCACCTTAGGTCAGATCGATGGAGTGCTTGACCTGACAATGCAGAGGCACCCCTGTGGGGGAGGTGAATATGTCGTCGTAATCCTCTAAGACCTTGTCCATTTGTTGTTGTTGTGCGAAGTGGCCATGTCTAAAGGTTGTGGCCACCATCTTATTCTTTCCCTGAGGGCATATCATCAAGAAAAAAACTTTCCGATTTTTTGAAATGAGCTTACTGCATTGTTTTGCAGTAAACAGAGAGATAGCGGTGTTGCCTCTGGTATCCTGTACAACTTATTTCCCAATGTAACAATAACAACACGAGGCCTTGACTCATACACATCATCTAGCTTCTATAAGTATGGTTGGCCTATTACTACATCACAAACATCAAGGGGAGCAACGCACATAATACCTCATCCATGAAGGGCTTGATGTTGTATGGAAGGTGACATTGTTGGCTCACACGTAGATCCCGTCCTTGGTGAAGCCACTCGATGGTGTATGATTGTGGGTGTGTTGCGGTTGGTAAGCCCAGCTACGTCACGACCTCTACTACAATGACATTCTTTTGGCTCCCACCGTAGTGGGGAAGCCATTACCCACATTTAGGAGTGGAAGAGATGCTCCTCCTCTGGATCTTTGAGTTCCTTCTTCTAGATCTTTGTGGTGGCGACAGTGGCTTTGGGCTCTACATCAATAATCATCTTCCCTTTGTCATTCCCCTTGTCAGGTTTTGACTCAGAGTTGAAACATGCTTTGATTCTCAAGCCTTCAATTTGGCCACTCGTAACTGCTTCGCCTGACACTCACTTGTGTTGTGGGCGGAGCTGTTATGCAACTGACACCACTTTCCCCTGTCCTTCTTTGGATTCACAATGTCATCCTTTGCTTGTGGCCTTGGAAGGTTGTCCTAGTCCATCCCGCCTTGGCTTTGTCCTTTGTTCTGTGGTTTGGGGGCACCTTTCCCTTGCTTCGGGTTCACAGATCCAAAGTCTCGTTTCATCTGTTTAAACTTCTGCTCGATCTTGATGACGTATTGGTATGTTGTGCAAAGCAAGGATATGTACAAGAACTCCATTGCATCCTCAATGTATCTCTTTAGATAGCCATGGTACTTGAGTACCAAATGTTTCTCAGAATCCTTGATACCCAAATTTGTGTGAATGGTATGAAAAACATTAGTAAACTCTGGCGCATCTTGGTCCCTTCCCTGTTGCAGCATGGTCCAATTTATGTATTTGTCCTCGTAGCTCCCGATAGGGTAGTAATGGTCCTTGATGGAATCCTAGAATGAATTCCATGTGGGAGTGGCTAAAACTAGTGAGGTCATACTTTCATCCTTCTTCTCATAATAGGTTTCCCACCAGTCCTTGATATGGGGGCGTCTTTGAGAAGAGAAAAAGTAATATTTTCTCGGCTAGAAAAATCATGAACACAAAAATATCCTTCAAGTAGATTCAACCATTTATCTACTACGTATGCATCTATTTGACCCTCAAATATGGGAATGTCAAATTTTGCTTATATCTTAAAAGGCGTGGAGCCTCTAGAGTAACTGTTGGATGTGGATGTGCCGTTAGTGGGAAACCATTGAAGGATCTAGGCAAAGTTATCCATCATTGCATTCCTTTGTTTCTCAAGGGCCTCTCTGAGCAATATTTTGATAGGATATCCTGGTCCCTCGTCTTTCTTTTCTTCCCCTATGCGAGGCCATTAGGATTTCCAAGGCCGGTCTTACAAATATTCGACCAGTTCAAGCCTAACTCCGTATATCCTGACTTTGTTGGGGACATGAAAAAGAAAAACAGAGAAAGAGAAGAATGCTCCGATACTACTGATCCAAATTTAAAAAAGAACACAATGAATTATAGATATAAACATAAATACAAAGATGCAGTAGAAATAAAATAATCTCTCATTAATATCAAATACTGAAATATGCTTACAAACAGAATGAAAATGAGACTAGCTTGGGCGATGGTAGCTTATCTTTGAGAAGAGATGTGGTGTTTACATGCCTCTGGAAATGAGTCTCAAGGGCCTTTTTATTATTGAGCAATAAGAGAAAACCCTAATCAACCAAAACCCTAACCTTAGGAGATGTAACACCAAGAGTTTATGGGCCCCGTTGGGGTTAGTTGGGCAGCCAACTTCTCGGGGTCGTAGCTTGGTCATATTATCTCTGTTTGACGTGCATGATACCTCGTTAGAAAGATATCTCTGAGGAGTACAATTTAAAATGCGATCTTAGTGAGATCACTTTGTCGATCTCATCGCCAAAAAAAAATCTTTTAGGGCCTCAAAATGTCTCTGGAAGTTCAGGACACGAAAAACTACCAAAAATAGTAAACTATGCTACAATTAAGGAAATTGAAAAACTAAAAGAAACAATGGTGGGGGTCCACATGGAATAGGTGGGTGGCCACCAATATCCACCTGGATCACATTGATGTCTCTTACATTGCGTTGGGTGCAGTTTTAAAGAAAGTTAGTAAAGGAGAGATGGACCATCCTATAGCCTTTGCGAGTAGGAAATTATTGAAGGATGAGAAGAACTACTCAACGACAGAGCACGAAGTTTGGGCCATGGTATACACACTGCAGAAGTTCATGCATTATTTTTTAGGAGGGTATTTTAATATGTACACAGATAATTCTGCCTTGAAATACATGGTCAATAAGCCTGTGTTGCGGGGGAAGATCTAAAGATGGTTGTTGCTATTCAGGGAATATGACTTTAAGGTCATTGTGAAGCTAGGGAGGTTGAATACAGGACCTAACCATTTGTCATGGATTGAAACAAAAGAGGAGCCTAATAAATTCGAGGAAGGGTTTCCAAATGCGTAGCTCTTTGTAGTGCGCATAACAGATAACCATTTTGTAGGTATCATTCATTTCTTGACTACAGGGATGGCACCAGAAGGGTATAAAAGTCAACAAAATAAGGAGCTAGTAGTGCGCACAATAGACTTCTCAGTAATTGTGGGACATCTATAGAAGATGGGTGCTGATGAAATATTGTGAAGATATGTGCCAGATTTTCAAAGAAATAGCATTCTTGCTGAACCTCATGGAGGGGCTGCGAAAGGACATTATGCAATAAAGGCGACTGCACAAAAGGTTTTACGTGCATGTCTATGGTGGCCAACACTGCATAAGGATTCCAAAGCACATTGTAAGGCATGTGATGCGTGTCAGAGAAAGGGTATATCATCGTGAAGGGATTAATTTCCCTTAGAACGTCAAGTATCATTGCAACCATTTGAAAAATGCGCGATTGATTTTGTTGGGCCAATTCAACCCCCAAGAAAGAAGACAGGTGTGTGCTACATCATCATCACAATGGAGTATCTAACCAGACAGGAAGAGGCACAGCCTGTTAAGGATTGTACAGGGGTTACAGTAGAAAAGTGTTTCTTTAAGTATGTCTTAACCAGATTTAGCTGCCCAAAAATATTGATGAGTGATAGAGGTATGCACTTTCTGAATGGAACTATCAACACGTTAATAGAGGAATTCCAGGTCTACCACCAGAAGAGTACACCATATCATGCACAAGCCAATGGAATTGTTGTGGCCTTCAACAAGATCTTGGAGAACATAATGATGAAGATCTCCAACGTGCAACAAAATGATTGGGATGTGCGCGTAACTACAGTACTATGGGCGTACATGGTTACTTGCAAGAAGCTAAGAGGACAAACATCGTTCAGATTGGTCTATGGAATAGAAGTCATGATGACTATGGAATATATTGTTACTATTTTGTGCATAACATCTCTCACATGTATCGCAGATCACAAAGCCCTAGAGGAACAGCTCGCATAGCTTCTTGAGGTTGAAGAGGAATGATTCTTGGTTGGATTACATCAGCAAGTACAGAAGGAACATGAAAAATCCTAGCACAATCATCACATCAAGCTTCACACATTCAAGATAAATGATCTTATCTTGTTATATGATAGTAAGTTCACTAAGTTTCGTGGAAATTTCAGATGTGTTGGCTAGGGCCATATATTATCAAAGAATTTAAAGATAGTGGCACATTTCAGTTCACGAAGGTGAATGGAGAACCTTTTTCAGGAAGAGTGAACAAAAGTTGATTGAAGTTATATATGTGGGATCTTGTGTAATAACTATATGGCGATAGGATAGTATTAATGCTCCAAGAAGTTTCAAGTGAGCGCAGAACTATAAACTACACCTCCAGGGTCAAAGAACTACACAACAACGATCTGCACAGAACATGGTGAAGATACAATCTATGAAGCTACACGGAGGAAGCTACGCTATAGAGGGAGTTACAACACAACACAACAGAAAAGTGATTGTTGGAGTCATTTTTCATGATTTGACATCCAGAAGATGGTTGAGAGGAGTGGGCTGGCGGCATCTAAGGAAAAAATATTTGAAGATCTGCCACCAAAACAATCTTAATTGTCAGAATTTGAGGGGAACGACTGGATTTGAATTCAACAAACCCTATAAATTACACATTCTGGTCCAACAGAGAACACTTTTCACCCTTAGAGTTTCTATTGAGTTGTGATGTGTGACTTCTATGAACTGATCATATTGGGAGGATTTGGTCATGAGCCCTACATTTGTTAAGCTGTCAGAGTTAAATCAGAAGTTGATTCTTGAGAAAATGCTTGGACCAAGCCTTGCAGAGACTGTGAGTACTGTTGGTGATGTTTCTTCTGACGGAGCTGCCCCAAAAGTGGTGAGTATGGAAGCTTTGACTCCTATGCCTACGATGTTGAGGTCACCTAGGAAAAACCCTACCCCTGCTAAAGAAACACATAATCGAAGAGGGATGAGTAGAAAAAGCCACCACCAGTGCAAAAATCACCGAGAAAGAATTTTGCAGCACAAAAACAAAATAAAGACAAGCAGTCTGAGACGGTCATCAATCTAGAGGTGGAGGAAGGACAAGGCACGAAAAACATAGATGCTGAGGGAGTGGAGCCCACCACAAAGCTGCCTAACTATATCCCTCCATGCAAGGCAAATACAAAGGTCACAAAGGATCCAGGCTCAGATACATTTTCCATTTCTATGCCCATGCTACCTCAGCAGGTTCCCTTTTAAGCTCTGTGGTTTGCATGAATCCCAATATTGAAGATGGAAGATTGGGACCTTGCAGATAAATATATGAAGCACCTATACTACACGGAGTTGGGTGTTAGCACACTAGAGACAGTGGAATGGATCCGAGGTGTGGAGAATTGAGGACTATTAAATCTGTTATGGGTGCCCTATTATCACCGCACCCATATCAACAAAACTTGTGTGCACAAACCGCTGACTCTAGTACACGACATGTCCTTATGGGTAGGAGGGCCTATCCCCATCACTGACATTCTTATCCATATAATCACGAACCTACCATACGAGGGATTGAACCCGACTAAGGAGTTTGGTGAAAAGACAAGAGAAAAGGATTTGGAAGAATGAATGAAGAAGGAATTTGACCTAGTGAAGAAGGCGTGAGGATATTTAGTCACCTCCATAAATGACCCCGTAGTGAAAATTTCCATGTAGATCTTAGCAGGGAGAGTAATGAGAAAGTGTTGCACGGACAAAGTTTTAGCACCTGTGGTTTCCCTAGCTGAACAGTTTGCGAAGGGTGTGCAATTCAACTAGTCTAGGTACCTGTGCCAAGAATTCGTCGCGAGGCCCAGGATGAGACCAAGATATTGCATTACGCTTGGTTACTGGTCTCTATTGTTTTGGTTGCGTGGGAACTATTGGTTGATAGCCAATTTTCTCTGCTGGAAGAAGGATTACCGAAGGCAGCGCAGTTCGCCTCCCTGTGGGCTACAAAGAACCCCGTGCGGATCATAGAAACAAAAATCTTCTGGGTCCTGATGGAATCAAGCCTCGACATGGCCATTAACTAACAGCCAAGGTTGTCCCCAACCTTGTATTGTCAGTCTATGTCACGTTCAAGGATGACTTCCACCTAGTATACATTAAGGTGTTGAGGGATCCACAATAGAAATGGCATGACTTGCCATATTTGGTAACATAGACAGAGTGCAGGAGGTGATCACGCAATGTCCAACAGAGTGGTGTGCCCCCTCAGACTTAGATGCGAAAACCAATAAGGGCGCAGGAAGTTCGACAGCATAGAAAAGAAAGGAAGTGGCCAAGAAGGTTGCGCAAAAACTGGTTGCACATAGGAAGAAAGAAGCTGCAGAGAAGGCTTGGATGGAGAACGAGTGCGCTACTAAGGAGTAGGTTGAACAGAAGCAGCGCAAGTCAGAAAGAAGTGGAAAATCCCCTTCGCCAAATATCGAGGAGGAAGAACAGTCCAAACAAGGCGGTGGAGGAGAAGAGGTGCAAAGCACCCCATTTCATCTAAATAAGTGCAGACAGGACTGGCAGGAAGGTCCCAGGAAAGGTAAATATTAGAAAATTCACAAGGTGATCCCATGGTATTGACGCAGGGTGATCTCGATGAGACCAAAGATAAAATACGGGACACTACGACTGAAGTGTTGTAGCAATTCGAGCAGTAGTATATGTAGATGTTGGGGAGAGTTCAAAAGGATCTACGCGAGCTGCAAATCTAGACCAACAAGATACAGGTGGGTGTTGCTCAAGTGAGCACAACACAAGTGAGCGTGGCCCCAAGGACAAGCCATGCAGTAGAGTTGGTAAGGATCAGAGATATTCAAATTGTTGCATTACCAAAAGAGTCCCTACACCGAAGTTCGCCGATGATCGCATCATCTTAAGCACCCCCAAGAATAGCGGGCTTAACATAGAAGCACTCCCCAACAATATTATTCATGCACTTCATGCAGGGGTAACAAAGGAATTGAGAGATCAGGAGTAGCGTGCTCTTAATATTATCAATGAATACAGTGTGAACAATGATCAGATGTTCGCTGAGAAGATGCAAGCCTTGAAAGAAAAGGAGACGCTGCAGGCACAGAGTTCCAGACTAGAGTCAACAGTTGCATAGGCATCTAGAATAGTGCCTTAGCTTCATATTCCTGAGGATGCACAACTAGAAGTGAAGATTGGGAAGTTAGCCACTAGTGTGCATAAGGCAAAGGCAGAGGTTGGCCGAGTTCAATTCAATCTCAATATGAAAATAATTGAGCTACAGTTAAATTTGTAGCCCACGACTCCTCCCAAGGTTAGGCAGCAGCGCGAAGCCACCATAAGAGAAGTGATGGAAACCTTGGATGTCGCAGTCACGGCTCTTCGACATTATTTGAGTAAGTAATGGCATTGATGACAACTCTATAGGAAGACCCAAACCTGCAGATACTAAACACAAAGGTCAGGGAGCTGTAGAAGTAGTATGATGGAGTCAAGGCAAAATCATGCTCCATTGCACCAATGCAGTGCCTAGCCAATTTGCAAGAGGGGAAGCATCTCCTCACGCAGGTAGAGGTGGCGCAAAAGAAGGAGGTATTTCTTAAGGTTAGGCTGCAACCTTGGCTAGATGAGGCTTACCAGGTCATGACCAACATTCAGGAGAAGCTAATGGGCTTGCAGCAGATGCAACAGGCAATGAAGTTGGCCACAAAAGGACCAACTACAGAGAATCTAGTTGAGGAGATCAAGAAGGAAGTCATACAGAGCACTATCGAGTTTGTTGTAGTTCAGGTGGAGCTAGGGGATCTACGTAGCAAGATCACAGTGCCAACTTAGTGACTCGAGAGCAAGTCGCGATATTTTTGGGTTAAAGTAGCCCAAGTTTTGATGTAATTGTTATAATTAATGTAAAGTCGCTACGATTTGGGGCTGCAGAGTTGTAGATGATTAGGAGTCAAAGGGGTTCTAGCCCCTTGTTTATGTAGAAGTTGAGTTGGTTTTAGATCCACCCATGGTCTGCAGACCATGGGATTGTATGAAAAAAGGTTATAAATAGGTGTGTCTTAGAGAGTCTAAGGCATAATTTAGGATGTAATGGGCTAATAAGAGAAAAGTGATAGTGCAGAGAAGTGGGTCAGATAGGAGAGAAAGGCTCTGCAATTTAGTGCGTAGAGACCTAGGTAGAGTTCGCAGCTAAGTGTGCAGACCCCTGTAGCTAAGTGTGCAGGGAAGTTTTGAGTCTGTAATACCATATTGAAGACCAATAAAGAAGATTATTGAAGAATTCCTATGTACATCTGCTTATTTTTGCTTACTTCTGTTTACGATATATGTTGTGGATGGATAATGTGTTATGAAATACTGATCTAATGATCTGTGATTCACATGAATTAGTCTTAATAGTTGTACACAATGCATGTTAAGTACTTTTTCTAAGATGATGACGATTTCAATTATGTTTTCAAATTAACCTAAGTAGATATGTGTGAATGCTGATATGAAATTGTTCTCTGATGCACGTAAGTGTATAAATTAGCTGATAAAGGTTTGCAAAATTCGATCGTGGACCTTCACGAAGGTCTAATGGATGTTACAGTACCAAGCCCTAGGGGCTTATAGATTTGTGCAAAGGTAGATCTAGGGCACAAAAAGATATCACACTGGTCTCTGGATGCAGAAACTTGGTTATTGCATCCCCCCATACTGCTTCGGGTGATACTGCAGCCTGCACTATGTGGGTTGTTTCCGAATGGGCTAGTAGTGTAGGGATTTGTTGGTTGGAACAACTAACTTTGAACCTAGGTCAGGACCCCCTAAGTAGACAATGATGGTATGTACATGTTCGATATGCAGTTTTATGTACATGTGGTGTTGCATGCATGTTGTACATGTGGTTCTATGTACATATGGAGTTGTGTGCATGATTGTATAGTGGTGTTGTGTGCATGTGGTGTTCTATACATGTTGTATAAGTGGCATTCTGTGTAGGTGGTGGTGTGTACACTGTGTGCATGTGGCATTGTGTACATGTGGTGTTGTGTACATGTCATGCATGTGGTGTTGTGTACATGCGATATTGTCTATAGATTGTATGGGTGGTGTGGTGTACATGTGGCATTGTGTACAAATTGGGTAGATGGGGTTGTGTACATGTGGTGTTGTGTAGACATTGTGTAGGTGGTGTGGTGTGGTGTATATGTGGTATTTTGTACATGTTGTACACATTGTCATGGCATACATGTGGTATTGTGTGCATGTCGTACATGCTCTATTGCGGGTATGCGATACTATGTATGTACATTATGTAGTCATAGTACCGTGACATGTATATTCATTGTTTTGTACTTTGTGTACATATATGTATTGTGTTTTACATCGGGTGTAGGTGTATGTATTGTGCTATGTTGTACACCACATGTAGGTGTATGTATTGCATTGTGTTGTACACTGGGTGTAGGTGTATGCGTTGTATGTCAGGTGTAGGTGCATGTATTACATGATGTTGTATGTTGTGTGTGGTTCCATCTATTGGATGTACATTATGTGTATGTGTACATGGTTAAGGATAAGGCATTGAGTGTTTTTCGGGTGAGGCAACCGATCCCGAGTGGATACATAATAACGACAAATGTAGAAGCTAAATATTGATTAAAGGATAAGTATCATTATTTTATTTAATCTTTATTATGCGTGTGATTTATGATTCTGGTATATGATGATTACATGTGATCTATGATTCTGGTTGATGATGGCTACATGTGATTTATGATTTTCATCTATGATCGTTGTGTTTCAAGCCAACCTGATGTTATATGTTTATACATGATGATTTTGTCAAAGATGCTGGTTTGACTTATTGTGACAGGAACTGAATAGAATTGCAAGTGTACCTTATTCATGAGTTAACAATGAGGTATGATGTGAATTTATTTCAATTTTTTTAAATCTAATGGAAGTTATGTGATTGGTACAAGAAGCATGAAAATTCTGAGTAATGTAATTGAAATCGATTGCAAGAATTAGCAATGTTAGTGAAAGGAAATGGAACATTCCGTAGTATGCTAGTGAAGAACTTCAAGAGCAAGAACATTGTGGGACACTGGTACCAAATATTGTCAATTGATTGTCATGAGTATTCTATGACTGGTATGATGGTTTTAAGGAAAATACATGCCTTGGATGTTGAACTTCTGATCTGAGGAAGCCTTGCCAAGGGATGGATCGCCCGAGATAGGGGATGTTGGCGAACTTGGAAGGTGAATAACTACACAGAAGGGGTGAATGGATTACCTGAAGGACTGCGTAGTAGAGAAGGGAAGGTCGGGGAAAGATTTGTTTGGGTCATTAGCATTTCCATATAGAATCAGATGCGTGTTGGGAGTGCGGCCTAGAACAATGAGTTGGTAACTGTTCACTGAGAGGACAAGTGGCACAGGATTATAACGTAAGAAATTGGATGCTAATTTGACCTTGCAGTGGATTCTAGACATCTTAGGAAAGGGATGAAACCTAGTATTACTTTGAGGGTGTAGGAATGAGCCTCTGGATTCCCTTATTACGGATGCATGCATCATATACTTTTATTTGTTGGTTGATAAAATGTACATATGTGTATATGTGTCTATCATTGTAAATACTAAAATGAGCTATGTTATAAATCTCCATGAACAATATGATTATTTGTTGGGTGAAGAAAATATATATGTGTGTATATGTGGTAATTATTGTAAATATCTTAATGAATTGGGTTATAAAGCTCTAGTAAATGATATGTTTGTCATGTTTTAGCAGATGGTCATTGTAAACACTACAATGAGCTATGTTATAAATCTCAATGGGAAGTATATCTTGTTTTCCACAGTATTGCTGGTTATAGGTGTCATTGAACACTGAGAATGTTGTTCCCCCAAGGGGGAGGGTTCTGTAACAACCTTCATTAAAAACCCATGTTTAAAGATATAAGACAACGGTCATGGGACACGTATTCCAAGCTGAATGGTGGGACAAACATCCTAGTGGGTTTTCATTTCAATTATTATGGCTAAGGAAATTGGCAAAGGCAATGGAAAAGGCATTGGAAAGGGAAAGTGGAATTTTGGAACATTTATTTATGAAAATAAAGGAAATTATGAGAAAAGGGAGGTGAAAGGTCACAAGTTGTATGTGAGGATGAAAATGAAGGAAAATAATGGGAAGAAAAAGAAAATAGAGTCCTCATTGATAAAAAGGCTTCTGAGGATGGGTGGGTAGGCTTGGTAAATTTAGTTTTGGAGCTCTCTCTCTATTCTATCTCTCTCTCTCTCATACTCTTTGACACTTAGAGTTTTCTTGGAGCACACTCAGAGAGTGTGCCATACTTGGATTTTTGGAGTAAGAAGGCAAAGGAAAATCAAGAAAGCATAAGAGGACATCCGAATCAGTAGCTACAATGGGTGTTTCTTGTAGGTATCGAGTTACATGTATGTTTTCCTCACTATTTTTTGTTGGGTTGTGTTATATTATTTCCACGACTAGCCCCAGTAGTTAAGTCGGGGGGTTACAGAGGGGCGCAGAGTCCCCCACTATTATGTGGGTCATAGAGGGGGTTTCATAGGGGGTCTACAAGGTCCAGGGTAGTGCCCCAGGAAATTTTTTTTGGACCCTATATAGGTGGTGTTATAGAAATTTTTGTGCCTTACAGCTATAAGCATGAAATGTCCATAATCTAAGGGATCCAAAGTCCCTAAACATGTTGTTCCTACCCCTAGAGGAACAAGGCTAACAAACCACAGCAATTCACAGAAGTTCTCCATCAGAAACTGCTCAAAAACAAGTCAATTCAGGATCAAATCAGTGGCTCCACTAGCTGTCTGCGCGCTGAATGTCAAAGTCAACACTGGCTACCTGCACTGCAACGCAGGTAGAAGCAGTACCAGGGTGCGCTGAGCGAGAGTTGACAAATGGCAAGTTCATTCCATGAGGTGTCAAGACCCAGGAAGCTTCCAGAATCTTCCTCAATGACACTTGCCTCAGTGAATTCGACTAGTGATGAGTAAGAGGTTCCCAATCTCCAAGTGGAAGCAAGAACCTCCAAGTGGAATCAAGAACTGACAGAGGGAGAGGACACTAGTCAGATCTCAAGCTGACTCATCCTCTCTCCAAACATCTATATATGGATCTCTCCTCCATGAGATCTGGAGGCTGGAATTTTGTTATTGCAAAGAATTGTTGTTGGTTTGAGATTGGAATCATTGGGTGCTTAATGCTTTGAAGGGGGTGAAGATATGAATTCCATTTGCTGGGAAGGAGATGCTGGATTGGAGCCCTCTGGGTTGTATCTCGTCCTGAACCTTGTTATTCATCAATAAAGCTATCTTGGTTTCTCCTATATACTGGTGTATCTTTGATGTATGATTGCATTAGTATGTTTAGTTTATTTCTAATCCTGAACTAGTTATGAATATGAATCTATGTCTTTGTGTAGTGTTCTCTTCTTGTGATCTTGCAGAAACCTCTTGAAGCTGGGCGAGCGAGAAGGCAAGTAGCTGGGAACTCCCAAAGAGAAGAGGAACTGGATCGAGGGACAAACGGAAGACACCGGTTAGTCCATCCATCTCTCTTCATTCTCAATTCATAAAGGAAGAATACTAGAATAGCTGTCTCTGTTTGTTGCTAAGGCACTGTCACACCTTAGGTCGATAGGATCGTCCTGCATAGGCATTTTTCCCCACAACAAATTGGCGACTCCACTGGGGAGATCTGTTTAGTCATTTTATTTGTGTTTCTATCATTGTTTGTTTCATAGACTCAACAGCAACAATCGAACTGCATCTGCTATTCTCAGATGCAAAGTAGACAGCTGCTGCTTTGATCCAATCACTGGATTTGTCTATGATCTGAACAATGGATTCACAAATGGTTTGATGATCCTTTGTGATAGATCTTAGTACCCCCTCAAAGCATCCCTTTGATTGTACCTTGCTTGTTGCTTTTATTTGGCCTGAAACAGTAGATTAATCAGCAATCTGTGACCCAGAACCCAGTGAGAAACTCCCATTTCTCCTTTAGTGCAGACCCTGTGAAGAGGTTCTGCATTTCAACGCAGGTCCCGTGAAGGCTACCTGCGCTGAATGTCAAAACCCCTGTGTTGAGGTTGCGCTGATCCAGTTAGGCCTTGTGCAGCTAGGGTTCTCTGCTCTTTTTTGCCTTGTTTTGATCTCTGATTTTTGCAGCCTGTAACCAGCATAGGTACCAGTCTGATAACTCCTTTTCTCTGCTTAAATTCCGCCTCCTTTTGTACAAAAAGACTGTGAGTGTTTTTATGTGTTTTTGGCGTCATTTACAGTTTTCCTTTGCATGAGTGAAATAGTCATCCTGTAGCCCTTGATTCAGATCTGTTGATTGTGATCTTAGGAGAGAGTTCATTGGCTGATTACAGTTGATTATACATTTACTTTTGCTTTTGGTTTGAGTTTGTCTCTTTTAAATGTCGAAACAAGTATTCATTTCGGAAATCGTTAAGTGTTGTAATCTCTTCTACCCTCTCTGATTTCGAAAAAGTAAACTTGTTTGTATTTGTCATTTAAAAGCAAATTCAAAGTTGTACAAAAAGCTTTCTTTGTAGGCATCAATACTAAGAAAGCGGAAAACAAACACCTGCATTGTGCATTTGCATCTTGATAGTTTGCATGTTTGATTTAGGAAAAGTGCATTAGAGTGTGCTGATTTCTCTTTGAGAAAAGATGGTGTCTTTCTTTTCCCTTTGTAGCTAGGATTTTCATAAGTTGAAAAGATATAAAGCTTGCTTATCATCTTTAGACTGCATTTGGGAATTGTATCATACATCTCGTGGTGAATCTCAAAAGGCAAACTTCTAAGAAGATCAACCTAAAATAAATTGAATGAACTTAACAACGCTTTGCAACATAACGCACAACATAGAGGTCTAGGCTAGAGACGTGTTCCGGCATCGTAAAGCCTGGTGACTGTCGATCTCGTTGATGGTGGGTGATTCCTCCTGAGGGACGATAGCGCCAGTACGGATTGTGCTCCCACGTACTGTCGCGTATATATTGGGAGACCCCTTATAGGCATAAAACCTTTATCCTTAGGAAGCCGTGTCGGCCGCCCTACTGATCGCAATGCACTGAACACAGCATTCAGGAAGATCGACCGCCCGTACCCTAAAAAGTATTCTGCGGTTTTGCGAAAAGTTTGGCACACCCTCTGCCTAGAACTCCAGAGCAGTTCCTTTTGGCCTTTTTCAGACTCTATAACGGAAAAAGTCCATCCGAGCATTTGTCACTTCGGGCTCGTTAAAACATCGAAGGAGACTAGAGTCATCTTTAGCTTTTTCTCGACTCTTTAAAATTGAAAAAGCAAGTTGTGTCTAAGCGTCGTTAAAAAAATTATTTTAAACGGAACAATCACCCTTTATTCCTACGTTGATCTTTAGGTTGAAAAAATGGAGCCCACCAACCAAGGAATTCCCCTTGGTGGAAATCCTAGTCCCTTCTCCTCTTGGGGAGATGTTGGTGCGCCCCATATGGCCACATTGTCGCTTCCAGGACTGACAATTGGCTTGCCGGTCTGGCTCTTTTCAACCAGTGTCGTTCAGAACACCACTATTCCTGAACAGTCGAGTCAACAGTTAGACCAGACCAGAGTTGCTCACCAGCCTTCTACTTCATCTAATTCTTCCTCTCCTCCTTCCTCTTCGCTTGACGGAACTGGTAGAACAAAAAACCAAGTTCCTAAGGAGAAGAAGGAAAAGAAGAAGAAAGAGAAGAAGAAGAAGGAGCCAAAAGCGACTGGGGGCAAACAAGTGTCGTCTGACAAAAATCCACAGACAGCACTGACTAGGCATAAATCGCCATGTGTCATATGCAAGGGAGACCACTTCCACAGAGATTGTCCCTACATCCCTCGGATACTAAGGGACTGGTCTCCCCGTTTGCACAATTCGGTGGCGTCAACCTCTGATAGCCATGTTGACAGCCCACAGTCAACTAGTGAAAGTGAAGCCACAGGACGGAGAGGGAAAGCTAGATTTCCCTGCAAACTGTGTGAAGGCGACCATGCCATCCACCGTTGTCCCTTCTTAGACGAGGCTAAAAGAGTTTTGGAAGATCGCCCGATTTTACGAGCGCAACTTCCTCCTGGATATCAAAAACTCCTGCCAAGTCCTTCACTAGTTGAGAACCCGGCTGGCCCGCCCAGGTGGTCAGCCGAAGCACCTATCATTGAAGATGAACCGTCTGGATCCATACCTGATGAAAGTCAAAAGGTTGAGGCGGCAGTTGTCCCAGTTTTGCCTTCAGAGGCTCTATCTTCGAATGATACCATCACAGAGGAGAATAAAGACGACACTGTCCAAATTCTCTTCATCAACACAGACTCCGACGAACAAGGGGAAAATTTGCCCATTCCTTTATCGCAGGAAGGAAGTTCGTTAGAGTCATACCCGGCCGTCTATTCGGTCCCACCACCAAGCAACCTGGTTGTGTCCTTCGACTGGAACCAACTAGGCAGACCCCGGTTGCCAGCAAGCATACCATTCAGAATTATCGTTCAAATATACCGAATGGTAATGGCTGGCACTATCATTGATGAGGGGGCATCTGTGAGTATCCTTTCCTCTATTGCTTGGAAAGCGCTTGGTTCGCCAGCGCTTTTGCCTGAAATGAGAAATCTATCAGGCTTTGATAAAGGAACCAGTCGACCTTTAGGGATCCTCCCCAATGTGCCCATAACATTGAAAGGGAAGACCGTTCAAATGAACGTGATGGTCGTTCAAGGACCCTTGGATTATAACCTACTCCTGGGATGAGACTATATATATTGAATGGGAGCCGTCGTCTCCTCACTCTTTAGAGTAAAGTGTTTTCCGCATGAAGGAAGAGTGGTCAAGCTCGTGGACCAGCTTTCATTTCCCGGATCACGCATCGCAAATAGTCATATACCATCCCTAAATGGTCTCTTCACGCAAGAAATGTCTCAACCCACGGTCCGTCCTCCTGATGAGCGCGAGTAATCCGGGAGGATATGACTGAAACCCAGGGGGCATGCGTCCTGGTCTGCTTCGGCAGGAAAACTTTGGGTATAGAGTAGGTTTCCGCGGGAGAATATGACTAGTCTGTACCCCGTCCGTCTAGGAAGAGGGGTTATTCTAGAATAAGATTCTTTTGTCAAAGTTATGTGAGTTGGCGGGCTTCGTCGCTCACCTTTGTCTATTTCGGTAGACATTGCCGAGGAAGTGTTTTGTTTGAAAGATTAACGAGACAATCTTTGGGTAACCTGAAAGAGGTAGGCCTCTCTCGGTGAAACAAATGTTTTGACGGAAATGAAGTAGAGGTAACTTTGAAATCGTACTTTATGCCTGGGGGCATGCAAACCTTTTTGAGTGCAAGCAAGGGGCGGCTATTTATTTTTTAAATTTTTAGGTCCTCCCTTTAAACCTGTAGGTCTAACCCTTTAAACTCGTAGGATTAGTCGTTTCCGAACTTGCATAACGAAAGGATCCGGAGCAAAGCTTTGTAAGATGAAGCTCCATAAAAAATAGAATCTTAATGAGACATCTTTATCATATGACTGGGTAATCAAGCAGTTTTAGCACACAGTTCATGCTCGTTAACAAATAAACGCAAGATCCGAGCAGTTTTCTCGTATCGTTCATGCTCCTTAAAAAATAAACATAAAATCGAGCAAATGTTTCCACCCGCGTTTAAGCTCGTTAAAAAATGAACTATCTGGGTAAATAACCACAGTGAATGTAATATTATCAGCCATTAAAGCCTTGGTCGTGTTTGCGCCGTCACCTCCACTTTTCCATTGGCCGATCGTTCACCTCCATATGTTTGTTTACCCATTTTGAGGAACTGCTGCGAAGAGTGATTTCATTAGCCATCCTTATGACACTGCCTTGATTGGAAAATTCCAACCTGTACCTGGAATCAGTTGCTAACCTGTTTCATCACTCGTTCCTCAAAAGACGAGTCTTCTTTAAGCTCTTTTCATCTGACTCGTAAAATATGAAAAGATTGCCGAGTCCTTGGCCTTCCAGCTCGTTAAAGGGACAGGAAGTGATATCCCTCCTCTAGATTTTAATCTTTTTGGACCTGAGGGATTATTGCACAAAAAGATCAAGCGCTTTTTTTATTCGGCTCGTTAAAACTATCGAAAACTCATCCCTTCTGTATTGTTTTATACTTTTTCGGACCTAAGGGATTAGATGACGAAAAAGGACTCTTGGAGTTAACTTTATGTACCTTTTCAGACTCTCTAAAAATGAAAAGGACCGAGTTATCTTTGTCGTTAGACTCGTTAAAATCATTAAATAGCGACAAACTTGTCTTTAGACGAGAACGAGTTTCACTATCGCTAGGCTCGTTAAAACATAGCGATGGGCTTGCCCAAAGGGCAGGTTATAGAACAAGCATATGTTATCCTCCTCAAGCTTGACAAAAATAAAGAGGTACTGGTCAGCAATGACTGGGGAAAAATTGGGAGAAACTCAAGAAAACTTTGATGGTAGCAAGTCGCTCTTGAACATGACACTTTTCCCCCGTACCACAATCGGGTTGGGTTGTTTCATTCACCGGTCACATCACCATGGTCTCGCCATACCATCCATATTTGGGGTAATGCTACCAATCCATCGCATCAGTGTCGCCATATGTTCAAGAGAAGTCGTTCAGAAAAGTCAACCGTGTCCCATCCACTGCCGTACATTATCCTTCATCCTTTCATGACCGCCACCCTGAATCATATGTCACAGATCGTTTTCACCTCCATCAAAATCATTAGCTCCGTTCCGTGTCATTGATGTGGGATTCATTAAGGCCCTCCTTTGATGGATCGCTTCTTGTCGACATCAGCTCATTATCCAAGAAGCTGATCTACGAACAACCCCTTCAGTACTTTGAAGCTTGCATGCCTCAATGACAAGTTTCTCACTTCCGGCGACAGGTATACATCAATGACCTTCGACCGAACGATTTTGCGTGGTGTTCGACGCCAAGTACTTTATTCACACCACGTGAATTGTACTGCAGTACCTTGAGGGTCATTATCATTATCGGTGATTCCTCTCGCGCTTGTTAACGGTTTACCTCATTGACCGGTAATCAAGCGATGTCTTTCCATGTTCGACTTCAGAACATTTCTCACATGGATCGACTTGTACTTAGAGTGAAGATTGAACAAGTTTGAAGACCCCGGATCTAGTTTCATCCATCCGGGCTGCGATATATATTCAGGAAAGATAAAGACATTGACATGTACATCATTGCAGCAGATAATCATCCTACCCAAAGGATGATAATTTCATCAAAATTATCAGTCTACCATCAGACGATTGTCTGTTCTATGTACATGAAAATGAATTTATAAAGTTGAGCATGGGAATGCCCGCCTCAGCTAGATCATGAAAGCAGTATGAAAAATAATGTATTGTATTGTATCTTATTACAGGTCTCCTCCCAGCATTGGATGAACTTCGGATCCTCCTGATAAAGCATTTCACCCGATAAACAGCCTCATACTTTAGGGGGAAACTGTTATAGACATTTTTGTGCCTTACAGCTATAAGCATGAAATGTCCATAATCTAAGGGATCCAAAGTCCCTAAACATGTTGTTCCTACCCCTAGAGGAACAAGGCTAACAAACCACAGCAATTCACAGAAGTTCTCCATCAGAAACTGCTCAAAAACAAGTCAATTCAGGATCAATTAAGTGGCTCCACTAGCTGTCTGCGCTGAATGTCAAAGTCAACACTGGCTACCTGCACTGCAACGCAGGTAGAAGCACTACCAGGGTGCGCTGAGCGAGAGTTGACAAATGGCAAGTTCATTCCAAGAGGTGTCAAGACCCAGGAAGCTTCCAGAATCTTCCTCAATGACACTTGCCTCAGTGAATTCGACTAGTGATGAGCAAGAGGTTCCCAATCTCCAAGTGGAAGCAAGAACCTCCAAGTGGAATCAAGAACTGACAGAGGGAGAGGACACTAGTCAGATCTCAAGCTGACTCATCCTCTCTCCAAACATCTATATATGGATCTCTCCTCCATGAGATCTGGAGGCTGGAATTTTGTTATTGCAAAGAATTGTTGTTGGTTTGAGATTGGAATCATTGGGTGCTTAATGCTTTGAAGGGGGTGAAGATAGGAATTCCATTTGCTGGGAAGGAGATGCTGGATTGGAGCCCTCTGGGTTGTATCTCTTCCTGAACCTTGTTATTCATCAATAAAGCTATCTTGGTTTCTCCTATATACTGGTGTATCTTTGATGTATGATTGCATTAGTATGTTTAGTTTATTTCTAATCCTGAACTAGTTATGAATATGAATCTATGTCTTTGTGTAGTGTTCTCTTCTTGTGATCTTGCAGAAACCTCTTGAAGCTGGGCGAGCGAGAAGGCAAGTAGCTGGGAACTCCCAAAGAGAAGAGGAACTGGATCGAGGGACAAACGGAAGACACCGGTTAGTCCATCCATCTCTCTTCATTCTTAATTCATAAAGGAAGAATACTAGAATAGCTGTCTCTGTTTGTTGCTAAGGCACTGTCACACCTTAGGTGGATAGGGTCGTCCTGCATAGGCATTTTTCCCCACAACAGGTGGGTGGACCTACCTATGGTTTTGTGCATGGAGTTCGCACATGGTTCTAGGCACGATGGTTTTTAGTCCATGGTATTTTGTAGATCCGGTCAAGGGAACTATGGTTATGTTCTAATCAGGGTTAATGGATTGGGGTTTATGGATGCTTCGTCATGTATATATATGTATTGTAACATTGAAAGGAACATAAGGAAAAATCAATCTGGTAGTACTAGTATTGGGATCTAGGGGAAAATATCCATATTTGTTTTATGTGTTATACTCTTGCAATTGTTATTTTTTCTTTTGTTTTTAGAATTGGTATGTAGGTAATTTCTGTATGGGTTTAAAACCTACATTTGATTTCAGAGCTATTTTGGCTTCAAGGGGATGCCTTTGCTGCTAAGGATTTTTTCTTGGGCCTGTGGTAGACCTTGTCCAATGGGAGATCTGCGAGATCAATTCTTCTAGTGAAAGAATATGACAAGAAATGTAAAGATAGAGATCGAGAAATTTAATGGTCAGAGTTTTGAGTTCTAGAAACTCAAGATGGAGGATCTTCTGGTGGATAAAGATCAATGGATCGCAGTAGATCTAGGTACTAAACCAATGGAAGTGTCCGACGAAGAATGGAAGAAGTTGGATTGGAAGGAAAAAATCACAATATGATTGTGTGTCTCAGATTCAATATTGTTGAATGTATTAGGCAAAGCTACAATGAAGGCTTTGTGGGACAAGTTAGGGAATTTGTACCATTCTAAGTCTATGGTGAATAAACTGTTCCTACAAAAAAAGTTGTATAACCTAAGGATAAAAGATGGAGGCTCGGTGACAAAGTATCTGAATTGGTTTAATACTATGGTAAGCCAGATATTATCTATTGATATTAACATTTCATATGAAGATAAGTGCATCAGTTTGTTGTGTTCTTACCATATTCATGGGATGGTCTGGTTATTGTATTAGGTAGCAATGCAACTGCCTTGCAGTTTGATGAAATAGTCTCATCCTACCCGACGAAGGAGATGAGACAGAAAAATATGGAGAGCCAGAATGGTGATGCCTTGTTTGTACAAGGATGGTCCCATAACAGAAACAAAAATAATTCCTTGAGTGGGAGATCTAAATCTAGAGGGAGATCTAAATTTCCAAGAAAACCTACAAAGGTGTGCTAGAAATGTGGAAAGGAAGGGCACTACAAAAGGGACTGTAAATCTAAATCTCCTAAGAAAGGAAAGGGATTTGATGTTGCTCCTTCTATATAGGTGAAAACTGCCTCAGGTGAAGGTGGGGCTATGTACTTGGCTTATTCTTCAAGTACACACGTAGATCATGAGGCATGGCTGATTGACTTGGGTGCATCCTTTCACTTCATTCCCCATAGCAATTCATTATGTGAGTATGAGAAATATGATGGTAGTGATGTCTTCTTAGGGGACAAAAAGAAGCCTAGAATCATTGGTCGCAGAAAAGTCAAGTTGAAGTTGCAAGGTTGAAGGATTAGAACACTTCTATTTGTTATGCATATTCCTGTATTGGCCAGAAAGTTGACCTTTGTAAGAAAGCTCGATGATGTAGGTGCAAAAAGAATGTTCGAGAAAGAAACCTACAAGATGGTTTGGGGAGCACTGGTATTGGTGCGGGGAGTTCAAATTGGAACTCTGTACAAGCTACAAGGTAGCACTATTACTGATGGGTGAAACATTTCTATGGTTCCTGAAAGTGGAGTAGAAAATCTAGTGGCCTCTAGTGAAAAGACTATGCTATGGCATCAAAGGCTCGGACATATTAGAAAGAAGGGCCTTCGAATACTTCACGGTAAAGGTATGGTATAAGGTACGTCTAATAACTCTGGATTTTGATTTTTGTTAGTTCCATATAATACTAGTGATTCCCCCATTACTATTTTCATTGTATCCCCTTATTTTTTTGTTGTGCCCCTGTTGTCCCCACATTGTTTTTATTGTGCCCCATAGAAACGCACTATTGTTATTGTTGTGGCCTTATCTTATTATTGTTATGTTGACTTTGATTATATTTTACCCCTTAGACTCATATATATAGAAATGAGGTTTTGATCATTTGAATCATTCACGAATTGTTCATTTGTGTAATGTAAAGGAGGTTTCCCCCTCGAAGAGGCTACATTTTAAGTCATTGATCTATCTCTTTCTTCAATTTTCTGAGCTGGTTTCATAACAATTGGTATCAGAGCTTTGGATTTTATGGTTTTGCTGCTTCAAACATGTCATCGTGTAATTTTCTCTATAATTTTTTTTCTACGAGGTTTCAAAAGCAAAAAAAAACACCCATTTGAGATGAGACCATGATTACCCTCAGGTCTTAATTTCAGACCTTTGCTCGCTATATTTTCAGATATATGTTCTAAGAAAGTTAGGGTTTTGGCTGGATCCCAAATTACATCCCAAACATGTGACCGTGGGAAAATCGTCATAACTTTCTCTCTGTGTATTAGATTTAAATTTCGTAAGAAGGTACATAAATAGGACGGACTTTAGTTTCTGTGTATCAATCGTAGGTCCGAAGGTTGAAACAGTGACACGTGGAACCTCATACAAGTCCACTCTACTGAAAAAGTGTATAATCAGGTCATCTTGGGGGATTCGACACAATGCTTTCTTGGAGAATCCAATTTTGATCATACTAGTGTCGTTGGAAAGAGGACTCAAAAGGACACCACAGTTAGCAATTCTAAACTTTGGAGATCCGAAATTTCAGACATACATCAGATTTGATATCAAGCTCCTACAAGTAAAAAAAAAGGTGTGTAGTGTTTTTAAAAAGTTGCATAAGTTTTGTTTGGAAAATTAGTTTGAAGTAATTAAAAAGGAATAGTGAAGAAAATTATCATTAGTTGATGCCCCAAAGAAATAAAATGGAAATCCTTAGTAAGAAACCCAAAATCTCTACTATGACACATGAAGAAGAGGAAGAAATGCAACATGATATATCAAAATTACGAGACCAAGTGCAAAACATTTCTCTCTCACAAAAAGTAATAGAAGCTAAGATGGATGGTTTAAAGAATGGCATCAATGGTATGAAAGACAACATTGAAGATTGGAAGAAAGACATGGAAGGGTGAAAGGAAGGTTTAACAAATTTGCTACAAGAAATGCTTCCTAATGGCGAAAAGGTAGTAGAGAAAACTCATAATGAGAGCAAAAGAAATGTTAATCATGATTTGAAGAATGACAACATTGAAGATTTGAGGAAAGACGTGGAAGGTTTGAAGGAAGGTTTGAAAAAGTTGCCACAAGAAAGGCTTCCTAGTGGCGAAAAGGTAGTAGAGGAAACTCATGATGAGAACAAAAGAAATGTTAATCATGATTTCATATACTCTAACATTGGAATAAATATCCACCACGTTCCAAAGATCGATATGAGGAAGTTTGATGGCAAGGATCTCGTAACATGGATACTACATATGAAAAAATATTTCAATCTCCATAATGTGCAAAACACACAAAAGGTACACATTGAAACTTTATATTTAGAACCCAATCTGTTTGTATGGTATCGATGGCTTCAATCTCGTAAAAAAATTGTCACTTAATCAATTTTTACGGATGAAATGATATCACATTATGAGGATACAAAGAAAAACACCTTCTTTAGCCAATCGATAAATCTCAAACAAAAGGGTTCAATGGTGGAGCACATTGAGGACTTCCAAAAATTGAATATAAGGGTAAATGATATTCTAGAGGAGCATAGGATTGATGTTTTCATAGGGAGTTTAAAGGATAACATACAACATGAGGTTCGCCTTTGGGAACCTGATTCATTGGAGAAGGCACTCAGGTTAGCAAGAAACATTGAAAGCAAAATTATGGCAACAAGGAAGCCTACCACTCAAAATTATAAAGATGGAAGTGTTGCTACCCCTAGCCTTCCACAACCTCCAAGGTTGACACCACAACAGTTGGAAGAAAAAATATTGAAGGGGATTTGTTACAGCTGAGATAGAAAATACACTAGAGGTCATAAGTGTGCTGAGAAGAAATTATTTCACATAGATTGTGAAGAGGAGGAAGAAAAGGAACAAGAAACATCAAATGAAGAGGATATACATCAGGTATCAACCTTAGAGAAATAAGAAATGAATCCAACCATATCTTGTAATGCATTGGCAAGAATTACTATTCCTCAAACTCTCAAGATGGAAGGACATATCAAGAAGAAAAAGGTAATAGTGTTGATTGATTTGGGTAGTACCCATAATGTTATTCATTGTAAGATAGCGAAGGAATTGAATTGCTTCCTATATCCAACATGAGAGTGTCAAGTGATGGTTGCAAGTGGAGGAACCATAAATTACTCTGGAAGGTGCCATAATATCAAGCTATCCATGCGAGAATATGTATTGAATAATCCTATTATTTCTCTTCCAATTGGTGGTGTTGATGTTGTACTAGGAGTCCAATGGCTACAATATTTGGTACGATAACTTTTATTTTTCAAGAAATTTTCATGAAATTTTGTTGGGAAGGAAAGGAAGTTGAATTAAGGGGCATTGCAGGGAAACCAGGAAACACCATCAGCTCTAATGGCATGACAAAGCTTCTAAAGAGAGAACAATGAGGCGTAATTGCACAATTATGTTCACTAGAAGTTCCCACGTTGAAATCATCTATTGCTCCAGATCTCCAAAAAGCCTTGGACAATCATTCCAAGGTGTTTGGGACTCCCAAAGGCCTCCCACCTATTTGTGATCATGATCATGCTATTTGTTTGATTCCAGGAAGTGTTCCTCCAAACATCAGGCTTTACAAATATCCTTATGCCCAAAAGAATGAAATTGAACATATGATTGAAGAAATGTTAGAGGCTGGTATAACTCAACCTAGTCAAAGTTCTTTCTCTGCTCCAGTATTATTGGTGCACAAGAAGGATGGATCATGGCACATGTGTCTAGATTATAGGGAGCTCAACAAGCTCACTATTAAAAATAAATTTCTCAATCCTGTCATTGATGAATTATTGGATGAATTACATGGAGAAATTTACTTCACTGAGTTGGATCTTCATTTAGGACATCACCAAATCAGAATGAAGACTAAAGATATTTCAAAAACAACATTTACAACTCATGAGGGTCATTATGAATTTTTGGTCATGCCTTTTGGCCTTACCAATTCACCTTCTACATTTCAAAGTTTGATGAATTCCATTTTCAAAACCTTCCTTAGAAAATTTGAGTTAGTATTTTTTTGATGATATACTAATCTACAACAAGTCTTGCAAGGATCATGTTCAACATGTTCACAAGGTGCTCAAGCTAATTGAGGAGAAACAATTATATGCAAAAACTTCTAACTATTTCTTTGGAGTATAGGAGCTAGAATATATGGGTCGTATTATATCTCATGAAGGTGTTAAGGTATACCCTAGCAAAATTAAAGCCATTAATGAATGGAAACTCCCCACATCCATAAAGCATTTGCGATGATTTCTTGGGTTGACAGGGTATTATTGCATGTTTGTTAAAAATTATAGGAAAATAGCAACACCTCTAACAACATTATTAAATAAAGATGCATTTTCTTGGACTCTAGAAGCAACGAAGGCCTTTAAATATGTTAAAGAAGAAATGTGCCAAGCACTGGTCTTAGCTAGGTCAGACTTCACAAAAACCTTTATTATGGAATGTGATGCCTCAAGAAATGGGATTGGTGCTATTTTAATGCAAGAAGGAAGACCTATTTTTTTTTAAAGTCATCCAATCAAAGGAAATCATTTTCAAAAAGTTATTTATGAGAAGGAAATGCTGACAGTACTACATGCACTTAAGAAATGGTGACCTTACCTAATGGGAAAACACTTCAAGGTAAAAATGGATCATGATATTCTTAAATGGGTTATGAATTTGAAATCATCTACAAAAAAGGGAAACAAAATGTTGTTGTAGATGCACTCTCAAGAAAGGATGAGGATGTGAAATCATTCCTTTTTTCCATCTCTATCATCCAACCAGATTGGATAAACGAAGCAAGGGATGAATGGAAGAATGAATAAGAAGTGTGGGCACTCATTCAAAAGTTGCAACAAGATCCCAGCACATCTGATACATTTTGTTGGAAATATGATTCATTATGGTACAAAGATTTCTTATACCCTTGTAAGAATTCCCAACTCAAACAAAATATTATTCTAGAATTGCACACCTGTCCCTTAGGCGGGCACTTAGGATTTTTAAAAACTTACCATAGGGTTAAGAAGGATTTTTTTGGGATGGACTTAAATCTAATATTCAAAGGTTTGTGGTATAATTTTTGGTTCTCCAACCAAATAAAGTTCAGACAATTAGGACCCTTGGTCTGTTACAACTTCTATCCATTCTAATTCAACGTTGGGAGGAGGTTTCAATGGATTTTATCACAGTTTTGCCCAAATCCGGAGGAAAGAGTGTCATCATGGTGGTAGTTAAAAAACTTACCAAATATGCACAATTTTGTGCACTATCTCATCCTTTTAAAGCCCATACAGTTGCCACTACATTTACGGAAACAATTCAAAAGCTACATGGAAACCCAAAGATTATTGTAAGTGACAAAGATCCCATTTTCACTGGAAATTTTTGGACTGAATTATTTTCTTTTTTGGGTAGTCATTAGCTCATAGTGCATCTTATGATCCTTAATTTGACGGGAAAACTGAGATAGTTAACAAATATTTATAAGGTTATCTTCGTTACTTTGCATATGATAAACAAACATAATGGGTCAAGTGGTTGCCTATGGTTGAATGGTGGTATAACACTTCCTTCCATACTGCAGCAAAAATGACCTCATTTATCACACTTTATGGATATCATCCCCCGTCCATCACAACATCTCTAAGATAAAATTCTAAGGTTCAAGCAATGGAAGATCACATCGAGCATCAACAACAGGTTCTCCAACTTTTAAAGGATAACCTCACTTTGGCACATAATAGAATGAAACAACAAGCATATCAACATCATAGTGAATTAAGTTTTGATGTAGGTGACTGGGTATTTCTACAGCTACAACCATAAAAACAAATGTCCCTTAAGAAAGCTAAGAAGGATAATAAATTATCACCAAAGTATTATGGTCCATATAAGGTGTTGCAAAATATTGGTACTGTTAGAGCCTACATTTACCTCGGGCTGAAAAGTCAAGCTTCTGGGTTCAACATTAAACCACTCTTAGCCTCGTAGGTAGCCCTACGAGGACACGAGAGGGCTCTCTCCGGGTCAATCTCAGCGAAAAGTGTTTCAATGGGGCTTGAGATGACTTAAAATGGGAAACTGATTTTAGGCTAGTAAATAGATATCAAAGAGGTAATTTATTGAATGACTGAATTTTTTGGGCTGTATGGGGCAAAGGACAGCCTGAGATGGGAAATTAAATCAAAGACACAGAGTATTTTGTGAGGCAAGATAGGCAGGAGTTTTAGCAATAAAATTTAAATAATATGGAGTGGAAAGACTGTTGAGGGTTGAAAAGGGCATAATAAATGAATCCTTTTCAAACAGAAGAGACACAAAGCATGAATGCCTTCCCAAGGCAGAGCAGTAAACTGGATTCTACCTTTCTTACTTTAAAGCATTCAACTAGAAATGATCATGAATGGACATTAAAACATAACAAGATACATGAAACAGAAAGAAGAAACATATGCGGAACTCATACCACATGAACCTCATGAATCAGAGCTGCATCATTTTATTAATCTCCTGGCCAAACTGTACAGTGAAGCGTTGATTTTTTCTTCCACACCTTTCCTAGAACTCAAACACCTTACAAATGATTTTCAATACAATAAACAAACTCCACTATGAAAAAACAGATCAACCAAAAATGAGGGATTATTTAATCATCATTAACAAACAAGAGATGAAGAGCCAGCCATATGTTCTGAAAAGGAGCAGCGTTACATGTGAAATCTGTTTGATGACCAATGAATAGGCAGACTCTGTAGCGTAGACCCTTTGAATCATAACTGAAGTCAAAATAGGTAATTGAATCCTATTTCTTTGCTAAATTTTGAGCCTAGAATCGTGTAGTTTCTGATTTTAGTCCTAAAAAATCTACTTCTTGAATGCCACTTTGCACATTCCTACATAACTGCCCTCAAATTTCTGGAGATGCATTTGCCACTTTACAGAAATTGGGAAAAGTTCTCCAATATTTTAATGCTAAAATATGGGTCAAATCTGCCACATATGTTCTTTAAATATAAAGATGAATCGAATGCCCAAGTATTGCAATGACTGCCATCTATGACATTTTTCAAGCCTTGCTAGAGGTCAAATACTTTTGACGGGTTATGACTAGACACTTATGCAACAAACTTTTCCAAACAGGGCACTGTAATTACTAAATTATGTTAATTCTGAAAAATAACTCCTTGTATGTTTGGAAAATATTATGAAATCGCAAATGGATATCATTTTCTTGACTTTCAGTTATTCAACGAAACCACGATGTTGGCATGCTCCAAAATTTCTGCCAATGCCTCAGATACAGCTTTTAGATGTTCCTAATTACTTAGCACAAAGCACAGAGTTGAGATCTTCAAGACACAAGATATGATATCATCATAGACTTTGAAGGCTTGGCATGGATAGCTGGATGAAATTCGTACAACATTTATCAGATAAAACTTTATAGGAATGCAAGACCTTCTAGCTTCAGTATCTGTGACAGAATGTAAATCAGTGCTACCCAATGGAGACTACAGTATCCATAATTTTGCCAAAAGCTTCAACAAATCAATGGCCAGAGATATCAAGGTTAAAATAATGTTTGATATGTTCACTTTGTTATCCATAACCTCCTTGCCAACCTCTAGTTGTAGCAAGGACACAACGCCTTTCCATGATATGTCCAGAATTGTAACTAAATTCCCTCCACCTGTAGCTACTAATATTCCCAGCTCATATAAATTTTCTATTGTACAGGATGCTATATTAACAATATGAGGCATAACTTCCTTTCTACCATCATTTACAAAAATGCCATCTTTCTGATAAGTTTGCATCAGGTCAGAATTGGAATTGATGCTCCTGCAATAAATGGATGAGAGTCTTACTGCTGCACCAAGGAGCTCCTGCCATGCTTTAAGAATTTCTGAATGAAAATAGTCATGTGGCTTTCCTCATCTGAATCTTCTGTTGTAGAAAACGAGTGGAAATGAATTCTACACCATTTGCTTGCCTGTGTGGAAAGAATGACATATTGACAAAAAATGTCACAAGCATTTGCATATTGCAAGTATTGTTATGCCACATGTAAGATAGAGGCATTACATTTGCAATGAGAGACCCTAGAAAATGAATTTTCTTCCCAAACAGCTACAAGGCCTTCAACAATCTGACGCAAGTTAGAGGCGATTGTTGGAGTTGAGGTCCCTAGTTGACTAATAAGCTCAATGCGATCCTCAAACATTTGTCACAAGGCGAATTCACGGGTTTTTGGGCGATTGGAGTGAGTTTGGGCAATTCTCGGGCTTCCTGGCTGTGTGCACCGTGTAGCATGCCCAATGCGTCGCGCAGGTTCTGTGTGCCGCACTGGAGTAAGTTCACACTGTGCAGAGGCGCCCAATGTGCCACGCTCCTCTAGTGCGCTACGCAAGTTGTCTAGTGCGTTGCGCACTGATCTTCAACACAATTTTAGCTTCTGAACTCTGTTTTCACTTCCTTGATTTGTCTTGACTTTTTCTGATGTCTTTAGCATGCATATGAATCATCAAATGTGAAAATAACTCATGACAAACCCATTGCTGCAATATTTTGAACTTTGACACTTTACACCTTTAATACATACTCTGTTCTTTGTTTCCATTGATTTTTGAGCTGATGATGAATCTTATCAACTTTTGCAGGCATGGTGGCATCATATTTCGGCAAAAAATGACCAAACGCTGCATTTGAACATTTTCAACCGAAAAACCAACGCAATTATTTCAAAAGATGAAAAGATGATTTTTTCTTCAAAACAGGGTTTTGAAGAAAAGTCATGATCAATCAGTATGACAATGAAATTTTCAAAATGAAAACATATTTTGAACCTCCCTCTGACCTACTAGCATTATTTGACATTCTGAAGACCAAACCCTAGACCTAGAAACTGAAAGACTCATTTTTTACCAAAACACTATCTATGACTGTAAATGACTGAAATCAACTTTGATGATCTTTGAGAAATTTTGACCAACCCAGCAGGTACAACCATGAGGGAAACATGTGAAGAGACCCTTCCATCAGACATTGGCATGACCCTAATGGAATGCAAATGGAAGAGTTGAATGAGACACCTAAAATGAGATGCAATAAGAGAAATGATCTCTGACGGAGGGCTGACCAGACCGACTCTAACAAGTACTATGGCATACAAATTGGAGCTTCATGCATCTTCCCGAGTGCACCCAGTTTTCCATGTTTCATGCTTAAATAAGGTTATAGGTGACAAGGTCCTAGTTCAAACAATATTTCCAGAACTTGAGAAGGAAGGAAAAATCATATTTTAAACTGAAGCAGTCACAGAAACAAGAACTTGACAACTATGAAATCGATCAATTTTAGAGTGTCTAATCAAGTGGAAGAACTTAGCCACTGAAGATTGTACATGTGAGGATGAGAATCTTATACAGAAGCATCCAGAACTACTCAAGAATTGAGGACAACACTTTTTTGAATAATTAGGGCATCTTAGGTCCCTATAATACTAGTGATTTCCCCATTACTATTATCATTGTAGCTCCATAGTGTTATTTTTGTGCCCCTGTTGTCCCTAGATTGTTATTATTCTGCCCATATAAACCCACTATTGTTATTGTTGTGCCCTTATATTATAATTGTTATGTCGGCTTGGATTATATTGTGACCCCTTGGACTCCTATATATAGAAATAAGGTATTGGTCATTTGAATCATTCAAGAATTTTTGATTTGTGTAAATGTAAAGGAGGTTTATCCCTCGAAGAGGCTAGGTTTTAAGTCGTTGATCTATATCTTTCTTATATTTTGTGAGTTGGTTGCATAAAAATTTTAGGTCCCTATAATACTAGTGATCCCCCCATTACTATTTTCATTGTATCCCTTATTGTTATTGTTTTTCTCCTATTGTACCCATATTGTTATTATTGTGCCCCATAGAATCCCACTATTATTATTTTTGTGCCTTTATATTATTATTGTTAGGTCGGCTTTGGTTATATTGTGACCCCTTAGACTCCTATATATAGAAAGGAGGTTTTTTCATTTGAATCATCTAAGAATTGTTAATTGGTGTAATGTAAAGGAGGTTTCCCCCTCAAAGAGGCTTATTTCTAAGGTGTTGATCTATCTTTTCTATCTTTTTGTGAGCTGGTTTCATAACATTTGGCATCAAAGCTTTGGATTCTAGGGTTTCGTTGCTCCAAACAAGTAATCATGGAATTTTAAATATAACTATTTTTATTTGATGTTTCAAAAGCTAAAAAAAACCCATTTCATACTAAATCATGTTGAACCTCAAGCCAAAATTTCAGATCTTTTCTTGCTATAGTTTTGGAGATATAATCTGAGGAAGTTAAGGTTTTTGTAGACCCCCAAATTACATTCCAAATAGGTGACTTTGGGAAAATCATCATAACTTTCGATATGAGCATCAGATTGAATTTTCGTAAGAAGTTTTAGAAAGAGGACGCACTGTAGTGTTTTTGGGTATGATTTTTAGAACCTAATGTTGAAAAAATGACTCGGGGAATATTGTACAAGTTCACTCTACTGAACCAGTCTATACTCAGGTCATCGTGGGAGATTTGGCATAACTCTTCATTGGAGAATCCAATCTTGATCAGACTTGCGGGGTTAGAAAGAGTACTCAGAGGGTTACTGTAGGAAGAAATTTCATACCTTGGATATCCAAATTATAGAGATACATCAGATTCAATATCGAGCTCCTACAAAGTGTAAAAAGGTGGGTAGTTTTTTTTTTTAAATTTCTGCATAAGCTTGGTTTGAAAAATGGTTTTAAGGAATTCAAAGGGCATAGTGAAGCATTATTATTGGTAATTGATGCCCTGAAGAAAGAAAATGGAAACAATAAGTAAGCAACCTGAAATCTCTAGCATGAACTATGAAGAAGAGGAAGAAATGCAACATGATATATCAAAATTACGACACCAAGTGCAACAAATTTCACTGACAAAAAAAGTAACATAAGCTAAGATGGATTGTTTAAAGAAAGGTGTAGAAGCTAAGATGTATGGTGTGGAAGCTAAGATGGATGGTTTAAAGAAAGGAATAGAAGCTAAGATGAATGACGTGGAAGTTAAGATGGACGATGTGGAAGATAATATGGATGGCGTGGAAGCTAAGATGGATGATTTAAAGAAAGACATGGAAGATTTGAAGACAAATTTGAAGACATATTTGACAAATTTTCTACAAGAAATTCTTACTAATGGTGAAAGGGTTGGAAAGGAAACTCATGATGAGAACAAAATAAATGTTAATCATGATTTCATACACTCTAACGTTGGATCGAAGAACCACCATGTTCCAAAGATCGATATGAGGAAATTTGATGGTAAGGATCCTAGAACATGGATACTACAAATGGAGCAATTTTTTGATCTCCATAATGTGAAAAACACACAAAAGGTACACATTGCAACTTTATATTTGGAACCAAATTAGTTTGTACGGTATCGATGACTTTGCGCTCATAAAAAAATTGTCACCTGGGAAATTTTTACAGATGAAATGATAGCACATTATGAGGATACAAAAAACAACACTTTTTTTTAGCCAATTGATAAATCTCAAACAAAAGGGTTCAATGATGGAGCACATTGAGGACTTCCAAAAATTGAATATAAGGGTAAAAGATAGAGGAGAAAAGGATTGATGTGTTCATAGGGACTTTAAAAGATAACATCCAACAAGAGGTTCGCCTTTGGGAACCAGATTCATTGGAAAGGCATTTAGGTTGGAAAGAAAAATGGAAAGAAAAATTATGGCAACAAGAAAGCCTACCACTCACAATAATAAATATGGAAGGGTTGCTACCCCTAGCCATCCACAACCTACAAGGCTGACACCACAAAAATTGGAAGAAAAAGGAGCAAAAGGGCTTTGTTATAGTTGTGATAGCAAATACACTAAAGGTCATAAGTGTGCCGAAAAGAAATTATTTTACATAGATTGTGTAGAGGAGGAAGAAAAGGAACAAGAAACATCAAAAGAAGAGAATATACAACAAGAAAAAACCCTATAAAAAGAAGAAATGAATCTGACCATATCTTCAATGCATTGACTGGAATTACCACTCCTGAAACTATCAAGATAGAAGGGCATATCAAGAAGAAAAACGTGATAGTGTTGATTGATTAGGGAAGTAACCATAATTTGTTTCAATGTAAGATAGCCAAGGAATTGAATTGCTTCCTATATCTAGCACCAAAGTTTCAAGTGATGGTTGCAAGTGGAGGAACCATAAATTGCTCATGAAAGTGCCATAATATCAAGCTATCCATGGGAGAATATGTATTGAATAGCCCAATGCTTTCCATTCCAATGGGTTGTGCTAATGTTATACTAGGAGTCCAATGGCTACAATCGTTGGGTACAATAGCTTTTAATTTTCAAGAAATTTTCATGAAATTCTCTTCAGAAGGAAAGGAAGTTGAATTAAGGGGTATCACAAGGAAACTGGGAAAGGTAATCACCTCTAATGGAATGACAAAGCCTCTAAAGAAAGAACAACGAGGCGTAATTGCACAATTATGTTCACTAGAGGTTCCCACATCAAAATCATCCATTTCTCCAGATCTCCAAAAATTCGTGGACAATCATTCCAAGGTATTTGAGACTCTCAAAGGCCTCCCACCTATTTGTGATCATGATCATGCTATTAATTTGATTCCAGGAAATGTTCCTCCAAATATAAGGCCTTACAGATATCCCTATGTCCACAAGAGTGAAACTGAACGTATGGTTGCAGAAATGCTAGAGGATGGTATAATTCAACTTAGTCAAAGTTCTTTCTCTGCTCTAGTAGTATTGGTTCACAAGAAGGATGGACCATGGGTCCATATTATAGGGAGCTCAACAAGATCACTATTAAAGATAGATTTCCCATTATTGTCATTGATGAATTATTGGATGAATTGCATGGATCAATTTACTTCACCAAGTTGGATCTTTGTTCAGGATATCATCAAATTAGAATGAAGACCGAATACATTCCAAAAACAACATATAGAACTCATGAGGGTCATTATGAATTTTTGGTCATTCCTTTTGGACTTACTAATGCACCTTATACATTTCAAGGTTTGATGAATTCCATTTTCAAACCCTTCCTTAGAAAATTTGTGTTAGTATTTTTTGATGACATACTAAAATACAACAAGTCTTGGAAGTATCATGTCCAACATGTTGACATGGTGCTCAAATTATTGGAGGAGAAACAATTATATGCAAAAATCTCCAAATGTTTCTTTTGGAGTACAAGAGGTGGAATATCTGGGTCATATTGTATCTCATGAAGCTGATAATGTAGACATTAGCAAAATTAAAACCATTAAGGAATGGAAAATCCCCACATCCATAAAGCATCTACGAGGATTTCTATGGTTAACAAGGTATTATCAGAAGTTTGTTAAGAATTATGGGAGAATAGTAGCACCTCTAACAAAATTGTTGAATAAAGATGCATTTTCATGGACTTCAGAAGCAACGAAGCCCTTTGAATATCTTGAAGAGGCAATGTGCCAAGCACCAGTCTTAGCTACATCAGACTTCACAAAAACCTTTATTATGGAATGTGATGCCTCAGGAAATGGAATTGGTGATGCCTCATGAAATGGAATTGGTGTTGTTTTAATGCAAGAAGAAAGACCCATTAATTTCGAAAGTCATCCAATCAAAGGAAAGTATTTACACAAAGCTATTTATGAGAAGGAAATGTTGACAATACTACATGCACTTAAGAAATAGCGACCCTACCTAATGGGAAGACATTTCAAGGTAAAAACAAATCATGATAGTCTTAAATAATTTTCAGAAAAAATATTATCTTCAAAAGAGTAGCAAAAATGGGTCACAAAGATGTTGGGTTATGACTTTGAAATCATCTACAAAAAAGGGAAGAAAAATGTTGTGGAAGATGCACTGTCAAGAAAGGATGTGGATGTGGAAGCATTTCTTTGTGCCATTTCTATTATCCAACCAGATTGGATAAAAAAACAAGGGATGAATGGAAGAATGACGAGAAAGTGTGGGAACTCATGATGAGCCTCATCATTGGGTAATTATATGGGCCTTAATTCACCTCCTAGCTTAGTCAAACCAACTATTCTCATAACTTATTGCAAACTTTTGATTATATTTTGTTTCCAAGATGAGTTGGAGTTGGATATTTTGCTTTGTGGTCTAATGTGAATTTAAATTAGGATTAAAGGATAAAAGCAAGGAATTTTGGCAAAGACCAAGGTAAAAATTTGAATGGGACAAGGGAGAGGGATTATAGGAGGTAAATCCTCCTCATTTACTACCCCTCCATTCAAATATTCCTCCATTAGCTTGGAGTGCAAACGTCCAAATCATGAGGACTAGAAGGCAGCCGAGCAAGTGAAAGACAAAGCACCAGTTTATCTCACGATTGGGAGCTGAGCCTCCCTAATTTTAAGGAATTCGTTGGGGACTTCAGATGTATAAGTAGAGAGGCCTAGGACCTCAATAGGATTCATAATTTTTATTATAAAATTGTTAAATTGGAAACTAGGGACAAACTCCATGTGGGTCATCTTATTTATGGTAGCTGATAATTTTATTAGATCCTTCTCATCGAGAGGTGTAGGATTGATCTAAAGATCATCCAATTCCAATAAGTATTTATGAAGTTATGAATTTATTTATGTTATAAAATAAATTGTCAAGTCGGCCAACAACTTGAGTAGGCTCAGAAGCCCAATATACATGTCTATTCATCATCTACAATTTAGTATAAATAGAAGAGGATCTGAAGTCATTTGAAAACACTCTTAATGTTATATCCTCTCCATGTCTTGGGTTTTTGGAGAAGGAGATAACTAAAGAATACACTGACCTAGAAGGAGCCCTAGCTGTAGATGATGCCCAAATCCAAAGTAGATTTATACTGATCATGAGGAGACCTTATACGTTGTTCATAAGGAGACCTTATATGTTGTTCTCATACGTTTTTCTAGAAGTCACTGATACGAAGGGCAGAGAGACTCCTTACACACATGCAATTCATATGGAAGAGCCGCAGTCATAACACATAGAAGAGTCGTAGTCATAACGCATGGAGGAAGCTGTAGTCATAATGCATGGAAGAAGTTGTAATCATAATAATGTCAAGGATATCTGGTTGCAGTTAATAAGAGACTTGTAGCTACCAAGGTGTGATGGTTTACGCAGCCCTAAATGTTGCAGAGAAGAAGACTTTATACGTTGTCCATAATGGAGACATATATGTAGATCGGGAAGTCTTATATGCTATTAATGATGAAGATATTCCTACGCAGTTATGAAGACTCATATGCAGTCAATAGTGACAATCATATGTAGTCAATGGTGACACTCAAACACAGTCAAAGGAGACATGTGAAACTCAGTCAAAGGAGACATGTAACAAGCAACTTCCTCTCTGAAATTCTAAGTATAGTAGTTGCAGTCAAGAAGTGAACTGAACTCAGATACAGGGGCTAGAATTCAAGGGTAATAGAGAGCAGTAAGGTCACCTAATAAACAATCTCAGCATAGAGATGTCTCTGAGGTACAGTCAGGCATAATGATGAACAACAGTGGTAGAATGGCATACCTGTAGAAACCCTATCATGATGAACAACAATGATAGAATGGCATACCTGTGGCAGCCCTATCATGATGAACAACAACATTGATAGAATGGAATACATGTAGCAGCCCTATCACCATGGACAACAATGATAGAACTATGATGGTCAAGAGATTCTTGGTATTCCTGTAAAAGGACTCAACATAATTGAAATAATAAGGATGAGCATTCTCAAATCATAATGATAGAAGAAACATCATGGGCATGTTAGTAAAAGGTAGCATGATGATGAATGAGACAGCATGATGCAACATGATGGTGGTATATGATAAGGTGTAGTAAATGGATGAGATGCAGCACTAAGATAGGTGAAGGAGTCACCTTAGAGAATCAGTTAAAGAAATATGTCTTCAACTGATCTCATGCGATATCAAAAGTCAAGTATGGACTTCTATTGTAAATGTACTATCTCTCTCGCTTTCTTTACTCAACTGTGAAGAACATAAAAGAAGAATTGATCAAGGTTTTCCCCACATTGTGGGGTTTGTCCCTGGCTAGTGCCACGTCTTGTGTCCTCTTGTATTGTCTTGTCTTCTGTGATTTATATTTATCTTTTATCTGCAGTTTACTTTAATGCTGATGTGATCGTTGATCAGGAAAAGACAACTAAAATTGAAATAAATTTCTCTAGCATAGAACATACCTAAACTTAACATGGTATCAGAGCTGAGGTGAAGAAAATGCCCAAGCCAGAGTGAAAGAGCAATCACCGAAGACAGTTGGGAGAGGATAAAAGGATCAATGGGTTCCTCATACCTTTTCTAATTCACCTAGGGTGAAGTCGAAGCAGAGTATATTATTAGAATGGTGCAGTGGAAGTTTTTGATGGCTTATTTAAAGATCACTTCATTGGGAAGTTCAGATATAAGGGTGGAAGGAAAGGTATATGCCTTGGTTGCAAAATGTTTGACTATGATGCGAAGGAGTGTCCAAATGGCAGAGACACATCTCTTGATGAAAATAACAATCATTCCACGGATATCTTCAATGATCAAAGGAATGACTGTAATACAGGTCATCAAGTAAATGGTTGACTCATCAGAAAAACCAAGGAACCCCCAAATATATTTTATGTACCTGATCACAAGAAGGACCTGGTGTCCATCTCGAGGTTTCAAGGTGGCACTCATTGATGGAAAGGTATGTGTTTGAAAATAGATTTTTCAAAGATGTTTTGAGTTCAAGGTTTTATCAAGTTGCGGGAAGTCCACTGGGGACCATGTCCATTGACACAGCACTGGAGGTTTGTGAGTCAGATGATGACAGGGATGCCTGAATTCAAAAGGAGCATGAAAGTACATGTTTGAGATGTATCGAAGGAAAATATTAAGAGGGGACCAGTCCCCTCATGTAGCAGGTCCACGGGCTTGAAACAATCTCAAGGGTTTGAGATTCATGACCAGGAATCTCACATATGCAGCTGGAAGAAATCCCTCTATGGCTTGAAGTAAAAATCCCTAGGCATAGTATGAGATGATTGATAGCTGTCGGATGAAGCTAAGATTCATTAGGAGTGAAATCGATCCAAACCATTACCTGAAGGTTGTGGATGATAGACCTCTCATACCATCACCTTATGAGGATGAACTATTTATGATAGGTACAGACCCTCTCATTTACGGAAGTAAGAGGGAGTTGGATTCCAGATGTGGAATCATAAAGTACTAGCATGTGACTACCCCAAGAATATTAACATTCAGAAGTTATATGATAGTGATGTCAGATCAGATTTGGGAAATCCCTATGGGTCTCATAAACTCATTCGCATTGATATTCTTGGTGAACTTCCGTCCTGACATATGTTTTGCAGTTAGCATGGTGAGCTCATATTTGGTTGAGCCTCACTGGATTGGTGCAAATAATCCTCTGAGATATCTTCGAGGCACAATCTCTCATGGATTGAGATACACTGCCGGAAATATGAAACTGCACAATTATTCAAATGTTGATTGGGTAGGAAGTGTGGAGGATCACTAGAGCACTTCTTAGTGCTATTTCTCTTTGGATTTTGCTTCGATATCATGGGTGAGCAGGAAGTAGAAGTCAGTTGTTATAAGCGCCACTAAGACTGGATACATATCTACGAGTATGATGTTGTGTGAAGCTGCATGGTTGTGGAAGCTCTTCAGTGAGCTATTTGTACACATGATGAATAGCACTGTGATTCTCTGTGACAACCAAAGGTGGGATTCAATTATTGAAGAATCCCATATTCGACGATTGCTCCAGCAAATAGACATCAGATACTGACATATCTAGGATATGGTAAGTCGATGAGCAAGGAGGTTCCATCGCACTGAGATGATGTACATGTCGCTACACTTGGTCAAAGCCTCGGGGAAAGATCAAATTTGTGATTTTCCCGAATGACTTGGAGTCATCGAGAGACCCTTGCAAAAGGGTCTTGCATGTTGTATACTTTGAGCCCTAGGAGCTCTGGGGGCTTGCGGTTCTTACTGGAGCAACATACGACCACAAGGTGACTCACCCTCCCCTAGCAGTGTGCACTGGACAGGATGATTCGCTCTCCTTTGGACAAGATGATTTTCTCTCTTGTGGGATAGGATGATTCACTCTCCTGTGGACAGGATGATTCCCTCTCCTGTGGACAAGATGATTCACTCTCTTATGTAGAAGGATGATTAGTTCTCCTGTGAGATCTGGATGATGTGTTCTCTATGACGATTGTGTAGCAGGATGATTAGTTCTCCTATGAGGTCTAGATGATGTGTTCTCCATGACGATTGTGTAGTAGGATGATTAGTTCTCCTGTGAGGTATGGATGATGTGTTCTCCATGATGATTGTGTAGCAAGATGATTAGTTCTCTTATGAGGCCTAGATGATGTGTTCTCCATGGCGATTATGGAACAGGATGATTCACTCTCTTGTGGGCCAGGATGATTAGTTCCCTGTGGCATCCACTGGACAGGAAGATTCACTCGCATGTGGATAGGATGATTTGTTCTCCTGTCAAGGCATCCTACCCTTGCAGTCTGGGACTCATGGGAAGTACCTCTCATCTGATCAATGAGCAGGGAAATGAGGATAGGGACCATAGTAGTACCGATGGATGCATCATTGTATCTACCATACTCCCTATGCTAGGATGACCTTCATTGATCTAGGATCAATGATACTGGTCTGTAACTAGTGGTAGGAGTTGTACCCACTATGAAATTGAATTCGAGTCAGTAGAGGACTAGTCTGGGACCAGTGGTATATACTCTGAGATTGACTTCGAGTCAGTAGAGTACTAGTCTAAGACTAGTGGTAGGAGTTGTACATACTATGACATTGACTTCGAGTCAGTTGAAGATTAGTCTGGGACCAGTGTTACACACTTTGAGACTGAATTCAAGTCAGTGGAGAATGGTATGACACATTCTCGATTAATTCTTCATCTTCATGGTTCAGCAAAGCTGAGCAGAGCAGAGAAGAGCTAGTAGTGCTGAGCAGAGTAGAGCTAAGCAGCATAGCTAGTAGAGCTGAGCAGAGCCAACAGAGCTGAGCAGTGCTAAGCAGTAGATCCAGCAGAGTTGAGAAAAGTTGAGCAGAGCAGAGCACAGCCAACAAAGCTAAGTAGAGCGAGCAGAGATGAGCAGAGCTGAGCAGAGCAGTGTAGCGCATTAATAACAGAGATAATAAAGTCAGACATATGGACCAACGGATGGAGTTCTCCCTAGTTGAGAGGGAGTGTTAAATTGGAAACTAGGGCCAAAATCCATGTGGGTCATCTTATTTATGGAAGCTAATAATTTTATTGGATCCATCTCATCGAGAGGTGTAGGATTGATCTAAATATCATCCGATTCTGATATGTATTTATGAAGTTATGAATTTATTTATGTTATAAAATAAATTGTCAAGTCGGCCAACAAATTGAGTACGCTCAGAAGCCCAATAGACATGTCTATTCATCACCTATGTTTTAATATAAATAGAAGAGGATTTGAAGTCATTTGAAAACAATCTTAATGTGATCTCCTCTCCACGTCTTTGGTTTTTGGAGAAGGAGAGAACTAAATAATACACTGGCCTAGAAGGAGCCCTAGCTGCAGATGATGCCCAAATCCAACGCAGACTTATAGTGATCATAAGGAGACCTTATACGTTTTTCATCAGGAGACCTTATACATTGTTCTCATACGTTGTTCTGGAAGTCACTTATACGAAGGGCAAAGAGACTCCTTACATGCAGTGACATTCATATGGAAGAGTCACAGTCATAACGCATGGAAGAGACACAGTCATAATGAATGGAAGAAGCCACAATCATAACGCATGGAAGAAGTCGTAGTCATAATAATAACAAGGAGATCTGGCCATAGTTAATAAGAGACCTGTAGCTGCCAAGGTGTGAAGGTTTACACAGCCCTAAACTACAACCACGTGAAGCCCTAAATGTTGTAGAGGAGAAGACTTTATACGCTGTCCATAATGGAGACATATATGCAGATCAGGAAGACTTATACACTGTTCATGATGGAGATATTCCTACGCAGTTATGAAGACTCATATGCAGTCAATGGTGGCACTCATACATAGTCAATGGTGACACTCAAACATAGTCAAAGGATACATGTAAAACACATTCAAAGGAGACATGTAACAAGCAGCTTCCTCTTTGAAATTCTGAGTATAGTAGCCGCAGTCAAGAAGTGAACTGAACTCGAGTACAGGGGCGAGAATTCAAGGGTGATAGAGGGCAGCAACGTCACCTAATAGACAATCTCACCATAGAGATGTCTCTGAGGTATAGTCAGGCGTAATGATGAACAATAGTGATATAATGGCATACCTATAGTAGCCCTATCATGATGAACAACAATGATAGAATGGAATACCTATAGTAGCCCTATCATGATGAACAACAGTGATAGAATGGCATACCTGTAGTAGCCTTATCACAATGAATAGCAGTGATAGAACTATGATGGTAAAGAGATCCTTGGTATGCCTATAAAAGGACTAAGCATAATGGAAATAATAAGGATGAACAGTCTCAAATCATAATGATACAAAAAACATCATGGGCATGTCAGTAAAGGGCAACACAATGATGAATGAGACAACATGATGCAACATGATGGTGCTACATGGTAAGGTGCAGCAAATGGACAAGATGCAGCACTAAGATAGGTGAAGGAGTCACCTTAGAGAATCAGTTGAAGAAATATGTCTTCAACTGATCTCATGCGATATCAAAAGTAAAGTATGGACTTCTATTGTAAATTTAATATCTCTCTCACTTTCTATGTTGAACTATGAAGAAAATAAAAGAAGAATTGATCAAGGGTTTCCCCACATTGTGGGGTTTGTCCCTGGCTAGTGCCACACCTTGTGTCCTCCTGTCTTGGCTTGTCTTCTGCGATTTATATTTATGTTCTATCTACAGTTTACTTTAATGCTGATGTCATTGTTAATTAGGAAAAGATAACTAAAATTGAAATAAATTTCTCTAGCATAGAACATGCCTAAACTTAACAAAAACTCTACTCTATTTCTAAGCTGCAAGACCTGTGACAGTTTTTGATGTAATCCATTGTTTTGGTAATAAGAATGAGTTGTTTTTTGAGCCAGAACTGAGTTAAATCAGAGGGCTAAAGCTCTTGGGTTAGGGCCCAACCCTAGCAGCCAAGGCTCCTCTTTATTATACATGTATGCTAGTATAGATTCATAGTTTAATTGTTGATTTGCTTAGTAGATGCATTTCCATTACAACAATATACATTAGATTGGTTGTGTGATAGTTTGCTTCCATTTGTGCCTTCTTTCAAGTAGCAGGTTAGTAAGGAGAAAAAGGATCACCATAAGTTTCTCAGTAGGTGTCTCGACCTCACTTCCTCCCTTTGGCACCATGACTTAAGAAAGGGACCCTTCAGCAACCCCAAAAAACACAGATTTCTAGTTCTTGTATGAGCATTGGAGTTTGTTGTCTTTGATTCAGTATTTGGTTCATGTTGCAAGGAAAATTTCATTTTCATCCTTTTCCATCTCCATTTATGCAATGATATCTCACTCATGCTTTCATTCCCTTCAACAACTTTCTTCATGCATAATATAGGAAATTGATTCATGCTTTTCTAGTTTATGAAAATGTATCTTGTTGCATAGTTCTTGTAAGACACACATGTTTTAAGAAAAGAAGGTACTTCAGGAGGAGATCCAAACTTCATTACCAATAGCCACCTTCCACTTCATCCATAGTAGCCATCTCTTGTTTCACCAGCACCATCACTAGTTTTTCATCATTTTTCATTGAAATTCCCCTAATTACATTGAGCGAAGCTAGCCATCTCTTATCTTGGATATTGACTCTGAGTGCTCCTAGACCTTATAACACCCCATTCCACTTATCACAAACCTATCCCAAGCTTCCCAACATCTCCAACACCTCACAATTAGCTCTCGGCTGTATCCTATAGGTTTCATGTAATTCCTACAAGATCATCATGTAGGTATCTAGTACATCCTGTAGGTTTTCCTGAAATGGCCTATTTTGAGGCATTGATGGGAAACCTCTAGGAAGTCACAAAAATCCTCCTAGGAACCTTCCACACCATCCAACCACTTCATCAACCTTCTAGCCATCCTCAATCACCTTCCATCCACCTGTCACATCCACAAGAACAATTAGTTTGAATACTTGATTTTACCTAAAGAAAACCAAAAAAGGGAAAACATATTTAGTTTATTTTTTTCTTGCACATTAGTATGGTGTGATGCTCTTTACTTCGACAACTCAGATAGTAGCATTTGTTTAGTGTTGATTTATAAATTCTACTTAGCATGGCTGCTTAAAAGTTTAATTAGGATATGGTGTGATTAGCATTACATGTTGTTTTCTTCATTACTGCAGTAGAGTAGCTCTCTTAGAGTACATTTTCCCTTATTCCATCAAATAATCAAGCTTCTTCTAACTCTATAAAAGTTTGTCTTTGAACCCCTAGCATATCTCACCAGCCAAATAGTGACAACAGGTAGGACCATCACTTTTACTTGTGCATACAACACTATCACCTCCAAGTTTGTATGAACCATGGATTGATAATAAAGCTGGTAGCCTAGGAGTTGCAGCATCCTTGCTGCAACACTGGCGCTCATCACTTTTTGGCACCGTTGTCGGGGAGGTGTTTGAGTAGAATGTGATTACTGCTTTCTTTTCTTCTATTTCTCGTCTTCAATATTTTTCCATTAATTTATTTCTACAAATGTAATCTAGTTGATTCCTTCCTTTCAATTTTCATTATCTTCTTTCCTTTCTATTCTGCAAGTAGGATTTCAATTTAGCAAGTAGATTTTTTTCATTCTATCAATGATTTTCATTCAATTAGCAATTTCATTTTGCAAGTACTTTCTAGGTTTAAAAAAAAAAAGAATACAAAACCAACCCAAAAATATTTCCTTTCATGCCTCGTAGGAATAGGGGCAACTTAGGGAAATTTTTTCCAAATACCCCCACTACATCCAACAACCAACCTTATCTCTTCTTCAGTGGCTAACTAGAGGAACCCTTAGGTGAACAACTTGACATATTTGAAGAACCTGCAGGGGAAGAAGAAGAAGAGGAAACCATTCCTACTGATCCAATGGCTGAAAATAAAAATGACAGAGGGAATAGAGAGAGAGTTGAGGGTGCCTTCCCCATCAGGGAAACCAACGGGGACACTAAGACAAGAAATATAAGCCCCTCTGCCCTACCTCATTTCCATTTCCTAGCCATAGAGGACCCCGACACTTTCGTATTTGAGTTTGTTGTTATTATGCGAAACCTGTGACTATACAGATGATGAGAAAAAGTTAAAACTATTTCCATCTACTCTCAAGGATGTATCATTGCACTGGCTCATGGGCTTACCTGGAGATAGCATCACAACTTGGGCACAGATGAAGCATGGCTTTAATAACAAATATCGGAACTACTTTAGGTCAAAGGATACTAAAGAATAAATTTTTAGGATGACCATAGGCCATGATGAATCCTTAGAAGACTACGAAGAAAGATTCCATCTCAATTACAAAAGGGGCAGGTGCACACTTGATCCTAAGTCACTAAAGTTGGTCCCGCTCAGGGGAGTAAGAGAAGTTGTTATGGATACCTTACATTTTTTAGCAAGAGGTGATATCTACCAATTACCCTATGAGGATATCAAGACTATCTTTAGAAACCCTTTTAGGGCAGCTAGGAAAAAGGGTAGGGTAGTCAACCTATTGCCAGTACATCATCTTCCAACTCATCCATCAAGGGTGAAATTGGAAATATGCTGGAAGATTTCAAAAGTGAGATGTTTCAAACCCTTGCCTTGCAAATGGACACCATGAACATTAAAAGGAAGCAAGAGGAAGTAGAGACAGCCATTACCATCTTTTGTCCTAGATGAACCAGGAGGGACCCTATGAACGAATGTCCATTAAACTATATTGAAATTTTCTTGGTCTGTGAAGAAAACCACTCCACAAAAAAGTGCCCTTCTTTACCCGAACTCAAAGCTGTATATCAAGAAGTTGAAGGGGTCACTGAGCAGCTTTCCTACATTAACCAAAGGAGACCTCTTGGGCCTAGGCCATACCAGCAGGGCATGCAAGGGTCATCCCATGCATATTACAACCCCAACTAAACCACGACTATACCTTCTTGGGAACCCCTTGTTCATCCTTCCTACTCTACACCCCTTCCTTCATCCTATGCATCTTCGTATCATTCCCAGCTAGCCAACTAGTCATTTCAACCTTACGCTCCACCACAACCTTAGTGGAATACAACACTCCAAGGGTGGAGGCCCTAATACGACAATGCTCCAGCTCTATTTCCTCCACCACCTGACCAACCACAACTCCTACACTCTACTCCACCCAAGAAACCCTAGATGCTTGACCAGCCAAATCCAAACCCGAACAATAGGTAGGCTCAGTAAGTATACAATGGAGAGACAACATATCTAGCTTATGCTGTGGAAATCCAGGAGATAAATCTGAGATCTGGGAGAGTTCTCTTGGATAACGAACCTCCCCCTCTAGCTAGGGAGGTTGAGGAAGAAAGAGAGGAAAGCCACCTTAAAGTAAATCCACCCTTTCTTGAGAGATTAGCCCAACCACTCCAGCCTACCCCAGAAGAAACTAAACTTCTAGGAGAATTGAAAAATCTATGTGTAAAGAGCCCCCTTCTCCAGACAATAAAATAGGTTCCCATTTACAATAAGTTGATTAAGGATAAATGCTTCAAGCATCCAGGGAGGCGAAAAAGGGATGCCGATACCATTAATGTCATTGGCTAGTTGTCCAGCTTAATGCTAGGATAGGTAATATGTCCAAAATATTTTGACCCTGGAAGCCCTGTAGTAGATGTGCAAATCAATGGCACCATTGTCCCACACACTCTGATCGATCTTGGGGGCTGCCATTAGTGTGATGACCAAGGAAACCATGCTCAAGCTCAACCTCCAAGGGTCATTGAGGAAGACCACAAAAATTCTATAACTTGTAGACTATTCCACAGTAACCCCTGAGGGAATTGTGGAGGATGTGATGGTCTCCATTGACTCTTGGGAGTACCCTACAAATTTCCTAGTTTTCCACCCTAAGGCTAAGCTTACTGGTTATCCTCTCATCCTTAGGAGGCCATGGATGGGGAGAACCAATGATTACATTAGCTGCAGAGTTGGGAATATGACCATGAATAATGGACATATGTCCAAGCAGTTAGTCCTATACCCTCCTGATCAACCTTCTCTAGAGCATGATTTACCTTTATGGTTGGAGGAGGAAGAAGATGAGGTTTATTCCACCCAAATTTATTCTTTGGAAGCAACCATGGGAGGAGGACAAAAAGATGAGGATGACTTGATTGAACACTTGCTCCAAAGTCCAACTCCTAGTTCATTACCTTTAGAAGAAACAGTAAAGGAAACCCAAAAAAATCATCCAATTCACTTATTCTTGGCCAATTACAACCCACCCCGTGTCAAAACCATAGAATTTGGCCCAGAGAAAACCTTGAAAATTAATCCATCTCTTTCTTCTCTCAAAGAGGCGAAGCTATGCAACATGTTAAAAGAAAATCTAGAAGCCTTCGCTCGAAGTTACAAGGAAATGAAGGGAGTACACCCCTCAGTGTGTACTCACAACATATACATCAAAGAAGGTTGCAAGCCAGTCCAGCAACCACAAAGGAGGATGAATCCAGCTCTTCAAGATATAGTCAAAGAAAAACTGCAAAAACGGCTAGATGTAGGATTCATTTACGCTATCTCCGACAATGAGTGGGACTCCCTTTTAATGTTAGTTCCGAGGAAAAATGGTAAGTGGAGGATTTGTGTCGATTACAGGGAATTGTACAAAGTGATAAAGAAGGATCATTTTCCTCTACACTTCATTGTTCAAGTGCTAGACGACCTGACAGGGAAAAGGTTTTTCTCTTTCCTAGATGGATTCAGTGGGTACAACCAAATCCAGATCTACCTAGAAGACTAGAATAAGACCACATTCACCTATCCTTGAGGTACTTTTTCCTATAGGGTCCTTCCTTTTGGCCTATGCAATGTCCTTGCAACTTTCTAGAGAGCAGTCTTGAGTATTTTTGTTGAATTAGTCCATGATGCAGTTGAAATTTATATGGATGATTTTACGCCTTATGGCTATGATTTCAGGAAGCCCTGACTAACCTAGGAAAAGTATTGCACAAATGCATTGAAATGAACATGTTTATCAATCCTAAAAAATTTGAATTCTTAATGACTGAAGGGACGTGCTAGGTCATTCAATATCTCAATAAGGATTGCAGGTGGACCTAAAAAAATAGCCATCATCCAAAGGGTCCCACCTCCTCAAAAGTAGATAGATGCCAAAATTTTCTTAGGGTTAGTTGGATACTACCGAATGTTCATAAAGGACTTCAACAAGTTGGTCTCTCCTTTATTTGGGTTGTTGGCCAAAGATTCTGAGTTTATATGGTCAAAAAGCTACCAATAGGCCTTAGAAATTCTAAAGGGTAAGTTAACCACTGCACCAATTCTCCGAGCCCCAAACTTGGCCCTCCCCTTTCATATTCATGCTGATGCCTCCCACAAAGCCATAGGAGAAGCCCTAGGTTAGGTAGAGGAAAAATTGCCTTATGCTATGTATTTTATCAGTAAGAACTTGTCAAAGGCTAAGCTAAATTATATAGTGACCATAAAGGAACTCTTGTTGTTGTGAATTCATTAAACAAATCTAGGCATTACATTACAAGCTATCCAACATTTGTGCATACTGACCATGCTACAATCAAATATTTAATGAACAAACCAGATGTGAATGCTCGAATTATAAGATGGTTGCTTTTAGTACAGTAGTTTGGTCTAACCATTGTTGATAAGCTTGGTAAGGAAAATGTTGTTGCAAACTTTTTATATACGGTAAATGTGCCTATAGGTGAAGAGGGAATTGTCGATGACCAGTTACCAGATGGGCACTTGTTTGATATTTCAATTCTCTATCCATGGTTTGTTGATATAGAAAACTATTTGGTATCAGTATAGTTCCCACCAAACTTTCCCTCCAAAGAAAAGAGGAAGATAGTTAGGAAAAGCGCCCCCTTCACTGGGATTGGGGGAAATGGTTTCAAACTTGGTCTAGATCAAATCTTGAGAAAATGTGTCATGGAAGAGGAAGTCTTTGACATCCTTCTGACTTGTCATGATGGGTCTTGTGGAGGTCACTTTGTAGCAAGGAGGACAACGTTAAAAGTGTTACAAGTAGGCTATTATTGGCCCACTCATCATCAAGATGTGAAAAAGTACACTAATTAGTGTGATCAATGCCAGAGGATGGGAAGGACTACTTCAAGAGATGAAATGCCCTTGCAGCCAAGTGACCTTCGAGCCATTTGAAAAGTGGGGCATGGACTTCATTGGGCCTATCAACCCTCCTTCAAAGAAAAAATAGTACATTATTTTGTGCACTGATTATTTGACTAAGTGGGCTGAAACCAAGGAAATTAAGGCAGTAACTGAAGAGAAGGTGGCTGAGTTCCTAATCGAGAATGTATTCTACAAATTTGGGTACCCTAGAGAGCTAATCATAGACCAAGGCAACTAGTTTACCTCCAACATGATTGGAGACCTGCTCAGCCATCACAAGATCAAGCATAGGACCTCCACTCCCTATCATCCACAAGCTAATGGGTAAGTGGAGGTTACCAACAAGGCACTATAGGGCATCTTAACCAAGGTGGTGAGCAGCAGTAGGAAGGATTGGGCAGAAAGACTAGTTGAGGCCACTTGGGCCTATAATACCACATGGAAGACCACCACTGGATTCACACCCTATGACCTACTCTATGGGAAAAAGGCCTTGTTGTCCATTGAGTTTGAATATAACACATTAAGGATGAAAGCCCTACTAGAATTGGATCTCAGCAGTGCACAAAAAGAGAGATTGTTCTAATTGAATGGCTTGTATGAACTCAGAATGCAAGCCCTTCTACATACAGAGGTAGTTCAACTTCAGAGGAAGGTATGGCATGATAAACATATTAAGGAGAAGCAACTCCAGGAGGGCGATTGGGCATTGATATATTATTCTAGGTATAAATAATTCAAGGGGAAATTAAGGACAAGATGGCTTGGACCTAATGTTGTGGAAAGATGCCATGATAGTGGTTCAATGCAAATCAGAACTATAGATGAAGAAGCCATTCCTTTGCTTGTTAATTGGCATCGATTGAAAATGTACAAGAGACCTTTATAAAAACAAGAGTTCATTAATAATATCAATAAAATAGTGATGATGGTCGAGAAAGTTCTAGCCCCTCCCTCATCAAATCACTGAAAAACAAAAAATAAAAAATAAAAAGAATAAGGACTCAGGTGAAAACCTCCATGAGGCATCTGAGTCCCATATTTGGGTTGAAAACCTCATGAGGTAGCCCAATGATGCAAAAAAAAAGAAGGAAAAGAGAGAAAAAATGAACAAAAATAAAAAGATAATAAGAAGATCCCTGGATGAAAACCTTCCTTGAGGCACCGAGGGCAAACAGCTAGGGTGAAAACCTCTCTCATGAAATTTCCATTTGCACGTGGGAAAGAAAGACAGTAAAGGAAAAAAAGAGGATCCTAAGGAGACACCTGCCTCTCACATGTTCATCTCCTCCACTCCTTACCATGCATCCATCCATCATTTCTATCATTTTCCCGCTCCATTTCTTCGATTTATGCAAATACTATGTTTTCTACAACATCCCGTGAAAACCTATAGGATGATCCTGTAGGAATTACAGTGACTTGGAAATCCTATAGGAAGTAATACGAAGGCACATGTTGGAGTTGTTAGGTCCCTGAAATTCACCCTATGCATGATCTACCACCTCACCTCATCCACCATCATAATCCCTGCACTCACCATTCAAAACAAAACAAATCGGTGTCAATAGTTTTTTCCAGTCTTAGAAAAAAGGGAAATTGAGAGGAGTAAGAGCATTACCTGAGTATCCTTTGCTCTCCACACTTTTACTCCTTTCAATCCATGTCACCATCCTCACAACCCAAACAAAAAAAATGATTAAAGAAATTTGAGGGAGAAGCGATTATAGGACATCCTGTAGAAAATCCTGTAACAACCTATTCCATAGAATGCCAATCACACCAGCAATAGGTCTTCACTAGGATGATCCAGGAGCTCCACAGTGGCAGCAACATCAAAACTTCAGCCACAAATACCTGCAAAAGTAAAGAAACCATTAGCAGACAACAAGAGGAGGAAGAAGAATGGCATGCAACAAATATAAAACACAACACCTCTAGTCTTTGACAACTGCAACATAGCATCGAAACCACAGGTAAGTATCCCACCTGCTCACTCATATGCATCATGTAGTCAAAAGTTGTAAGGGTTACTAGATAATTGGTTTATAAGTGAGAAGGTCTCCAGTTAACTTGGGCACCTTCGTTCAATCAGCACATGCACAACCAGCTACAGTCAACTCACATGTGGCTACAGTAAACTCAGAGAATGATAAAGACTAGGAAAAAAAGTGGTTAAACTATGCATCTATGAGGTGGGAGTTAATTGCGAGGAGTGGGAAATGATGAAGTGGTAGTGGGGACCAACGGTCCAAAAATGGCAACGTACCTTTGTTTCCAAAACACCACCTCACCCTGAATAACCATAAGAGGAAATAAAACATCATTCCCATGCATGCATGCATTTCGCCTCTACAAAAATCCATCACTCAAGTCACTCTCATAACCTAGGACACCCATTGGAAGCAAATATCCATCGTTCTGCACAGAAATTCCTACAAGAACATGCACAAGAATTCCTACAGGATACAGTCTACAAGATACACAGGGACTGTTTATGGGATACAGAGAGACTATCTACAGGATTGGTAGAGAAGAGTTCAGAATGAATATCACGGGAATTAGCCACTACAACTAGTCTAAAGAGGTAAGCTCTAAAATTTCATACCCCTTTTGCAAGTAAATGAACGAGGGATACTCTAAAGTTGAGCGAATTTAGCAACTATGTGAAGTGAATTAAATACACTGTCAACTCTATTCTTCTTCTACATTTGAAAATTTATGTCAACCCTCTCATTTTATCGTCAAGCTTCACCAGCAAGATGACAAGAGGGTTTAATAGGAGAGAGCCCACAAACATTGCGAGAATCCAACAACACCCCCTCATGCTTGAAATCTTTACAAGACGTAACTGGATGGGGTTTTTCGAAAAATTCAGAGGGTATGATGATGAGGTGGCTCAAGAATTTGTTCTCTCCCTCACTCCACACAACAAAATCCATGCCACTATTTTAGTAAGAGACCTCACTATATATCTCACCCCAAAGCTCATCAGCAGGATCACCACACTTCCCCTAGGAATCCCATGGAGAAACGAAGACAAAGGAGACAACCAGGTAGCAAAAATAAAATTCCTTTTAGAAGGTGAAGAACCCACTAAGGACAAAAATGGAGTAAGGAGGGAAATTCTACCATACCCATGGAGTGAGGTAGGCTACCAAATCATCAAATACATATCATGTGAGGGTATATATAGTGTTTTCTATGGCTATCATTTCAGGATCCTTGAGGAATTAAGATTTGTGGTAGAACACCACCTCACCAAAGACTCGACATACCATATTTCTTACTCTAATCAATCATAGGCTCAAGCATCAAGGTGAAGGAGGAGAATTCCCAATAGTTGGCTCACCATGGGTTGATTAGGATCCTCATTGAAGATGCCCTCCAAAACCTTAGAACTTTTATAACATGGTCAGTCTTCAGAGACTTCCCAATAGAGGATGACATCAAAGCCCCTACTTATGATGTTAGTCCTACTGTCAGTGAAGAGGAGGTAAAACAAGAAGAGGAAGATATAGAGCAAGATAAGGCTGAGATGGATGAAGAAGAAGCTGAAACAGAGGAACATGATGAATTTGAAGAAGAAGAGGGAGAAGAGAAGGAGTATGATGAAGAAACGAAGGAGGAAATTAAGGAGGAAAGAGATAGAGAGGATGGAGTTCTACAAGAGGAAGAAGACGCGAAAAATAGAGAGGAAGAAGGCAATACAATAAAGGGGAAATAACACAAGGAGGAGTCACCTAGGGTGTCTCCAGAGGCCGCTAAGAGAGAGGTAGCAGCTGACCTCACTGCTCTCAACACCCCAGTCAAGCAAAAAGGAAAAAGGAGGCAAACCCCACTATATTTCAGAACAAGAAAGAGAACAAGAATAAAACAGGGGAAGCCATAAACATCAACAAAAATTCCTATTGAGATTGAAGATTCCCCTACAAAAAAGACAAAATTCCTTCTCCTAAGTCCCCTATCACCTATGTAAGGAAGCCTACTACTAGATCAACTTGCTCAAAGGGTAAGGCAATCCTAAAGGATCCACAACAAAATCTACAGGAAGCAAAAAAAATCCTACAAGATACTCTGCTTAATCTACAGGAGGCACAAAAAATGGAAAGAAAGATAGGGGAGTAGCAAGAAGCTAAAGAGGAAGACCCAAAGACAAAGGAAATCAGCCCCCAACCTAACCTAGACTCCTTTTACCAGTTTATTGAAGGAGGCAGGGTAATACCTCAAAAATTTTCCATCCAACTATTCTTCGAGCTTGAGAAGGAGAGAGCCAAAACCCATTGATGGTTGCAAATTGCCAAATAAAAGGGGGTGGAAGGCATTGGGCACATGGAAGAGAAACTCAAGGAAATGGGCAGAGAGATAAATGGCTTAAGGGATAGAGAAGTTATAATGAGAAATCAACTTGAGAGATAAAATGCATCACTGAGAGGACAGCTACAGGAAAGAGAGAACCAACTAGCATGTATGGCCAACCACTCCTTCGAGGCAATCCAATGTAGGATGCCAGCTAAATCTTATGCTATTTACCTCAAATAACAACGGTTGTAGTTTTAGATTAGGACATTAGCACAAAGGGGAACCATGACATTTCATGACTACAGGAATTTTATTGATCTTTGTGATCAAAGTACACTAGAGGTTAGGGCCAAAACGGGTGAGTTTTATTTGCACAACATGACCCTCACAAACATGAATGTTTGGGACCCTAATGCCAAGCTAGGAGATCTACAATTAATGGCTTTGGAATCATGGATGAACCATGAGGAGTCAAGAGCTACAAAGATGAAAAGGATATTGGCCAGAGAGAAAACTAAACCTCTTTTGTTCATAGGTTAACAATCAAATCCAGTGGCCCTCATGAGTATCGATAATTTGATTGCAAATGATCCTCAACTGGCACCCTGTTATGAAACCAGCTCACAAAAAGATAGAAAAGAGAGATCCACGCCTTAGAATTCAGCCTCTTCGAGGGGGCAACCTCCTTTACATTACATAAATGAACAATTCTTGGATGATACAAATGACAAAACCTCCTTTCTATATATAGGAGTCTAAGGAGTCACAATATAATCCAGCCGACCTAACAATAATAATATAAAGCCACAAAAATAACAATAGAGGGATTCTATGGGGCACAGAAATAACAATATGGGGGTAATAGGGGCACAACAATATAAATAGGGGTATAACTACAATAGTAATGGGTAATCACTAGTATTATAGGGACCCAACATGCCCCTCTCCTTCAAAAAAGTGTTGTCCTCAACGCTTGAGCAGTTCTGGATACTTCTGCATAAAATTCTCATCCTCCCATGTGGAATCTTCAGCGGATAAGTTCTTCCACTTGATAAGATACTCTGAAATTGATCGATTTCGTAGCTGTCGAGTTCTTGTTTCTGTGACTGCTTCCGGTTCCAATATAATTTTTCCTTCCTCGTCAAGTTCTGGCAATATTGTTTGAATTGGGAGCTTGTCACCTATAACCTTCTTTAAACATGAAACATGGAAAACTGGGTGCAATCGAGAAGCTGCAGGAAGCTCCAATTTGTATGCCATAGTACCAATCTTTTCCAACACCTTGTACGGACCATAATACTTTGGTGATAATTTATTATCCTTCTTAGCTTGCTTTAGGGACATTTGCTTATATGGTTGTAGCCGTAGGAATACCCAATCACCTACATCAAAACTTCTTTCACTGCGATGTTGATCTGCCTGTTGTTTCATTCTATTTTGTGCCAACACGAGGTTATCCTTTAAGAGTTGGAGGACTTGTTGTTGATGTTCGATGTGATGTTCCACTGCCTGAACCTTAGAATTTTCTCTTAAATATGATGTGATGGATGGTGGTTGATACCCATAAAGTGCCATAAATGGGGTCATTTTTGTTGCTGTATGGAAGGAAGTGTTATACCACCATTCAGCCAGAGGCAACCATTTGACCCATTGTGTCTGTTTATCAGATACAAAGCAACGAAGATATCCTTCCAAACATTTGTTTACTATCTCAGTTTGCCCATCAGATTGAGGATGATAAGATGAGCTATGAGCTAACTGAGTACCAAGACAAGAAAATAATTTGTCCAAAAATTTCCAGTGAAAATGGGATCTCTGTCACTTACAATAATCTTTGGGTTTCCATGTAGCTTTTGAATTGTTTCCATAAATGCAGTAGAAACTGTACTGGCTTTAAATGGATGTGATAATGCACAAAAGTGTGCATACTTGGTAAGTCTGTCAACTACCACCATGATGACACTCTTTCCCTCAGACTTGGGTAAACCTGTGATAAAATCCATTGAAACCTCCTCCCAACGTTGGCTTGGAATGGATAAAGGTTGTAATAGACCCGGTGTCTTAATTGTTTCAACTTTATTTTGTTGGCAAACCAAACATTCCGCCACAAACTTTTGAATATCTGATTTAAGGCCATCCCAAAAAAATTCCTTCTTAACCCTGTGGTAAGTTTTTAAAAATCCTGAGTGCCCTCCTAAGGGAGAAGTGTGCAATTCCATAAGAATCTTTTGTTTTAGCTGGGAATTCTTACAGAGGTATAAGCGATCTTTGTACCATAACGAATCATTTTGCCAGCTAAATGTATCAGAAGTACTGGAATCTTGTTGTAGCTTTCGAATAAGTGCCCACACTTCTTCGTCATTCTTCCATTCCTCCCTTGCTTCGTTTATCCAATCTGGTTGGATAATAGAAATGGCACACAACAATGCTTCCACATCCTCATCCTTTCTTGAGAGTGCATCTGCCACCACATTTTGCTTCCCTTTTTTGTAGATGATTTCAAAGTCATAACCCAACATCTTTGTGACCCACTTTTGTTGCTCTTCAGAGGATAATCTTTGTTCTAAAAAGTATTTAAGGCTATCATGATCCATTTTTACCTTGAAGTGTCTTCCCATTAGGTAGGGTCGCCATTTCTTAAGTGCATGGAGTATTGCCAACATTTCCTTCTCATAAATAGCTTTGCTTAAAAACTTTCCCTTGATTGGACGACTTTCAAAAGCAATGGGTCTTTCATCTTGCATTAGAACAGCACCAATTCCATTTCCTGAAGCATCACATTCCACAATAAAGGTTTTTGTGAAGTCCGGTGTAGCTAAGACCGGTGCTTGGCACATTGCCTCTTTAAGATGTTCAAAGGCCTTTGTTGCTTCCGAGTCCATGAAAATGAATCTTTCTTCAATAATGTTGTTAGAGGTGCTGCTATTCTCCCATAATTCTTAACAAACTTGCGATAATACCCTGTCAACCCAAGAAATCCTCGCAGATGCTTTATGGATGTGGGGATTTTCCATTCCTTAATGGCTTTAATTTTGCTAGGGTCTACCTTAACTCCTTCATGAGATACAATATGACCCAAATATTCCACCTCCTGGACTCCAAAGAAACATTTGGATCTTTTTGCATATAATTGTTTCTCCTCCAATAGTTGTAGCACCCTGTCAACATGTTCAACATGATCCTTCCAAGACTTGCTGTAGATTAGTATATCATCAAAAAATACTAACACAAATTTTCTAAGGAATGGTTTGAAAATTGAATTCATCAAACCTTGAAATGTTGAAGGTGCATTGGTAAGGCCAAAAGGCATGACCAAAAATTCATAATGACCCTCATGAGTTCTAAATGCCGTTTTCGGAATGTCTTCAATCTTCATTCTGATTTGATGATATCCCGAACGAAGATCCAACTTGGTGAAGTAAATTGATCCATGCAATTCATCCAGTAATTCATCAATAACAGGAATGGGGAACTTATCTTTAATAGTGAGCTTGTTGAGCTCCCTATAATCTGGACACATGCGCCATGATCCATCCTTCTTGTGCACCAATACTACTGGAGCTGAGAAAGAACTTTGACTCGGTTGAATTATACCAGCCTCTAGCATTTCTGCAACCATACGTTCAATTTCACTTTTTTGGACATATGGATATCTGTACGGCCTGATGTTTGGAGGAACACTTCCTGGAATCAGATGAATAGCATGATCATGATCACGCATAGGTGGGAGACCTTTGGGAGTCTCAAATACCTTGGAATGATTGTCCAGGACTTTTTGGAGATCTGGAGAAATAGATGATTCCAATGTGGAAACATCTAGCGAACATAATTGTGCAATTACACCTCTTTGCTCCTTTTTTAGAAGCTTTGTCATGCCATTAGAGCTGATTATCTTTCCTGGTTTCCCTGCAATACCCCTTAATTCAACTTCCTTTCCTTCCACAGAAAATTTCATGAAAAGTTCTTGAAAATTAAAAGCTATTGTACCCAAGGATTGTAGCCATTGGACTCCTAGTACAACATCAGCACCTCCCATTGGAATGGAAAGCATTGGGCTAGTCAATACATATTCTCCCATGGATAGCTTGATATTATGGCACTTTCCAGAACAATTTATTGTTCCTCCATTTGCAATCATCACTTGACACTCTGGTGCTGGATATAGGAAGCAATTCAATTCTTTTGCTACCCTACAATGAATAAAATTGTGGGTGCTTCCTGAATCAATCAACACTATTACCTTTTTCTTCTTGATTTGTCCTTCTATCTTGATGGTTTGAGGAGTGGTAATTCCCGCCAATGCATTACAAGATATGGTCGGATTTATTTTTTCTTCATCTAGGCTTTGTTCCTGGAATATATCCTCTTCTTTTGACCTTTCTTGCTCCTTTTCTTCTTCCTCTTCACAATCTATGTAGAATAATTTCTTCTCAGCACACTTATGACCTTTTGTGTATTTGCTATCACAATTGTAACAAAGCCCTTTTGCTCTTTTTTCTTCCAATTGTTGTGGTGTCAACCTTGTAGGTTGTGGAAGACTATGGGCAACAACACTTCCGTCTTTATAGTTGTGAATGGTATGCTTCCTAGTTGCCATAATTTTGCTTTCCATTTTTCTTGCTAACCTGAATGCCTTCTCTAATGAATCAGGTTCCCAAAGGCGCACATCATGTTGGATATTATCCTTTAAAGACCCTATGAACACATCAATCCTATGCTCCTCTGGAATATCTTTTACCCTTATGTTCAATTTTTGGAACTCCTCAATGTGCTCCATTATTGAACCCTTTTGTTTGAGACTTATCAATTGGCTAAAAAAAGTGTTGCTTTTTGTATCCTCATAATGTGCTATCAATTCTTCCGTAAAAATTGCCCAAGTGATAAATTTTTTACGAGAACAAAGCCATTGATACCATACAAACTGATTTGGTTCCAAATATAAAGTTTCCATACGTACCTTTTGTGTGTTTTGCACATTATTGAGATCGAAGAATTGCTCCATCTGTAATATCCATGTGGCGGGATCCTTGCCATCAAACTTCCTCATATCGATTTTTGGAACATGGTGAGTCTTCGATCCAACATTAGAGTCTATGGAATCATGATTAACATTTCTTTTGTTCTCATCATGAGTTTCCTTTACTACCTTTTCACCATTAGTAAGTATTTCTTGTAGAAAATTTGTCAAATCTGTCTTCAAATCTGCCATGTCTGTCTTCAAATCTGTCATGTTTGTCTTCAAATCTATCTTCAAATCATCCATCTTAGCTTCCATACCCTTTATCTTAGATTCCACGTCATTTATCTTAGATTCCATGCCATTTATCTTAGATTCCATGCCATTTATCTTAGCTTCTGTTAGCTTTTGTGAGCGTGACATATGTTGCACTTGTTCTTGTAATTTTGATATATCATGTAGCATTTCTTCCTCTTCTTCATGAGTCATGCTAGAGCTTTCAGGTTCCTTACTAGGTGTTTGCATTTTCTTTCCTCGGGACATCAGTTACCGATAATAATGCTTTACTATGCCCTTTGAATTCCGTTAAACCAAGCTTACACAAAAATTAAAAAAAAACTACACACCTTTGTTCACTTTATAGAAGCCCGATATTGAATCTGATGTATCTCTGTAATTTCAGATCATCCAATTCTGAGGTTGCAACCTGTAGTAGCCTTCTGCGTCCTCTTTCCAATGCCACAATTCTGAGCCCAATTGGATTCTCCAAGGAAGAGTTATGTGAAATCTCCCACAGTGACTTTCTTTTAGACTGGTTCAGTAGAGCGAACTTGTACGACGTGCCACGAGTCACTGTTTCAACCTTTGAATCTGAAACACATAGACAAGAAACTACACTCTGTCCTCTTTCTGTACCTTTTTACGAAATTTCAATCCGATCCTCAGAGAGAGAGTTATGAAGATTTTCCCCAGATCACCTGTTTTGAATGTAATTCAGGAGTCTGCAAAAAGGCCAACTTCCTCAGATCATATCACCGAAAATATCACGTGAAAAGCTCTGAAATTTGGACCCGAGGTTCAGCGCCAATTATTCGCAAATGGGTTTTGTTTGCGACTTCTGAAACGTCACAAAAAAAATGTTATAGCGAAAATTCCACGATGACCTGTTTGGAGCAGCGAAACCCTAGAATCCAAAGCTCTGATACCAAATGTTATGAAACCAGCTCACAAAAAGATAGAAAAGAGAGATCCACGCCTTAGAATTCAGCCTCTTCGAGGAGGCAACCTCCTTTACATTACATAAATGAACAATTCTTGGATGATACAAATGACAAAACCTCCTTTCTATATATAGGAGTCTAAGGAGTCACAATATAATCCAGCTGACCTAACAATAATAATATAAAGCCACAAAAATAACAATAGAGGGATTCTATGGGGCACAGAAATAACAATATGGGGGTAATAGGGGCACAACAATATAAATAGGGGGTATAACTACAATAGTAATTGGGTAATCACTAGTATTATAGGGACCCAACACACCCAGATATCTTGCTACCCGAGAGCAAGCAATTTCACATTTTGAGGACATGTTTAGGCTACTAGGAGATGATAATATGCATGCATACCTAAGGAGATGGAACACACTACCACACAGCTTAAAGATAAGAGAATATCACTCCCTGCAAAGGTTGAGAGAGGCACTCAACATGACACCTATGTATAAGCAATATATGCAAAGGGTAAAGGTCAATTGGATAGGCCTAAAACTCAGTCCACCACTACTCTAAGGGATGCTAGAAGGGAGAAAAGAAGAAGAAGAAAAGAGGCAGTGGGAAGAAGTAGAAAAGAAAGCAGGATTCTATGGACAATAAGAGGATACCACAGCATAGGCATGGGATGTCAGAGAGGCTACCATAGCCATGAAGGATATGGATATTGACTAAGTTGCTCAGAGGATAGGAAACACTTTCAATAGGGGGTTGAAGATGAGCCTCATCATTCGGTAATCATATGGGACTTAATTCACCTCCTAGCTTAGTCAAACCAACTATCCTCATAACTTACTGCATACTTTTGATTATATTTTGTTTATGAGATGAGTTAGAGTTGGATATTTTTCTTTGTGGTCTAACGTGCATTTAATGCAGGAGTAAAGGATAAAAGCAAGGAATTTTGGCAAAGACCAAGGTAAAAACTTGAATGGGACAAGGGAGAGGGATTATAGGAGGTAAATCCTCCTCATTTACTACCCCTCCATTCAAATATTCCTCCATCAGCTCAAAGTGAAAACAACCAAATCATGAGGACCAGATGGCAGCCGATAAAGTGAAATACAAAGCACCAATTTATCTCAATTTTGGGAGCTGAGCCTCCCTAATTTTAAGGAATTCATTGCGGACTTCAGATGTATAAGTAGATAGGCTTAGGGCCTTAGTAAGATTTGGATTTTTTAATGTAAAGTTCTACTCTATTTCTAAGTTGCAAGACTTGTGACAATTTTTTATGTTATCCATTTTTTTGGTAATAAGAATGAGTTTTGTTTTGAGCCAAAACTGAGTTAACTTACAAAGCTGAAGCTCTTGGGTTAAGGCCCAACCCTAGCAGCCAAGGATCCTCTTTATTGTACATGTATGCTAGTATAGATTCATAGTTTAATTGTTCATTTTCTTAGTAGATGCATTTCCATTATAAAAATATAGATTAGATTTGTTGTGTGATAGTTTGCTTCCATTTGTGCCTTCTTCCAAGTAGTAGGTTATCAAGGAGAAAAAGGATCACCATAAGGTTGTCAGTAGGTGTCTCAGCCTCACATCCTCCCTCTGGGACCATGACTTAAGGAAGAGACCTTTCAACAGCCCCAAAAACAAAAAATTTCTAGTTCTTGTATGAGCTTTGAAGTTTGTTGTCTTTGATTGAGAATTTGGTTCATGTTGCAAGGCATATTTCATTGTCATCTTTTTCCATCTCCATTTCTGCAATACGATCTCACTCATGCTTTCATTCCCTTCAGAAACTTTCTTCATGCATAATATAGGCAATTGGTTCATGCTTTTCTAGGTTATGAAAATGTATCTTGTTGCATAGTTCTTGGAAGACACACATGTTTTAAGCAGAGTAGGTACTTCAGGAGGAAACCCAAACTTCATCACCAGTAGCCACCTTCCACTTCATCCACCATAGCCATCTCTTGTTTCACCATCACCCTCACTAGTTTTTCATCATTTTTCATTGAAATTCCCCTAGATACATTGAGCGAATCTAGCCATCTCTTATCTTGGATATTGACTCCTGAGTGCTCCTAGACCTTCTAACACCCCATTCCACTCATCACACACCTTTCCCAAGCTTCCCAACACCTCCAACACCTCACAATTACCTCTCAGTTGTATCTTGTAGGTTTCTTGTAATTCCTATAGGATCATCCTGTAGGTTTCTAGTACATCTTGTAGGTTTTCCTGAAATGGCCTGTTTTGAGGCCGAATTGATGGGAAACCTCTAGGAAGTCACAAAAAGCCTCCTAGGACCCTTCCACACCATCCAACCACTTCATCAACCTTCTAGCCATCCTCAATCACCTTCCATCCACCAGTCACATCGAGAAGAACAATTAATTTGCATACTTGATTTTGCCTAAAAAAAACCAAAAAGTGAAAACAAATTTATTTTTGTTTTTTCCTTGCACATTAGTATGGTTTGATGCTCTTTACTTCTCTAGCTTAGATAGTAGCATTTTTTTAGTGTTGATTTATCAACACTGCTTAGCATGGCTGCTTAAATGGTTAATTAGGATATTGTGTGATTTAGCACTACATGTTTTTTTCTTCATTACTGCAGTCAAGTAGATCTTTTAGAGTAGATTTTCCCTTCTTCCATCAAAGAATCAAGCTTCTTCTGACTCTATATAAATCTGGCTTGGAACCCCTGGGTTCGCACACTGGGCGAACAATGACAATAGGCAGGACCATCACTTTTACTTGTGCATACAGTACTCTCACCTCCAAGTTTGTATGAACCCCGGGTTGATAAGTAATGTTGGTAGCCTAGAAGTTGCAACATCCTTACTGAAATACTAGTGCTAATCAACTCATTAAAAATATACAACAAGATCCCAGTACATCTGATACATTTAGCTATAAAAATGTTTTATTATGGTACAAGGATTAGTTATACCTATGTAAGAACTCACAACTCAAACAAAAGATTATTATGGAATTGCACGCCTCTGCCTTAGGAGGGCACTCAGGATTTCTAAAAACCTACCATGGGGTTAAGAAGGATTTTTTTTGGGATGGCCTTAAATCGGATATTCAAAAGTTTTTGGCGGAATGTTTGGTTTTCCAACAAAATAAAGTTGAAACAATTAATACCCCGGGACTATTACAACCTTTATCCATTCCAAGCCAACATTGGGAGGAGGTTTCAATGGATTTTATCACAGGTTTACCCGAGTCCGAAGGAAAGAGTGTTATCATGGTGGTAGTTGATAGACTTACTAAGTATGCAAACTTTTGTGCATTATCTCATCCATTTAAAGTGGGTATAGCTTCTACTACATTTATGGAAAAAATTCAAAAGCTACATGGAAACCCAAATATTATTGTAAGTGACAAAGATCCCATTTTCATTAGAAATTTTTGGACAGAATTATTTTCTTGTCTTGGTACTCAGTTAGCTCATAGCTCATCTGATCATCCTAAATCTGATGGGAAAACTAAGATAGTAAACAAATGTTTCGAAGTATATCTTTGTTTCTTTGTATCTGATAAACAAACATAATGGGTCAAATGGTTGCCTCTAGTTGAATGGTGGTATAACCTTCCTTCCATACTGCAACAAAAATGACCCCATTTATGGAACTTTATGGATATCATCCACCATCCATCACATCATATTTAAGAGAAATTCTAAGGTTCAAGAAGTGGAAGATCACATCGAGCATTAGTAAAAAGTTCTCCAACTCTCAAAGGATAACCTCACCTTGGTGCAAAATAGAATGAAACAATAGGCAGATCAACATCGCAGCGAAATAAGTTTTGATGTAGGTGATTGGGTATTCCTACAATTACAACCATATAAACAAATTTCCCTCAAGCAAGATAAGAAGGATAATAAATTATCACCAAAGTATTATGGTCCATACAAGGTGTTGCAAAAGATAGGTACTATGGCATACAAATTGGATCTTCCTGCAGCTTCCCGAGTGCACCCAATTTTCCATGTTTCATGCTTAAATAAGATTATAGGTGACAAGTTTCCAGTTCAAACAATATTTCCAGAACTTTATGAGGAAGGAAAAATCATATTGGAACCTGAAGTAGTCAAAGAAACAAGAACTTGACAACTACGAAATCGATCAATTTCAGAGTATCTCATCAAGTGGAAGAACTTATATGTTGAAGATTCCACATGGGAGGATGAGAATTTCATACATAAGAATCCAAAACTACTCAAGCGTTGAGGACAACACTTTTTTGAAGGAGAGGGGCATGTTAGGTCCCTATAATACTAGTGATTCCCCCATTACTATTGTCTTTGTATCCCTTATTGTTATTGTTATGTCCCTATTGTCCCCATATTGTTATTATTGTGCCCCATAGAATCCCACTATTATTATTTTTGTGCATTTATATTATTATTGTTAGGTCGTATTTGGTTATATTGTGACCCCCTAGACTCCTATATATAGAAATGAGGTTTTTTCATTTGAATCATCTAAGAATTGCTCATTTGTGTAATGTAAAGGAGGTTGCCCCCTTAAAGAGGTTTATTTCTAAGGTGTTGATCTATCTTTTCTATCTTTTTGTGGGCTAGTTTCATAACAAACAATTTCTGTGAAAATTGTGTATATGGGAAGCATCATCGGGTGAGTTTCCCCTCTGGTGGTAAGAGGGAAAAATATATATTAGAGCTTGTGCATAGTGATGTGTTTATACCTGTGCTGGTTCCATCACTGGATACGTTTGTGTATTGTGTATCATTTATAGATGACTTCTCAAGGAATACATGGATATATTTCCTCAAGAAGAAATATAAGTCTTTGAAAGGTTTAAATAATTTAAGGCCCTAGTGGAAAACCAGACAAAGAAGAAGCTAAAGGTGTTGAGGACAGATAATGGTGGAGAGTTTTGCAATAAGGAATTTGAAGAGTTTTGTAAGAAGTGTGGTATAGCACGACAGAAGACTACTCCATACACACCTAAGAAAAATGGAGTTGCATAGAGAATGAACAAGATGTTGATGGAAAGGGAAAGAAGCATGCCCAGTGGTGCCGACTTAGAACAAGAATTATAGGTAGAGGTAGTGGAGACTGCATGTTACCAGGTCAACAGATCACCTTCATCAGCATTGGAGGATAAGACTCGACAAGAGGTATGGACTAGTAAGAAACCTTCTCTTTCACATATGAGGGTATTTGGATACGATGCATATGTACATGTTCCAAAGGAGAAAATAACAAAGTTGGATAGTAAATCTGAAAAGTGCATTTTTATTGGGTATAAGGATGGTTTAAAATGTTACAATCTTTGGAACCCAATAACAAGGAAGGTTGTGTACAACCGAGATGTGGTTTTTAGAGAGGTGAAAGATGTTATTAAACATGAATTCCTACCAAAGGAACCTGAGAAGATAGAGTTTGAGCTAAAGGAGGAAGAATCTAACTCTACAACAGAAGAGGAATTAGAAGATGAAGAGCCACAAAGTTCGGTTGTGAGAAGATCAATTTGAGAAAAAGTCAACGAAAAAGGTATAGTCCATCTGCTTTCTCTTCCAATTTTACTTTATCTATTACTGATGATGATCCCAAAACTGTGAAGGAAGCAGTAGATTCAGAGGATAGAAAACTCTAGAAAGAGGCCATGGTTGATGAAATGGCATCTTTGCACAAAAATGTGGCTTGGGATCTGGTGGAATTGATGGCTGGAAGGAAACCCATTGGAAGAAAATGAGTGTTCAAGAAGAATATGAATGCAGAAGGAAAGGTGGAGAAATATAAATCTCGGTTGGTAGGAAAAGGTTATTCCCAGGTGCGAGGAATTGATTTTGGTGATTTTTTTCCTCTTGTTGCCAAGGTAGCTTCTATTAGATTATTTTTAACTATTTTTGCTACTTTTGATTTTGAGGTAGAACATATGGATGTGAAGACAACATTTCTTCATGGGGATCTGAAAGAAGAGATCTCCATGAAACAACCTGAAGGATTTGCAGTGAAGCATAAGAAAGAACTGGTATGTAAGTTAAAAAGGTCTTTGTATGGGTTAAAATAGTTACCAAGGATGTTGTTTCCGAAATTTGATATATTTATACAGGGGCTTGGCTTCACTTGAAGCAAAGAAGATCACTGCGTATATTTTAAATTAATTGGTGACCGTGTTATTTATCTAGTCTTGTATGTGGATGATATGCTGTTGGTTGGAAATGACCAAGAAATTATCAAGGATTTGAAGACCCAATTGTCCTCCAAAATCGACATGAAAGATATTGGTGCTGAAAAATATATTTTGGGCATGGAAATTAAGTGAGATCAGGCAAAGCGGAAGCTTTGGTTAAACTTGAGGAAGTATGTCGAGACAATACTGTAGAGGTTTAATATGTAGGATAGTAAACTGGTGAAGGTTCTTGTTCTTGTAGGTGTAAATTTATCTGTTGAACAGTGTCACAAGCCACAAGAAGTGGAAGAGGACATGTCATATGTTCCATATGCAAGTGCAGTTGGTAGTCTGATGTATGCAATGGTATGTACTAGACTAGACACTGCACATATAGTGGGAGTATTGAGTAGGTTTATGTCAAAACTTGGGAAGGAGCATTGGACAAAAATGAAGTGGGTCTTCAGGTATTTGCATGGCACTAGTGATTATGGTTTGTGCTACCAAGGAAGACCAAGATTGGACAGAGTTTTAGACATATGTGGATTTGTTGACGCAGACTAGGATGGACATATGGATCAGAGAAGATCTACATGTGGGTATGTGTTTGACCTATTTGGAGGTGCAATCAGTTGGATGAGTAAGAGACAGTCTATAGTGGCACTACCAACTACAGAGGTAGAATACATGGAAGGCACTCATGCAAGCAAGGAAGTAGTTTGGTTGGAGAGATTGTGTTCAAGTATAGGGTTAGTACAAAGAGCTATAATGATAGATTATGATAGCCAAAGTGTAATTTTCTTGGCAAATAACCTTTCTTATCATTCAAAGACAAAGCACATCGATGTTCAGTATCACTTTGTGAGGGATATGGTAGAAGACAAAAAGGTGTTGCTGGTAAAGGTGGACACTTTAAAGAATACTGCATATGCATTGACAAAGTTTGTGAGCACTGAGAAGTTACCTTGGTGTAAATAAAAAATGGGCGTTGTAGGGCTAGATCAATGACTAAGCTCTCCTGTGGAAATAAAAAAACAAGTGGGAGAATGTTGGGTTGTGTTATATTCTTTCCATGACTATCCCTAGTAGTTAAGCTGGGGGGTCAGCGGAGGGGGTATATCCCCCCTTCATTGCGTCAGGTGTTGTGGTATCCCCCCTCTATGTGCCCTGGGGAATTTTTTTTCGACCCTATATTAGGTGGGTGGACCTACCTATGGTTTCGTGCATTGATTTCGCACATGGTTTTGGGCACAATGGTTTTCAGCCCATGGTATTTTATAAATATGGTCAAGGGAACTACTGTTATGTTCTAATCTAGGGTTAATGGATTATTTAGCATGTATATATATGTATTATAACATTGAAAGGAACATAACGAAAAATCAATCTAGTAGTACTGATTTTGAGATCCAGGGGAAAATCTTTGTATTTTCTTTATGTGTTATGCTCTTGCCATTATTTATTTTTATTTTTTAGATTTCGTATGCAGATAATTTATGTACGAGGTTAAAAACTAGGGTTTTTCCATGCATGGCATAGAGGATTGCCTAGATTAATAGTGGATTTGCCTAGCCTTTCCATTTCTTGATTAACCATGTTATTGTGGGTTCATTTCTTTATTTTTTAGCCTCGTTATTATGTTTCCTTTTGCTTCGGTTGACTTACTAGTTCCTAGAAGCCATGCTTTGGAAAATGCTCTGGAATCCCTATAACAAATTGGGTTAAGTTACTAGTCCTGGAAGCCTTGGATGGAAAAACACTTTAGAAGCGCCTGGTGGGTTGATTTACTAGTCCTAGAAGCCCTGGTTAGACAAACACTCTGGAAGTCCAACGATATCTGTGGGTTGGGTTACTAGTCCTGGAAACCTTGGTTGGAAAAAATGCTCTGGAGCCCTAGAAGGTTTAGGTAAAGACCAATCTGGTAATGATTTTGTGATGTCTGGCGCTGAGGTGGAATCACTATTTTATGTATTGAGGTGGTTTGGCCTCTGGACGCCCTCGATGGTTTTTGATTGGTGTGTTTTATGAGATCCCACATTCATGCTTGGAATATGGCACGGGGGTGACTGGATGAAGAGAGATTTGGCTCAACCATGTCTATGGTCGGGTGGATTGTGGAAGTCCCACAACTTGTTGGCCTTTGCATCATTAATATGAGATTATTTCTCCTTGTTATTTCATGGGTATTATACTTGTTTATATGTGGATCATATGGTTGTTGGTTTCTTGGTATTTGTATTGTTATTATGGTGATTATGAACATGTATTATGACAGTAGCTATGCATGGCTCTCATCATGTTTTAACTTGTAAATGATTGAACAATTTATCAATGGCCTAATGGATGAAACTGCAGCTAATGTGTTGATGCATCAATGCTTCTTAGTGATTCTTAGATGAGTATGAGACCCTTATGCTCAGATCTATTGTTTACACCTGTAGATTACATATTTGTGATACGTTTGATGAAATTTCCATCATGGCTAGTAGGGGTACATTCAAGGACTTGTTTAAGTAATTACATTGGTATAACCATTCCATTGTCATGTTTCTATTCTAAATGTTTCATTTAGTTCTCAGAAGTGACTCGAGCTCCAGGCCTTCAGACATGGCTCAAATCTCGAGGACATAGGCACAACACTGGGCAGAAAAGTCCATGGATGCTAGCATACCCATGCTATAGGAGTGTCCAGATCCATATGGACGCATGCATGCCCATATCAAGGGAGTGTCTAAGAGTGTAATGATCTAAGAACTCAGTGGAACCTAAGGGATGGTTACCTAAGAGGTTGGGATGGTTTTGTGAGAGTCTTATTGCTGATGTGGAAGTTCTGTATGATTTTGTTTCGTTAGTTCCACTTCCTTAAGGTGACTTAGGAGTTCAAATCATATCATAGTAACTTCTCGTCACATGTTTACCCGGGTTGTCCAGTTACATGGGTAGACGTGGGAGGAGGGTCTTACAACCCCTATGACCAAACTGTGACTCAGATCAAATAACACTCAATAAATAACCCTAAAGTTAATATCACACACAAGCCAAGAGATAAAGAAGGGATCTTCCCACAATTCGAGCCTACTTGATTAGGGCACAAGTTTATAGTGAAGATGTTGTTGGGACAGTTGCAAAAATATCTAGTTAAAGACCCTTTTAAACCTAGTTTAAGTACCCGTATTAACCTCAAGGTATCCTCTAAGAGGATTGACTGAGTATGCCTAAAATAGGCCTTGGGTATGGAGAGGAAAAATCCCTCCTCATTACCTTGTGTAGAAGCTCCTAAAGAAAGGCCACTATGGTTAACGCCAACAATAACACGTCTTGGCAAGATATTTTTCAGCCAAATTAACATGAAAGGGAAGGGAAAAAAAGTTTGAAACCCCCTTAAGAGATTCCCCAAAATGAGGTGTAACCCTCCCAAATGATCCCCAACTGTTACGATAAGAATTCTAGCAACACCAGTTGCAATACATCCAAATTCTTTAATCTACGCCACCAATATTAGTGAAGCAAGTTACGTCACTATGATAGTCTCAAGTGTGACCTCATGATTAACCTTTGTGTTAGAAGGGATTCCTAGACTGTATCACTAAAAATGGATTTATCCTCCCTACCACAAGATGATAAGTTTGTGTCCTGATCTTGGTGTGGTTTACCTCACACTCCTAGTCCAAGACGCTAGCCTAGACTAATGCTGGTGTTCTATCAGTAAAAAGAAAACATGAGCCAAATCAACTTTATTAAAGAATTAATTTTATGAGGTCGTTGTTTACTCAATAGGAAAATTACATGAAACTGAGATAGTGTGATAAACTATTGTTAGTAAAACCCTAATGTATAATTCACTTTTCAATTTTATGAAAGCTAATTATAGAAAAGTAAACATTATTTTTCCCATTATAGTGAAAATAACTTCTTTTAACTCTCTCACTATTTTTTTATGAAATTCACTAATTTTATAGTAACATAGACTGAGAAAACAATCCAAACAAAACCACTCAAAAGAGAGCAAAAATAAGACTCCCAAGCAAGAACACAGGACACTAAAATGCTCAAGACTTGGGATCTTGAAAAAAAAATAGTTCAAAGTTAATAGAAAAGAGAAAATGAAGAGAAAGTATTATGCAAATCAATTAGGGATGTAGCTCAATGTATAAGAAAAAAAATGAACTGTAAAGGTTAAATCCATAAACCGTAACTCGAGGACAAGCTAACAAGAATGAGAGAAAATAAATACTTTTAAATCTAATTGAAGAAACAGGTTCGAAATACTTGAAGAAACCTTTCTAGTGATGATTTTCATAGCAACAACAAGATAAGAACAAAAACAACACCAAATGAAAGAAAAATTAAGAAAAATAATCGCTTGAATTGGATGAAAACTCAACAAAGAGAAAACAACCAAAACAAAACTAAATGAAGCAATCAAATGCATATTTGATACTAGATATCAAGCGTAGGAAAAGAAGAAAAAAAAGAGCTAGAAAGAGAGACCCAATTCTTAAGGACAAGAACCCCAGAGACAAGCATAAGAAAGCTTCAAGGAAACCATAAAGTTTTACTAATGAATGGATCATGCTCACAATGAAGAAACAAGGTTGGTTCTAATATTATTATCAAATACTAATGATAGTAGTACATAGATCTAGAAGGATTAAAGCTTATTCAACCAACCAAAGTTTGAATTAAAACAAAATATGATTAACTAAGAACACTAGGACTCAAATGAAGATATATTAAATAAAAGGAATCAAATCTGAAATATAGTAATAAAATATCTATACTTAGAAAGACATTGAAAGGACATATCTGAAAGATCAGATCAATTTTCGGAAAGGAAGTACTAAAAAGGCCCAATTTTAGAGTATCTTCACTTTAACAAACTTAGCAACCCATCCAAATCATCGATCTGAGTATATGTATGACCAATTAAAGAATATTACATTTTTCCTATAAGCCCCTACAAGTGAGTGAATACATAAATTAAAATATAAAGGATATATCTAAGTGATATTAGGGAAAATTTAAGGTTAATTAGAGAAATAACAACCCAAAAATGTCACAATCAATTAGAGAAGCCAAACCAAGAAATAGAAAAAAATAGGCGACAAAGAGAAGGGATGTAAAAGATCCAGGACTTGCTCCCTAGTCAAGTTTCCTAATCTGTTATAGGAAAATTTCACTTGAATTAGCAAGCTACTTTTAACCCAATATATCAAATGATGATCTACCTAGATGCGTTTGATCATGGAGAGGGATCAAAGGATTTATCCCTAGTTCCTTTTGACATAAGCAAGCCATTCCACACTGATACAAAATGTTATAAAAGAATGGTTTGATGGTTGGTACTAGGCGCCCTCGTAGATCAGTGATGTCTCTTAAGAGTGATGAAAAGAGGAATCTGATCCTACTAGAAGATCTTGATTCTTCTTGTAATAATAAAAATCCCTACATACATGAACCACTAACCAAACCAAAAATAGCCTTCCACAATGGGTTGATCTATCTAAGAGCATCATGTAGAAGTATAAAACATCATGAGATCATATATATAGGAAAGGAACATTTATATATTAATAAAAAATGGTAATACAAAGAGCTTATCCATCCAAGCAAGAGAGTATTATCTTTAAGCCTATAGTATAACCTCCTTCTCCAACTGTAATAAAAGATATCTCGTAACTTAGGCTCAAGATCTTAGATGCGAGGAATTATAATTCTCTCAGTCTCTTTAAGATTTGAAACTCACAATTAGCTGACCCTTTGGAATCACTAGAATAAATAGGTCTATAAGCCTCCCAAGGAGGATGAACCTAGAGAGTTTAGATGAATAGAAGTTAAGAAGCTTCTTTAAAAATACACCCAAGCCAACTCAGAGATATGATTCTCTAAGATGATCCCATAGGGAAAGGAAGACTCTAGTAGCTTAGCCATCATCCCTAGGATGGAACAGAAAAATGTGGAAGGTTCTTTCTAGGATAACAAGGATTCCCAATGAAGACATATATATTCACCCTGATCAGCACTAGATCCCAGTAAAGATGCATAAAAATATATAGAAACAAGGGCCAGACATCAACAAAAGGGTCATCAATATAACGGCTCATGTATATTGACTATGAGGAGGAAACTAGGCTGGGAACATCAAGGTGGTCCACAACTCTTGAGGCACTGATGATAATGTCATACGTAATTGGGGGATATTATTCAAGCACAAAGACCTCCCATGCCATGTCACATCACAAGTTCAAGAGTGCCCAACATGTGCATACATTTGGAGGCATGTTTTCCATAATATTATGGGTTAGCCACATTGAAGGATTTATTACTTACCAATTATGTATTTTATTTTACATTTTTGTACCTTCTTGTCCCTTCCATGAACTAGGGAGGTGGTTGGAATGATTTGAGGAGCAAGTTAGACATTTGATACCTAACATATCACCATTGGATTTCATATTAGTGGATTTTCCCATTCTTTAGGTCTTCTTCTTATTAATGCTTCAACATTTGACCTTGGAGAGCTACACATCCAACTTATAAGAGATCTAGGAGGTTCAAAATTCATAAATTGAGAATATAGTGGTGTATCTACCCTCTTAGAAGCATTTGGAGGATAGATGTTGCATCTCCTAGGTCTATTTTTTTTGTAACATTGTACATGTGGTTGACCACATTTATTTATGTATTATTTATTAGCAAGGAAAAGTTTAGGGGCTAAGCTTCGTAGATGTGCTAATTTTCTATATTTTTCAAAAGAAAAAGATTCACCAATTTCCATTTTTCTATACGAGATTCATCCAATTTTTTAAGCATACAATTATTTTATCTAAATAATCATAAATTTATGATAGAGAAATTTTAAAATTATCGTAGATTTCAATAATTTTATAAAAATATCACGAAATAAAAAAAATATTTTGCATACTAGTGACTGTAAGATTTGTCAAGGTTTATAAACTTAAAGATAAATTTTAATCCTTAAAATTTTCCATCTTTATTAGTTCATTGAAGAAAATAGTTATTTACTCCTCCCTAAGCTACATATAGGGATTTCACATGGGATATTACTACTCTATTATAAGGTAAGTTGACCTAGACTCTATAAACAGTAGTGCTTCGTCATATGTACTCATGGTTGGGTTTTTGGAGATTTCACTTCATGAGTCTCAATTTACATATGTTCCTTGGAGCATATGGATGTATAAGTCTATTTTCTTTGTGAATGTTAGTTTCAATTCTTGAATCTTTTATATCTTGGATTCTACTTGGTGCATACATATTGATTGTGAATTTTGAAGTCTTGTACAAGATAACTAGAATAAACTTTTAAGGGGAATTTCTACTATAGGAGGGAATATATTTTTGGGTAACTTATCTCTTGATTCCGTTGTTGGTTTGAAAATTATTTAACGTTTTTATTTGTATATTCATTTTAGTAAACCTAGAAAGGGTATTGAGTATGTTTATGAAGCTATAGGAAATCTTTTTAGTGAAGGTTTATCCCTTGAGGAACATTTATTGTAATGCCTTAGTATTCATTATTAATATTGATTATATAAGAGATAATCTCTCCCACAGGACTCAAGTACCTTAATCCATATAATTAAATGAAATAAAGAAATTTTGAAGAGGTGGTTTCTTCTTGACCCTATAAGAACCCCTTTGATTCACCTTAACTACATTTCCATTTTCTAATTGGAAACAATATATACTTCCTTCCCTCACCTATTTTATATTCTAAATAATACAAGAATTATTATTTAGAAAAGATACTCTCATTTCATCTTGTGCCTCATTGCTGAGATTTAATAATCTTATTAGGCATAGCTACCTTAAGTAGGAGGAAAGCCATGTTGGAATGTGTCACTTTGGAAGGAAATAATGTTTAGTGTTATGTCAAAATAATTTATAATATTATGTAAAACATTAATCCAACTTAAATGATAGACTACAATACTTTTTTTAATCATTTATTAAAGTAAAAGGTGAAATTATATTTATCCCACATATATTATTGGGATTAAATTCCTCCATATCTCTTGGTACAGAGGTAAGAGAGACTCATGTATCATATATAAAAAAGCTAAAAGTGGTTATATTTGTAAAGGGTAAAAAAATTGGAGATGCTCTCAAGTGTAATACAATATATTTCTAAATAATAACGAAGACCATACCTTGCGGTGGATGTTTCCCCACATTACAATTTTACCACATATATTTGGTGTACTCCTTTCTTATCATGTATATTTCTTACTTTGATTAAATGTTGTTGTTATATGGATAGGAGGGCAGAATAGTAAAGTTCTTGTGTTTTAATGTTGTTGTATGTTTATTCGTATGTCTCAATATTTTAACATAGTATCATAGCTAGTTACAATGCTCTACCTCTTTTAGTAATTTATTGAAAACAACATTTTATTCAAAATGTTTTGAGCTCTTCTTATTTTGTAATTTTGACATCAAATATAGTATCTATTAAGGATTTTCTCCTACATCTATGGTTTTTTCTACAATATTGACACTTTTTTTTTAAACTAGGATCTTGTAATTATCTCTGATACAAAGGAATCAACTAATCTTGACAATTTTTTCATTAGATTTGGCTTTGGTTCACCTAGATTTGAATTAATTCTCCTAGCTTAGCCTACGAAACTTTTTTCTTAATAACCTAAAGTTTTTGAGCACATTTTTATGTTTTCTTCTTTTTACCAAGCCTATTATTTTACCATAAGCTAGAATTTCTTCTAAAGTTAATACCTTTTGATCGAAGAGAATATTTTCTGTGAAACCTTTTTGGTGGGTTTTTTTTTTTCCTTTGTTTAGATACTCAGCCCCTTCCCTCATTATATTCACATCATATCGACCTGTATATCTATGGAGATGAGTTTAGCCATCAAATCTACCACCTTTATTTAATTATTTTTATCCGACGAGCATATAAGTTCACATTTTGCAAGTGTAGTTCCTTGAGATGTAAGGTGGGTGAATTCCTCTATAATATCATCTTCTTAGGAGTCAACAAACTAAAAATATAAATTATTTTAATAATTTGGAATGGTAGCTTATTTCTCCATCTAATTAGTATAATGCCACCACATATTGAAGGATCCATGCTTGAATTAGAGGATGAAGTATAGCTTGAAATAGTGAATTATTAAGGTTGTACTTTGACACAACTTACTCCTTTGGAAATTTAATGGTGAATGATTTATTAACAAGTAGCACAACTCAAGTCCTTGGGTATTTGAAAAAACATGAGAGTCATGCTTGCTTGATATATGTCGTTTCATTGCTAGCCTCTTAGTATCTGATCTTCAACATATCCTCCCATATGTGAACTTTCATAATACTATATGTGGATTATGAGAATTGAGTTATCTGTGTGGGTTTTATCATTTCATAACAAAGTCATGAGAGCATTGTATAGAATTTTTTTGTGCTAGATAATTTCTAGTGTGATCTTGATATTCCAGAGTCTATGTAGAAAATTGTAAGTAGGGTAAGTTACTTCTATATTTCTCATAGGTAAGAAAAAATCATTTTATTCATCTCTTCTTCTAGTATATTTTTTCTTTATGCAATATTTCCTATTTTATTCATCATAATTACTTCAAAAATAACATTTCTTACTAAGTCAATGGGTCTTAAATATCTCCCATGGAAGAGAGATGATTAATATTCTTAGGAGTAAGAATCTATGGTGGTTAGTTAATGGTGAACATAAGAAACCTATTGATGCTAAAGACTTGGTTATATGAGAAGAATGATGTGATCATGAAAGAGGTATCATTGTTCAAATTGTTTCAAATTGTCTTTAGGTACATATTGAGGCTAATGATATCCCAGCTAAGATATTATAAGTGTTAATGTTTTTATTTGATAAAAATAATGATGTATTTCCTTACCACTTTCAAGATAAAATCCATGAGTTCAATCTTAAATATTTTTATAGGATAGAATATTTTGTTGTTGAATGAAAACCATAAATGAAAGGCTATATAATTTGGAAAATATTACACGAAGGGTGATACAACACTAGTAATTCTTCTAGAACATAAATTCCATATTATTTTTATATGTTCTTCCAAACTAGAAATAGAGAAATTGAAATTTATAAATGATCTATGACACCTAGCTTTGATGATTTTCATAAAGGTTTGATCAGTGAGAATTAGAGGTTTATTACTTCAAGACAATTAACTCATAATAAGTCTCTAATGACACATTATAAAGGAAAAAGAATCCTAGTAATGTTTGAAATAAAAATACTAAATCACATAGTAAAGGATCTTCCAAGAACTCTTCTAATGATACTTGTGATAATGCCAGTAGAAAGAAAGTTCTTAGTCCTTGTAAGTATTGTTGAAAAACCAAGCACCCAAAAGATATTTGTTTTAAATGAGATGTGATCTTTGTAAATCCAAGAAGAAATCCTCTATTGAAAAATAGGTTGCTCTTTGTGCCCATTTTGTTAAACCAAGTGAATATTGTTCTTTTATGCAATGGGTTATGGATTCTAGTGCATGTAACCATATGGCTAGTACTAATTCATCATTGCCTTCTGTTTTGTTGTACAACAACCCCCCATTTCATAAAAGTTTTCTTGAAAAATCATAATATGAAATGGGTCCCTTTTAAAACTTAGATGTGTGAATAAATTGGTATTAACCCATCTTTTGAAAAATACTCATCAAAAGGTCGAATGGAAATGATATATTATAAACCTTTTGATTAATAATACAATAGGTCTTTTAAATAATTACAAAGCTCTTTATTATTACGATAAAGCGATCGCAAGATTGCATATCGTAATAATAAAAAAACATATATAAAAGACCCATTAACTACTCCGATCCGAAAGGAAATCACTATAAGATATTAGGGAAAGGCAAAAACACATCGTATATAGAAAACACCTCTCCAATTCCTCCAATGCGATAAAAGGCATTGCCATCGGTAATCGGTCGTAACAACCCAATACATGACTTGTGACACTTTCAGATCCTCTGATGCGATGAGACGTATCGCCATCGGCGATCAGAAATTTTGCAATGACATAACTACCATGCCCGAACCCATCCCCGATTGTGATACATTAAATGAAGGCACGTGTTTCGAAACATATTTGAAAGGCTTGCATGCATTGTATCACCTTTTGGTGATCGAGGGATATTTTGGGCTATTATTAAAACCTTCCCATTCACGTTACCAATCATTGATTGCGATTTAATTCTGATTTTCCGCCAAAAATCTAAGCCACGGTTGAATGGATCATTCATCATATAAATGTTATGATGGGTATTTAAAAGCTTCTTTACCATGATTGACAGGTTAAACGACCAATTAATGAAGCAGTTATGCCGAGATTTTCCATTTAGATTCTATCTGCGGCAGTTTCACTATAGTCTTTGATTATTCGCTAATTGATATAATTCTTTCATATTGGCTCATACTACCTATTCTCTGTATCATGCTAGTTTCATTCTTTGTGCAGAATTCCACCGAAATAACAAGTTTTAAGCGAATGGGAAAGAAATCCAAGAGATCCGTGGCGGCAACGGCCCCTACAGTAACAGTGCAGCCAACCAGTGATCCAGGACCAAGTAAAAAAGGCCTAATCTCAAACACTACATGTCTCAGTCTTGGAAATACAAGCTGGCAAAGCATCTATAATTTAATTTAAGCAGAGGATCCTGAAGTGTCAGAAGAAGCTACTGTAGACTCAACTAATAAATCAGAAGCTTCCTTGAAAGACTTAGCTGACTCATATTTTCACAAGATAGTAGCACGGGAGAAAATTCCCTCATACATTGATGCAGTCAGATGGGTGGTTGAAGAAATCTCAGTTTCAAATAGAACGTTTTGCACAGCAGATGGAAGATTTTTTGGTTCATTTCAGCTTGATGACTTAAGGAAGATGTACCATTTACCCAAACCCAAGAAGAAATACAACAAAGCATTTTGGAGAAATTTGCAGTAGAGAATGAGACTGAGTCGGCCCCAATCAAACAATGGAGATAGAATCACGCAAAGAAAAAACATGAATCATTAGGTAAGTACTCTGTGGATTCATTATCATCTCCTTACTGTTATGCTGGGGCAATGATGGGGAATGCATGATTCAACAAAGTTTACTATGGAAATGGTTCCTTTAATGGAAGCGACAGTTAATAGTTATGTGATGGATTGGGCAAACATGTTTTCCAATAAATTAGCCACTGCAATTGTTGACTTCAGAACATATGCACGTAAAACCACCAGAACAATTCCCCCTTTTTATTATAGTGCTTATATTATGGATACACTTTTCTTTAATTCCGAATACCCGGTACTCGGGTGGAGATGGACTGCACAAGACCCTAAGCCAATCCACAATTATCATCAGATGTTATTGAAGGTACACTATAAAGAACACTTGTACCAAATCTGTAATAGTTTCATGTTACCTATCTATTATGCCATTTTTGATAAGCCTACCCCAAGGATTTCCAACGAGGCAACAATTGACTTTACTGCTGTAGGGAATTGGTTTGGGGAAGAAAAATTCACATATAAAAGGGTTTATGGTAGCCTCGCAAAACTCCATGTCCTTCCTTTGTATATACCTGATAAGCTGTTGGCTCAAGAGTTGGCCGACTAGATAACCACAGCAGGAAAATCCAAAACTCTTAGGAATTATAAAAAGCAGTCATGGCCTACAGTTCCTTTGAGGTTCGGTGTTTACACTCCACATGATTACAAACATGCAGAGAAAGAGACTGAAAAAATAAACATGCTCAATCTTGCAACCATCCCCAACAGGAAATACGACCCAAGGAAAGTTGCCTATAATGTGCTTGAACAAGCCAAACTTACAAAGTTTGACCATGAAAAAGATCAATTTGATGACCTGTTTTCTTCATCAGGATCATTATTTCAGGTAAAGACATTGGCCAAAATGAAATATAAAGATGAAGGACTGGTAGAATTTAATAGGCTCAGAGAACAGAGGTTGCAAAATCTACCTCTGGACTTATTAGCTACTACCCCAACAACTCATTCAAGCGAGCCTGAACATCAAATTATTGACAAACCTCACGCCACAGAGAAAACCCCTGAAAAGGGAAAAGAGCCAGAACACGAGACAGAGCAGAAGAAAGAAAAGGAACAGGACAGTGAATATATTGACCTATATAGGTAGATTGATCCCAAACTCCTCAAAGAGTGGCAACAATTTGACTCTATTATAATCAATCCTGAGACTTCACATGGGTTCGGCACACCTCAAGTAACAGTCGGTCAAGAAACAACAAAAACTACGGTTCCAATTGAAGGAACCAACGGCCTATCCATCAGAAAAGATGCAGAAATAATTCCTAAAGATCCATCCGATCAAATTGTTTTGCATATAGAAGACATACCACCATTAGATGTCTTTTACAGTCCCAAACACAAGGTTGTGTGAAAAGACAGAGAAAAAGGAGGAGACTTGATCAATATTCCCTTTTACCAGAACAAATAGAGATGCTTAATGTGGTGTGGAAGGAAGAATTTAACCCTTCCGATAACCTTACAAAACTTTCTCAGTATGATAGAGCTTATTCTGTAGCCACCATGGATAAAGCTTCAGAAGTAAGCAATATACTTAAAGAAAGAGATCAAACAATTGTTTCATTGCAGTCACAAGTGTCCGAAGCACAACAAAAAATAGAATAGTTAGAACAACAACTATCAACACAGCAGTAGATGAATAATCAATTAAATAAGCAATTGCTCAAGGAGAAGTAGAGGATAGACTTAAGTGTAGTACAAAAACAAAAGGAATTATCCGAAGCATTAGCTAGGTTGAAGACAATGAACAAACAAATGAGTAAGACTAAAGATGAGCAAATCACTCAACTGTCACACCAAGTAGAAAAGTTAAAGAGTCTTCCTCAGCCAGTAGAATTCAGGTCTGAAGCTCTGCAAATGAGTAAAGCATTGATTACATAGCTAAGACTGCTATGTCATAACATTTCTCTAGTTGAGCCCCTTTTTGAGATTACTACATCAATAGTTGACAAATCAGTCGATGCCAGATAGGATTTAGAACAGGCCTATGAGACTTTAACCAACTTTCTTGCTTGACAAGACACCAGCGAAGGGAAAGCCACAAATCTGCCTAAAATTCGAGAGTCACCCAAAGAAATCCTTTTTCTAGAATGGCAGTCACAACTGATGAAAGTAGAGAGACAAACCTCAAGATGTAGATTATCAACCAGTAACTTAATTAAGTTAATCAGTGACACTCTTTATCTATCTAATATGATTTCACAATTCTCTCCAGGTAAATTGGCATCAGCCAAAGCATTGGAAAAAACATGCAATCAAGAATTGGAGAAGAATGGAAGCTTAATCCCCGACATCCAAAGTTTAACTTGAGATACCTTTTTGTTTTTCTTAATTAAACCATACATTCAGAGGGCCACACTCAAATGTTTAACTAATGCCATCTTTTGCATGATTCTCGAAATCCATGATGCCACATACTCAGCTCAACTACATTCTCGGCTGAGTCACCCTCCAGAATTGCAACCAATGCTTGCTATCTGCCAGCTTAAGCCAAAGGGAGATCATCCAAAACAATGAATCATGCTGCTGACTGCAAATAAGCTGATTTTGAGGAGATACTCATAATTTAGTTGTACGAATTAATAGCATTTTTATTTTGTGATTAGTTAGCCTAATTAGTATTTATAGGCCCTTTCATGCATTTAGAAGGGGTCCACAGTTTTTGTATGAACTCAAATCAGTAAGTCACACTATTGTTCTTCTAATCTATTTTTATGAAGACTGGGCCAGTATTCTGAATTTTAACGAAGAAAGCTTTGATGATATGTTCACTATTGCCTTATTGTGGAAGTGTTTCTAAGTTAGAAGAAGGAATTTGAATGCGATTAATATCAGGAGTGATTCAAATAACATATGGTGCTATTATCTATGCTCTTGCCTCATTCTTGCATGTGAATCAACATTTATTTAATATTGCTATCATTGGATATATGTATGTATTTTAACAACAATCCTTATACTTATCACTATTGAATGTATAAGGAGTGTTATTCTTTCAATCATATTTATGTCTATGATATATATGAAGAATAGTGTAATAATGTTTTCTTGATTATTTTATTCAAATACTTGAACAAAGTAATTATCATATGAATAAATGTCTTTGTTTACCAATAGAGTCATCTATATGCCTGTTTGTGTATAAAGATCATCAAAAGTTACACTAAATCAGAAATTTCCCGGGATAGGATAGTTGTTCATAATTTTACTTTTAGATTAAATAATTAATCTGTTATCATTAGATATTAGAGAATCAACCACTTATCCATCCTATTTACCAATCATTGGGAAAGTAGTACCATTATTTCCAATCGGAGCCACCACACCAAACGGAAAAGGAGCTGCCTTTAAGGTCCGGACCGGGTGGTTTTCCCCAATGTTGTTGCAGCGATTTTCGAGGCATCAACATTTTTTGTGCTAGAAGGAGGGCATGAACTGTGAATGGAAAGCAAACCCAAACCTATAACCCATTCTGAGAGTAGATCTCCCTCCACCTCACCTCGGACCTCCCAGTTGCATACTGGAACACCAGTATTCAAACGAGAAGAAGAGGAGTCAACCACAACTACTCAAACCCGTCATACTTCAGAATGATTAATTCCTGAGTCCCCTGAAGTACAGTCTCTTATCCAGAAGCTTCAAGGCTTTTCAATATCACCACAGAAATCTGAGGTATCTCAAGGCAGTCAGACTTCGCAATTCAATCTACCTCACCCTCTCACCAGACTTCAAAGTGGAAAGCTCGGTATTGAACCTATGAGTTACCTTTACCCAAAAGGAAAAGGGTAAAAAAGAACAATGAAGGATCTGACAGTGAGACTTTCTCATCATCATCCTCCATCTCATCTTCTCCAGTGTGAAGTCAGTCGTCCACCCCTCCATTACACATTGTTGTTCAACAGGGATCAGGAACTTCAACATCTCAACCTCAAACCTCAATATCAACTCCTTCCCAAACATCTGGAACTTCATCAGAAATATCATCTGCTATTAGTTTTCCAATGGCTTAGAATCCATGGAGTAGTCCTGGTGCGGTCAATATGCCTGCACCACTACACCAATTGCCAGATTCTCCTGAAAAATGGTTGCCAAAATTTAATATAGATATAGGGACACCAGTCGAGGATCATATTAACAATTTCATGTTATCAGTTAATTTGAAAGGAGTAACAGAGGAAGATGTTTTCGCTAGGCCTTTCCTTTATACCTTACAAGGATCAGCTGGGTCCTGGTATTTTTCCCTGCCCTCTGGATCCATTACTAGTTGGAATATTTTCCAAGAATAGTTTCTGACTAAGTATGGCGATGATAGATCTTTAGCAACGTTAATTAATGATCTCTCGAATCTTAGGATATATTCTAAAGAACCTATTAAGGAATTCAACTCACGATTCAATAAACTCTTGAATAAGAATCCAACCGCCTCTAAACCAAGTGATAAAATTAGAAGCGAATGGTATATAATAGCCCTACCTTCAAATATAGCTATTTTTGTAGATAGAGCTGCAAAATCAACTTTAGCTGAGAACATGAAAGAGGCGATTTCTGTAGAAAATTGCATCATTGCTTTAGAAAAGAAAGCTACTCTTGAAGATAGAAAATCCAAAAAAGTTTCTTTTAAGGATGAATCAAAGAAGAAAGCCCCTAAAGATCCATATGATATGGAGGGTCTACAAAAAGTCCTTAAGACTATGTCAAATGAAATGGTTGAAATCAAAAATCAAGTAGCTGAAACTTCAACAAAAAGGCCATTTATAAATTTTAAGAAACCTGAATCAAAACCACCAAATGCCATCTCTAACACAGACTCAGATCCCGAAGGGGAAGAAGAAGATGAAGCAGTCTTTCCATCCGAGGAACTGAAAGAAGAAGACACTGTTGACTACCATGGGATGTGGGATTTTATTTTACCTATCTCCAATATAGAAAATGAACAAGAAGCTTTTCCTGTGACTACCAGAAGTAAGGGTACTTCTGAACCTGTTCAGGCAACTTCGAAGAAAAGGAATGAAAGTACCACTACTACCAAGGAAAAGGTTTCCACAAAGAAAGCTACAACAATGCCATCCCAAAATCAGCCATCATCTCTAAATTCACCTTCAACATCTAAGACATTAGTAGTTACAGATTCTATGGACTACAATATTATCAAAGATATGAAGTAGACTAAGGCAAATATTACTATGTTTGAGCTTAGCAAACTCAAACATCAACAGAAATTACTTCTTAAGGAGCTAAATGATGTACCTTCTTCACCCCTCCCTAATGCTGTATTGTCCAAAGCCGCTACTGATTCAGGTCAACCACCCCCTGGTAGGGTAGAAGCTACTGTTGCAGTTTTAATTGGGGATAGATCAAATTCTCATACTCCTCCTTTAGTCTTGACCTATGAGATCTATAATATAAATCTACACAATTGTTTGATTAACTCAAGGGCTTCCTCTAATATAATGCCAGCTTCAGTTTGTTCCAAACTGAACATTGAACCCCAAAAATATGCAATTCATATTGTACAGTTGGATAGAACTAAGGTCCAAGTTTTAGGGGAAATCAACTCAGTAACTATCAAGTTATCAGCTGATCCAAGATTGGTTCAGAGAATTGATATTTTAATTGTTGATATACCTAAATCCTATGGGTTGATTTCAAGTAGAGATTGGTCTGAAAACTCCATGTTTATATGTCAACCGATTGGTCCCATATGTGGTTACCTTATAAAGGAAAGCCAAATAAGATCAAAATCGATTAGGAAAAACACATGACCCATACTATTACCGAATTCAAATAGGAAAATCAACCAATAGCATTCAATAACAATATTTTGGGGAATTACTCATCTGAATCATTCTTTGGCAATTTCATTGCCCAACCATCTCCTTTCCCAGTTAATAACTTCACATCTCAAATCGAAAACTTCTCACAAAAAGATAGGTCAATATGTGTTAATATTGTTGAGGAAACTATAAATAAAATTGTTGATAATTATTTATTTTGCTCACTATACTTTGATGGGTCTAAATCTAGTGAAGGTGCAGGAGCAAGATGTATTTTAGTTAGTCCTGAGGGAGAAAAAACTATGTTATCATGCAGATTGGAATTTGAATGCACAAATAATACAGCTGAGTATGAGGCCTTAGTTCAAGGACTTTACAAAGAAATTGGTCTCAAAGTTCAATATCTGAAGGTGTTTGGTGATTCAGAAATTGTTATCAAACAAGTTAGAAACTCAATTCATTGCCTTTCTGGTCATCTCAAACACTATCAGTCTTTGGTACAGGAACTCATATCTCAATTTTTAGCATTCAACGTTTCTCCCATCCCTAGGTCCCAAAAGGTAGTGTTATAGACATTTTTGTGCCTTACAGCATTGAGCATGAAATGTCCATAATCTAAGGCATCCAAAGTCCCTAAACATGTTGTTCCTACCCCTAGAGGAACAAGGCTAACAAACCACAACAATTCACAGAAGTTCTCCACCCAAAAACTGCTCAGAACAAGTCAATTCAGGATCATTTCAGTGGCTACACTAGCTGTCTACGCTGAATGTCAAAGCCAACACTGGCTACCTGCATTGAATGTCAACTGGAACAAAGGCTACCTGTGCTGAACGAGAGTGGACAAGTGGCAGGCTCATTTCTCAAGGTTTCAAAACCCATGAAGCTTCCAAAATGACACTTGCCTCAGGGAATTCGACTGGTGATGAGTAAGAGGTTCCAAATCTCCAAGTGGAAGCAAGAACCTCCAAGTGGACTCAAGAACTGACAGAGGGAGAGGACATTAGTCAGATCTCAAGCTGACTCATCCTCTCTCCAAACATCTATATATGGATCTCTCCTCCATGAGATCTAGAGGCTAGAATTTTATTATTGCAAAGAATTGCTGTTGGTTTGAGACTGGAATCATTGGGTGCTTAATTCTTTGAAGGGGCTGAAGATAGGAATTCCATTTGCTGGGAAGGAGATGCTGGATTGGAGCCCTCTGGGTTGTATCTCTTCTTGAACCTTGTTATTCATCAAATAAAGCTATCTTGGTCTCTCCTATATGCTGATGTATTTTGATGTATGAATGTATTAGTGTATTTGGTTTATTTCTAATCCTAAACTAGTTATGAATGTGAACATCTGTCTTTGTGTAGTGTTCTTCTCTTGTCTCAAGTAGCTGTTCTCTTGTCGCAAGTAGCTGTTCTCTTGTGATCTTGCAGGAAGTTGTAGCTGGATAAGCAAGAAGGCAAGTAGCTGTGAACACCCAAAGAGAAGGGAGATTGGATCGAGGGACAAACGGAAGACACCAGTAAGTCTATTGATCTCTCTTCTTTCACATTTCATAAAGGAAGAAACCAGTGTAGCTGTACTCGTTTGTTGCTAAGGCACTGTCACACCTTAGGTGGATAGGATCGTCCTGCATAGGCATTTTTCCCCACAATAGGTAGCAACTGACTTGCTAGCTAACGTTGCCTCCAAACTCCTACCATCCGAAGATTATAGCCCAGACAGATTTTCAGTAGAATTAATTTTTAGACCATCAATTCCCGATAATGTCACCAATTGGCGAGTGTTCAATCACGATGAAGACATTTTAAATTTCTTGACTTCAGATAAGTCCTATGATGATCAAATCATTGATGAAAGTGATCATGACCTTCAAATGAATGAAAAACAAGAAGAAAACTCAATACCTAAACCAGTGGTCAAACTTGAGGATCTTTATGATATTAAAGATAGGTTTAAACAGGTGACCAATTCAAAACTCCAGAGTTCTACTTTAAGATTTGAATTGATAAACCTAGGTACTGAGCAAAACCATCAAAACATCAATTTGGGATTAGGACTTTCTTTAGAAGAAAGAACAACATTCGTTAGATTGTTACGAAAAAACGAATATGTCTTCGCCTCGAAATATGATGATTTGAAAACATACGATGCATCGATCATTCAGTGTACTATTCCGATGCTTTCTGAACAAAAACCAGTGCAACAAAAGTTAAGGAAAATTCATCCTAACCTAGAGAGTCAAATAAAGGCTGAACTAAATAAACTCTTGAAGGCTAAGATAATGTTTCCTGTCAGACATTCAAACTGGGTGTCCAATATGGTGCCAGTTAGAAAGAAAAATGGTGACATCAAGATTTGCATCAATTTCAGAAATCTTAATAAGGCAAGACAAAAAGATAACTTCCCTTTACCTACCATGGAGCAGACACTCCATTCAGTAGCTGGTTCTAAGTTAATGTCTTTTTTAGACTATTTTTAAGGATATAAGCAAATTTTGGTCCATCCTGATGATAGGCTTAAAACTACCTTCAGAACTAAGTGGGAACTTATGCTTACCAAAAAATGCCTTTTGGACTTATCAATGCAGGAGCTACATTCCAAAAAGCAATGGACATAGCATTCAAAGGATTGCTCAATAAATCAGTAGTTGTCTATTTAGATGATATTACTGTATTCTCTAAGAAAAGGTCTAATCATTTACATGATTTAAAACAAATCTTTGAACGCTGCAGAAGGTATGGTATCTCTCTTAACCCAAAGAAGTCCTTTTTTGCTATTAATCAAGGAAAGATTTTAGGCTTCATTGTTCTAAAGGATGGTATCTATATTGATCCAAACAAAATTAAAGAGATTTTTGATATTCCATTCCCTCATAATAAAAAATCCATGCAGTCATTTTTGGGTCAAATTAACTTTTTCAAAAGATTTGTTCTAGATTTTTCCCAGATTATTTTACTATTGCAAATGATGAGTAAGAAAAATTCGATATTTAAATGGGGACCTGTAGAAAAATAGGCATTTGATTCTATCAAACAATCAATCATAAATGCCCCTGCTTTAAGCACTCCCATTTTTTCAAATCATTTCATACTATATACCCTTGCATCTACTTCGTCTTATGCAGCAGTATTGACTTAAATTAATGATCAAAACTTGGAAGCAACAATCTCATTTTATAACCAAAATCTTCAAGGTGATGAAATAAATTATTCAGAAGTTGAAAAACAAGCCTTTGCCGTGTACAAAGCCATTAAACACTACATGCCTTTCCTCTTAAAATCTCACACAAAAGTTATAGTTCCTTTCTCAACAGTAAGACAATTACTAGTTCAAAGGGAATTAGGAGAAAAGAGAGCAAATTGGGTCACAACATTACAAGAGTATGACTTAGAAATCAAACCAGCAAAGATTTTCAAAGGCCAAGGTTTTTTCAGGTTGTTAGCAGGAGTATCCAATATTCAATAACCTGAAGGTACAGAAGATACTGAAGAAATCAATTAGATATGTATCACAGATTCTAAATCACAATATGCAGATCTGATTTTCTATTTAAAAAATGGATACGCTCCTTCTAATCTTTCCGATAAAAACAAACATGCCATTAGATTAAAAGCAAAAAACTTCATAATTGTAGATGATGTATTATTTAGGCAAAATTATGATTCAATTTTATTAAGATGCTTAGAAAAACCTGAAGCACAAAAAGTTTTGCAGGAGCTACATGACGGACCAACAGGAGGACATTTTGGAGTTGATACAACAACTCATAAAATCATTCATGCTGGATATTATTGGCCCACCTTGTTCAGAGATACTCATGAATATATAAGGAAATGCCAAAGTTGTTAAGCATCCAGTGGAAAACAAAGAAAGCCAGCTTTCCCTTTGCAACCAGTCAACATTGAACAACCTTTTGAGCAATGGGGATTGGACATCATTGGAGAAATCACTCCCCATTCCTCCAAACGACATAAGTATATCCTTACCGCCACTGATTACTTTACTAAGTGGGTTGAAGCAATTCCTTTAAAGACAACAAATTCTGAGGTAATCATGGAATTCATAGACCAATTCATTATTACCAGGTTTGGTGTCCCAAACGCTCTTGTTTTTTATAATGCATCTTATTTCTCTGGAAATTCTATATTTGAATTTTCTATCAAAAGGGGATTTAAATTGAAGTATTCTGCAAATTACAACCCTCAGGGTAATGGTTTGGCAAAATCCACCAATAAAAATCTTATTAAGATTATTAAGAGAACTATTGAGCAGAATCATAAATATTGGCATAAATCTTTGATATTTGCACTATGGGCTGACAGAATAACACAGAAGGCCTCTATAGGCACTTATCCATTTAATCTAGTATATGGAAAGGAAGTTGTCATACCAGCAAATTTAGTACTTCCATCTCTAGCTTTGGTGCAGTTTATTGAAGAAAGTCCCTCATCTTCTATTCAACTAAGACATGATCAAATTTTAAAATTAGAAGAAGAAAGGGAAAAAGCCAAAATTATACATGCAAAACATCAGAAAATTATCGAGTCATCTTTTGATACAAATTCAACTAGTTCAAAACAGTTACAAGTTGGTGATCTAGTTTTGAAATGGGACAAAGCCCATGAAGATAAAGGAAAACACACTAAGTTCCAGAAAATGTTGCTGGGACCATTTCAGATCAATGAGAAGATAGGCCCTTCTAATTTCATATTGCAAGATCTATCACGAAAGAGAGATTATCTTCCTGTTAAGGGCCTTATCTTGAAAAATTATTCAATTGAGGAGGTAACCCCTTCTCCCTTTGTAAATATTCAATTTTCAGCAAAATTTGTGTACATAGCTAATTTTCTAGAATTTTAGGAAAATAAAATTGTATGAAGCCTTCCATTGGTTTTTACTATATTGAAAAGTTACTCAAAAGAAATAATTTTGATATTTAATTTTGACAAATGGAAGCCTTAAACTAAAGCAAAATTTCTAGGAAATTAGGTATATTTAGATTCTGAAGCCCCATTCTATTTTTGGGAAATCTTCTCAAGATTTAGAAATACTGTAAATCATTTTAATGTTTTTAAGTAGCCTGAAAATGGTTATCAGTACAAAATAGAAACTGATTCAATCTTAGCATCTTCAACTCTTACCCTGTCATCCATCTTCTCTTAAGGAGAAAATTGTTCATCCCATTCATCAAAGTTATAATTACTCAGAGTGTAATTCTAAAATATGTATGATATAAAAGACAAGAGGTCTTATTACAAGCCTACTTACCATGATCATTAGGGGAATAATTCAATTGACATTACCAATACTGCATATCAAAACAGGGTAACGGCTTATAATTATAAGACAAGGGGTCTCATCACGAGCCAACTTGTTCAGATAAATTACAACCAGTGAATGGAATTGTCAAACAACTGGCCACCAAACCAGGACAATGGCTTTTAATCTTACAAAATAAGGAAAAAGGAAAAAGTAATAAAAAATGTGGAGACATATTTATGAATTCATTCTTTTTAATTATACTCTCAAATGGATGGAATAATGAATGATCAAACGGTTAAAAGGTATCCCTCTCGAGACTATAGACATTTGCTGGCAGCAGAGGCTCTACCTATGACAGAGGAGTCATTATAAAGCTAAGTTGGAAAAGTTTTTGTTTTATCATTATCAACTAATTAAGGCTAATTTAAAACATAGAATGTATTTAATTTAACACGGGAAGAAAATAGCAAAAAGAGTTATCATTATATTCAGAATTTATGATTCCCTAGTTATATTAGAATTTTTCCTAGTCAAAGTTTCTAGATTAAGAAAGTTTAAATATTTTAACATTTCTCAGAGATAACTGTTTCTCCCAGTGAATCGCCAATTGTTGTGTTGTACAACAACCCCCAATTTCATAAAAATTTTCTTGCAAAATCATAATATGAAATGGGTCCCTTTTAGAACTTAGATGTGTGAATAAATTGGTATTAAGTCATCTTTTGAAAAATCCTCATCAAAAGGTCCAATGGAAATGATATATTATAAACCTTATGATTAATAATACAATAGGTCTTTTAAATAATTACAAAGCTCTTTATTATTACGATAAAGTGATCGCAAGATCACATATCGTAATAATAAGAAAACATATATAAAAGACCCATTAACTACTCTGATCCGAAAAAGGAAATCGCTATCGGATATCGGGGAAAGGATAAAACACATCATATATAGAAAACACCTCCCCCATTCCTACGATGCGATAAAAGGCATCGCCATCAGCAATCAGTCGTAACAACCCAATACATGACTTGTGACACTTTCAAATCCTCCGATGCGATGAGACGTATCGCCATCGGCGATCGGCGATTTTGCAATGAAATAACTACCATGACCCGAACCCATCCCCGATTGTGATACATTAAATCAAAACGCATGTTTTGAAACATATTTGAAAGGCTTGCATGCATTTGTATCACCTTTTGGTGATCGAGGGATATTTTGGACTATTATTAAAACCTTCTCGTTCACGTTACCAATCATCGATTGCGATTTAATTCTGAATGTCCACCAAAAATCTAAGCCACGGTTGAATGGATCATTCATCATATAAACGTTATGATGGGTATTTAAAAGCTTCTTTACCATGATTGACAGGTTAAATGACCAATTAATGAAGCAGTTATGCCGAGATTTTCCATTTAGATTCTATCTGCAACAGTTTCACTATAATCTTTGATTATTCACTAATTGATATAATTCTTTCATATTGGCTCATACTACCTATTCTTTGTATCACGCTGGTTTCATTCCTTGTGCAGAATTCCGCTGAAATAACAAGTTTTAAGCAAATGGGAAAGAAATCTAAGAGATCTGTGGCAGCAGCGGCCCCTACAGTAACAGTGCAGCCAACTAGTGATGTAGGACCAAGTAAAAAAGGCCTAATCTCAGACACTACATGTCTCGGTCTTGGAAATACAAGCTGGCAAAGTATATATAATTTAATTGAAGCAGAGGATCCTGAGGAAGTGTTGGAAGAAGCTACTACAGACTCAACTAATAAATCAAAATCTTCCCTAAAAGACTTAGCCGACTCATATTTGCACAGGGTAGCAGCACAAGAGAAAATTCTCCCATACACTGATGTAGCCAGATGGGTGGTTGAAGAAATCCCAGTTTCAAATAGAACGTTTTGCACAACAGACGGAAGAATTTTTGGTTCATTTCAGCCTAATCACTTAAGGAAGATGTACCATTTACCTGAACCGGAGAAGAAATACAACAAAGCCTTTCTGGAGAAATTCGTAGCAGAGAATGAGACTGAGTCGGCCCCAATCAAACAATGGAGATAGAATCCCGCAAAGCACAAACATGAATCATCGGATAACTACTCCGTGGATTCATTATCATCTCCTTTCTGTTATGCTAGGGCAATGATGTGTAGGATGTGGGGAATGCATGATTCAACAAAGTTTACTATTGATATGGTTCCTTTAATGTAAGCGGCAGTTAATAGTTATGTGATGGATTGGGAAAACATATTGTCCGATAAATTAGCCACTGCAATTCTTGAATTCAGAACATATGCACGTAAAACCACCAGAACAATTCCACCTTTTTATTATAGTGCTTATATTATGGATACTCTTTGCTTTAATTCCGAATACCCCGTACTCGGGTGAAGATGGACCGCACAAGACCCTAAGCCAATCCACATTTATCATCAGATGTTATGGAAGGCACACTATAAATACCACTTGTACCAAATCTGTAATGGTTTCATGTTACCTATCTATTATGCCATTTTTGATAAGCCTGCCCCAAGCATTTTCGAGGAGGCAACAATTGACTTGACTACTGTAGGGAATTGGTTTGGGGCAGAAAAGTTCACATATATAAGGGTTTATGGTAGCCTCACAAAACCCCATGTCCTTCCTTTGTATATAACCGATAAGTTGTTGGCTCGAGAGTTGGCCTACCAGATAACCATGGCAGGAACATCTATAATTCTTAGGAATTCTAAAAGGCAGTCATGGCCTACATTTCCTTTGAGGTGCGGTGTTTACACGCTACATGATTACAAACATGTGGAGAAAGAGACAGAAAAAATAGACATGCTCAATATTGCAACCATCCCCAATAGGCAATACGACCTAAGGAAAGTTGCCTATAATGTGCTTGAACAAGCCAAACTCACAAATTTTGACCATGAAAAAGATCAATTTGACAACCTGTTTTCTTCATCAGAATCATTATTTTAGGTAAAGACACTGGCCAAAATGAAATATAAAGATGAAGGACTGGTAGAATTTAATAGGTTCAGAGAACAGAAGTTGCAAACTCTACCTCTGGACTTATTAGCTACTACCCAAACAACTCAGTCAAGCGTGCCTAAACAACGAATTATTGACAAACCTCCCGCTACAGAAAAAACCCCTGAAAGGGGAAAAGAGCTAGAGCAGGAGACAGAGCAGGAGAAAGAAAAGAAACAGGACAGTGAATATATTGATCTAGATACGCAGATTGATCCCAAACACCTAAAGAGTGGCAACAATTTGACTCTATTATAAGTAATCCTGACACTTCACACAAGGGTTCGGCACACCTCAAGTAACAGTCGATCAAGAAACAACAACAACTCCGGTTCCAATTGAAGGAACGAGTGGCCTATCCATCAGCAAAGATGCAGAAATAATTCCTAAAGATCCATCCAATCAGATTGTTTTGCAGATAGAAGACATACCACCATTAGATGTCTTTTACAATCCCAAACACAGGGATATAGTGAAAAGACAAAGAAAAAGAAGGACACTTGATCAATCTTCCCTTTTACCAAAACAAACAGAGATGGCTAATGTGGTGTGGAAGGAAGAATTTAACCGTTCCGATGACCTTACAAAACTTTATCAGTATACCGGAGCTTATTCGGCAGCCACCATGGATAAAGCCTCGAAAGTAAGCAATCTACTTAAAGAAAGAGATCAAACAATTGTTTCATTGCAGTCACAAGTGTCTGAAGCACAACGAAAAATAGAGCAGTTAGAATAGAAACTATCAACATAGCAGCAGATGAATAATCAATTAAATGAGCAATTGCTCAAGGAGAAGCAAAGGATAGACTTAAGTGCAGTACATAAACAAAAGGAATTATCCGAAGCATTAGCCAGGTTGAAGACATTGAACGAACAAATGAGTAAGACTAAGGATGAGCAAATCGCTCAACTGTCACACCAAGTAGAAAAGTTCAACAGTCTTCCTCAGCCAGCAGAATTCAGGTCCAAAGCTCTCTAAATCAATAAAGCATTGATTACACAGCTAAAACTGCTATGTCATAACATTTCTATGGTTGAGCCCCTTTGTGAGATTACTGCATGAATAGTTGACAAATCTGTTGATGCTAGACAGGATTTAGAACAAGAAGATGAGACTTTAACCTACTTTCTTGCTTGGCAAGACACCAATGAAGGGAAAACCGCGAATCTGCCTAAAATTCTAGAGTCACACAAAGAAATCCTTTTCTAGAATGGCAGTCACAACTGATGAAAGCAGAGAGAGAAACCTCAAGATGCATATTACCAACCAGTAACTTAATTGAGTTAATCAATGACACTCTTTATCTGTCTAACATGATTTCACAGTGCTCTCCAGGTAAATTGACATCAGCCAAAGCATTGGAACAAACATGCAATCAAGAATTGGAGAAGAATGGAAGATTAATCGCCGGCATCAAAAGTTTATCTTGGGATACCTTTTGGTTTTTCTTAATTAAACCATATAGTCAGAGGGCCACACTCAAATGTTTAATCGATGCCATCAGTTGCATGATTCCCAAAATCCATGATGCCACATACTCAGCTCAACTACATTCTCGTCTGAGTCACCCTCCAGAATTGCAACCGATGCTTGCTATCTACCAGTTCAAGCCAAAGGGAGATCATCCGAAACAATGAATCATGCTGCCAACTACAAATAAGCCGATTTTGAGGAGATACTCATAATTTATTTGTACCAATTAATAGCATTTTTATTTTATGATTAGTTAGCCTAATTAGTATTTATAGGCCCTTTCATGCATTTAGAAGGGGTCCTCAGTTTTTGTATGAACTCAAATCAGTAAGTCACACTATTGTGCTTCTGGTCTATTTTTATGAAGACTGGGCTAGTATTCTGAATTTTAACGAAGAAATCTTTGATGAGATAGCACTATTGCCTTATTGTGGAAGTGTTTCCAAGTTAGAAGAAGGAATTTGAATGTGTTTGATATCGGGAGTGATTCAAATAACATATGCTACTATTATCTAGGCTCTTTCCTCATTCTTGCACGTGAATCAACATTTATTTAATCTTGCTATCATTGGATATATGTATGTGTTTTAACAGCAATCCTTATACTTATCACTATTGAATGTATAAGGAATGTTATTCTTTCAATCATATTTATGTCTATGATATATATGAAGAATAGTGTAATAATGTTTTCTTGATTACTTTGTTCAACTACTTGAACAAAGTAATTATCACACGAATAAATGTCTTTGTTTACCAATAGAGTCATCTATATGCCTGTTTGTGTATAAAGATCATCAAAAGTTACATTAAAGCAGAAATTTCCCGGGATAGGATAGTTGTTCATAATTTTACTTTTAGATTAAATCATTCATCCGTTATCATTAGATATTAGAGAATCAACCACTTATCCATCCTATTTACCAATCATTGGGAAACTGGTCCCATTATTTCCAGTCGGGGCCACCACACCAAACGGAAAATGAGCTGCCTTTAAGGTCTGGACCAAGTGGTTTTCCTCGATGTTGTTGCAGAGATTTTTGAGGCATCAACGCCTTCTGATGAAACTCACAAGCATACATCAAAGAAAGTTTCCATTAGCGATGGTAAACAATTTTCAATACCAGGTTACAGTAATTCTAAAGTTATTAATGATGCATTTAAAGATGTTTTACATGTTCATGGCATCCCCATCAAATTGCTTTCTATTTATAATGCATGTCAAAAAGGGTATAAGTTTGAAGCATGAATAGACAAATATGTCCTGAAATATATCAAAAACAAATTCAAATTAGATTATTATGGAAATATTAATGATGATTCTATTTTATATAAATTTATTGGCTTTCATTCAACTAAAAATCAACCATTTTATTCTAATGTTTCTCGTGCATGAAAAATCATATCACTTGAATTACAATAAAATGAAAATGTTATTTAAATGGTAGTTAGATTACCTCTTATTTCTTCCAATAAAGGTGTTTGTGAAGCTTTTGTGCTTTGTAAATGTCATATGGCAATGTTTGATAAAGGTAAATCTTGATGTGCTAAAGAAGAATTTTAATTAATTCATAGTAAGAAGTGGTCTAGTTGAAACACCCTCTATGTATCATGTTTTCTATTTTATTACTATTATTGATGATTATAGTAGAAAATATTAGGTTTAGTTTTTGAAACATAAAAGTGAAACCTTTGGTAAATTTCAAGAATTTAAATCCATGGTTAAAAATGAATCTAGTAAAAGTATTAAGACAATGTGCATTGATAATGGGGAGGGGGGGAGGTTTGATTTAGCATAAAATAATTGTATAGTTATATAAACATGAAATTCAACACCAAAATATTTTTCCATATATGCCTCAACAAAATGAAATTGTTGAAAGGAAAAGTAGAACATTGGATGAAATTACTAGATATATGCTTTATACATAGGGATGACATAAAATGTTTTGTGTTGAAGCCATTTGTTGTGCTAAATATATTTTATTATATCTTCCTACTATGGAAAATTCACAAGTTACTTCTAAAGAAAATGGAATAGAAGAAAACTCGACATAAGTAGATTTAATATATTTAGGATTGAATGTTGGGTCCATATTCCCAATGAAAAATAGAAAAACTTAGAGCCCAAGCCTCATAAATATATTTTCATTGGTTATAATTAGGATTCTAATGCTGACAAGTTATTTGATTCAACTACCGCAAGTATTATCATTTGAAAAGACGTTTCTCCTTCCTTGAATATTATAAATCTCATGTTACCTTGAATTTTTTTCATCTCCAATTACCGCCATCTCAGTTACCCGTTCTTCCAAATTTATGCATAATCTCAATCCTAGTTCAAATACCTCTTTATATTATCCTACTGAATGTTCTAAAGATAATATAATGCTACCTACTGCTACCCCTCTTCCTGTTTGAGCCTAGGAAATTATTAAATAAGTAAGTTATAAGATAGGTATTCCTTTCAACACTTGTTGAACTAGATCCTATTTGACACTGATGACTAAAGTTTTGGTTTTCTATGATCCTTATACATATGATCAAGCTAGGGGAAAACATGAATGAAAAAAATAAATGATTGTAGATTATAACTCATTAATGAAGAGCAAGACTTGGACTCTTGTTCCCCCTACTCTTGGACATAATTTAATTAGATTTAAATGGATATGTAAGATATGGCTTACTATAGAAGGAAAAGCTTAAAAACATAAAGCAAACTTAGTGGGAAAAAAATTTTAATGAACAAGAAGGTATTGGTTATAATTAATCTTTTGCACCAGTTGCTAAAATGAGAAATATAAGAATTATTCTTTCTCTTGTTGCATATTATCAATGGAAGATACACCAAATTGATGAAAAGAGTGCAACTTTTTAATGATGATATTTTCTAATACATTTGTAGGCAGCAACTGCCTATTTTTCTCACCATGGAAACTTCAAGTTTGGTATGCAAATTAAACCATTCTTTAAATTGTCTTTAGTAAGAACCTAGATCTTGGTATCAGAAAATTGATAGCTATTTATTGAATAATGGTTTCAAACATTGTATAAGTTATCCAAATATGTGGGTAAATTAGTTTATTTATGAATTTCTCATAATTCTATTATATGTAGAAGATCTAAGAATAATTAGAAACTAGGTTGCATTTATACAAGAATTATAAAATAATTTTAGTATCAATTTGAAATGATATATTTAAACATCTTGCACTATTTTTTAGGTCTTCAAATTTTGACATATCTTTGATGGTATATTTATTTTACTACATAATTATGTGACATATTTACTTTATTGGCTCAATATGAATTATTATAGGCCTTCACCAATATAATTTTCTTCGATGTAAATATAGCTATTGATTGTACTAATCTTATATATGATACTCTTGGTAGAGTCTCATGTTTGTTTTGTTTTTGACACCCTTTCCATCCATTTTTCCTCTTTTCATCATCGATATTAACTCAAATAAGTAGTAAAATATAGATTTTGACATGGTAAGTTACCCAGATGTCTTATTTTTAATTTTTACTAATGTGCCTTATTATAAAGTTAAAAAATTTAAATAGCTACATAATTAATATGATTCTGTAGTTGTTTCATGATTCCACAACTATCTCCATGGTTTTCCAAATTCCAGTACACCAGCCAGGCAAGGAAGCACATTCGAAGATGGGGATTGATCTCCTCATATTCACCCGAGCCAAATCATGAAGGAAATCTCCCAGTGGCACAGTCAAAGAAGCAGTTCAATACATGGATAAGTGGAGCAACGAGAGTTTAGATAAATCATGACTCTCCAATTTTCTTTCCAAATAGAAAATCATAGAGAAATGTTATTACTCTGTTATAGATTAGAATTCAAATTAGGATTGTTTTAAGTTTTATAAGGCGTACAAGTCTCAATCTGTTGAGCATGAATTCTATGTATATAAGTCTGTAAATAGAAAGCAGAGGTGCATATGTAATCTTTGAATGATTGTTTAAAGTTTTATAACTATGTTCCTTTTAATTGAATAAGTATTTTCATCAACCTCATGCGCAGTTAGCTGTTGAATTAAAGTTCTAAAACCTAATTTTTTTGGAGGGCCCCTACAGATAGTTGAGGTTCAATATTTTACATTTAGCTCAGTCATTTCATTTTCATTATTTCCATAATTTCATTATTGTAGCTTCAGTTTATTTGTGTTGGCCTTTTACAATATTTCTTTTGTTGTCTACCAATTCCAATCATTTATATGCTTTCTAAAATTGAACCATATATATAATCTTCTTCTTCTCATAAAAAATACATCTGTTAGATCACATTCCTTCTATTTTTTATTTATCATTTCAAAATTAAATTGTTAATTACAGTATGGAAATCTTAGCACAAGATGCTTTATAAATTCATTCTTGAACAAAAGTTATTCTTTTCTAAAGCATAAATAATTGTCTTTCTAAAACATAAGTAGTTTATTCATAGATTTTAGAATAAATTTCTTTTTAGTTTCCTTCCAAAAACAAAAATGATCTTAAAGAAGTTTTCAAATAATTTACAAAGTATTTTTGCTTTTTGATTACCTTGCATAGTAGTTCTTTTAAAACTAACAATAGTCAGTTAAGTAAGATCATGATAGCTTGTTTTACTTTTCTTTTCAGAGTTGATCGTAGGAATTTACTTTTAAATCTTCAATTTCATAAAGAACATAAGAATAAATAAAATCCTTAAAACAAACAGAATAATAATTTTAATAAACTCAAAAAGGATTCTACTATAAATCGTGCACTTGCGCTTCACAAGTTTACCAACTCTAATCGATAAGTTATGTAAGAAATTTAAGAACATTAAATTCACTAAACATTTTGGCATCATTGTTAGGGAAGTGTAAATACAAGTCTTGATTTGTTTTAAATAAGATATATATATATCTATATATATCTATATATATATACATATATATATATATATATATATATAACAAACAAAAAATAAAAAAACATGATATGCATAGGGAAAGAGACATTAGGGGTAGATTTTTAGGTAGAGGAAAGACCTTAATTCCAACAACACCACTTACGCCACCATGACCTCATAGTGCCACACCACCCACACAAACGTGAATTACATCCATAACAGGCAAACATAAACTTCATGAGGTATTAAGATCTGAAATCCAACCTAGAGATTCACCAACTTCATCAAGAGAAGCCATTATAGAAGAAGATCCCATATCCCCAACAATAGGAATAATTTTTATATCTTCAATTGAAGAACAACTTCTAGCTCAAGAGTTGGAAGTTCCTCCTGAAGAAGAGGAAGAAGAAACCTACTTCAAACCATTGATAGAAGAACCAAAGGAACTAGAGGAAGTTGAAAACCTAATATTACAACCAAAACCAGAACCCCATATTAGTTATGAAGAATATACAATGGTTGGAGAAGGGTTAGGAGAGGTACATAATTTGAATGGTGAAGAACCTAGGACTGGAGGGGGAAGAGGAGGTTGAAGAGGTGGAGGAAGAGGAAGAGGAGAGGATATAAATTGAGAACCCTTTGGACTTCTAATCCTCGATGAAGATACAACTGTAACAATGAAAAATATCTCACCCTCTATCCTTCCAAACTTTCATGGATTAAGGAGTGAATATCTTGAGACATTTCTCTTTGAATTTGAAGTCCTGTGTAGATCATATGATTAACTACACGATTCTCAAAAGTTGAAATTATTCCCTACAACCCTTAAAGGTGCAGCATTAAAATGGTTTACGAGTTTAGGAATAAACTCCATAAGAACATGGAAACAAATGAAAACTACATTATTAGAGAAATATAAGGATTATTATATGCCCCATAACATTAAAGATTAAGTCTTTAAAATGATACAAAAAGAAGATGAAAATCTTGAAGATTTCTTCGAAAGATTTACCTACAATGTAAAAAGGAAAAAAATGAATAATATAGCTGAGGAAACTTTCAAAGCTCTCTTATTGAAATCCATTAGAGATGAGTGGATTGATCTTCTCAATCTAATGGGTAAGGGAGACATTTCTTAGTTGTCACTAGGAGAAATTTGTGAGTTGTGCATACACATTTCAAGAACTTGTGTTATTTGTGCGGAAAATCGTGATACAAAATAATTTCCCTCCATACCATGTCTTAAAGTTGTTTATAAAGAAGGAGTACCAAATCGGGTAGATCTTCTCTGTTTTATTTCTAAAATACCTTGGCAAAATCCACAACCAAATACGACTCAAGGTTTTAATACTCAACCATTTTCACAATCTTCAAAAAATAATTGGACTACCCCAATTCATTGGAAATATTGGCCACAACCTTAGTCACAAGGATGGAAAAACCCTTATGGAAAATTCCCTCAATATCTTCAATATCCTCAATTTCCACAATTTCAACAATCATATCCTACTTTTCCTCCACAATATTATCCTCGGCCTATTCAACAAACTCAACCTCACAATTTAAATCCATAACTTTCATTACCATTTCCTCAAAGACCAAACCAATTTCTTGCCCAACCACTCTGAAATCTAAATAATAATAAAATGCACAACCTGTTTGCAATATCGAAGGAAAAAAATTTCAAACCTACATGATAAATCCACTAGGTCTAAACAATGCTCAACTTAGATCTGGTAGAATATTAGAAAAGAAGTCCCCCTTAGTTGTTATTAAAGAAAGTGAAAAGGAAAAGATATTTGAAGAAGAAAATTCTCTTAATGAAAAAAGAAAAAACTCAAAAAAAAGTTACTCCAACACATTCAAATAAATCAACTCCTATTATGGAACAAACTTCAGTATTTGTTTCAAGACCACCTTTCCATGAAATATTAAAAATTCATGAAGGGGTATAAAAATAAATTTTATTGCCTGATTATGACATGTTAGATGAACTGAAGAATGCTTTCATAAAGATTCATTTGCTTCAAGCCATTAAGGAAATACCAATTTTATAAAAAATAATTAGTTACTTGAGCATAAAAAGACCTGGAAAAAAAATAAAAGAAATCAAAAGAATCCAACTTGTTAGAAAAATTGTAGATATGATGATGGGTAAAGCAACAATTTAGAAATATCTTGATCTAGAAAGTCCCATTGTGAAAACACACATCAATGGTGTGGAGATCCCAAATACATTGGTTGATCTAAGATAAGCCATAAATATCATGAGTAAACAAACTATGAATCAATCAAAACTTTCTAATCTTCAATATACACCTACATTATTACAATTGGCAGATAGATCTGTAGTCAAACCTAATGGTGTATTTGAAGACATATATGTATCCTTATATTCTTGGGAATACCCTGTTGATTTTATGATTTTAACACCCAATAATAACTTAGGAGGGCATCCATTGATTCTAGGAATACCATGGCTGGCTAGAGATGATTCTATTACAAGTTGTAGAGCTGGTGATATGTTCATTTCTGACGGGAGTACAACAAAGAAATTCACATTGTATACACAAGAAAAAACAACAGTAGAGGTTGAAAAGGAAGAATGGATAGATGATGAATTTTATATAAGACCAAAATTTGCTACTTCACAAATAGATGAAGAAGATCAAATTTTAAATTTAATGGAAAATAATGGATAGTCATCATATTGTGAATCTAGTCAAAATTTTCAAAAACAATGCAATATTGAATATTTATCATCTCGTCAACTATCCTTTCATTCTATGGAAAAATTTGGCAATTCTACAGTTGAAATGTTCCAAGGAAAAACTTTGAATATCAATAATAATTTGGAAGAATTTCAAAAGAAAGAATTAATCAAGATGTTTCAAGAACATTCATTTGCTTATGCATGGGAATATGATGACATGAAGGGAATTGATCTTAATACTTGTATACATCATATCTACATTGAAGAAAATGCCAAACCAATTCGACAACCTCAAAGAAGAATGAATCCAAACCTATGGGAGATATTTTAGAAATATCTACAAAAACTATTGAATGTCAATTTTATCTATCCAACATGAGACAGTCAGTGGGTTTCACCCTTAGTAATTGTTCCTAAAAAGAATGGAAAATGGAGAGTGTGTATTGACTATAGTGAATTGAATAAAGCCACTTTAAAATATCACTTTACATTCCCTTTTATAGATCAAGCTTTAGACCCATTGGCAAGAAAGAATAATTTTCGTTTTTAGATGGTTTTAGTGGGTATAATAAAATCCAAGTAGCCCCAGAAGACCAATATAAAACTACCTTTACCTTCCCTTGGGGAACTTATTCTTACCAAGTACTTCCTTTTGGATTATGTAATGCTCCTACAACATTCCAAAGAGTAGTATTAGGTTTTTTTTTTAATCTAATTCATGATTGTGTGGAAGTGTATATGGATGATTTTACCGTTTATGGAAATTATTTTGAAGAAGCTCTTAAAAATTTGGAAAAAGTTCTCATTAGATGTAAAGAGGAAAATCTCTCAGTAAGCCATGAAAAACGTTTTATGATGTTTACTGAGGGAATTTTTTTAGGACACCATATTTCAGGAAATGGAATTAGAGTGGACACATTTAAAGTAGAAGTTATTTCTAAATTATCAATTCCAACCTCTCAACGAGATGTTAGAATTTTTCTTGTTTTAACTGATTATTATAGAATATTCATAGAAAACATTAAAAAAAATGCATCTCCACTTTTCAAACTACTCACAAAAGACTGTGAATTTAATTGGAATTCTTATTGCCAAAATGCCTTTGAGTAATTAAAAGAGAAAATCTCTGAAACACCCATTCTTAGAGGACCAAATTGGAAATTAACTATTCACATTTTGACTAATGCCTCATACAAAGCTTTACGAGTTTTACTACGACAAAAAGACTTAAGTCCATATCCCATTTATTACACTAGTAAAAATTTGATCCCTGCACGGTTAAATTACACTATCACATAGAAGGAGTTTTTAGTGTTTTTTCATGCCATCAATAAATTTAGACATTATATTATTGTCTATGAAACTTTTGTACATACTAACCACTGTGAAAGTAGATACTTAATGAATAAATTAATCACTAATGATAGAATAACTAGATGGTTTTTGTTGCTGCAAGAGTTTAACATTACTATTCTGGATTGAACTGGAAAATAAAATACAATTGCTGACTTTTTATCAAGGATTCAAAATTATAACCATGACATTCTTGTAGAAGATATTTTTCCTGATGAATGCCTTTTTGCGGTATCTACTAAATCTCCATGGTTTGCAAATATTGCTACTCTTTGGCTATAGGAGAATTACCATCATACTTGTCTCCTCGAGAAAAAGGAAGGTAATTCAAATTAGTGCATCTTATTCATATATAACTGAGGAATAGTAAAAAATAGGGCCATATCTGATCATCAGAAGGTGTGTTAGAGAAGATGAAGTACCAGAGATACTGAAAGCTTGTCATGATGAGCCATGTGGAGAATTCTTCGCTGAGAAATGAACTTCTTAAAAAGTCCTTCTCTTAGGATACTATTTGACTTCCCTTTTTAAGGATGCCAGGGAGTATGTTAAGAGATGTGATAGTTGTCAAAGGAATCAAAAACCTGATCCTTCTTATGAGATGCCTCTACAACCTCAGGTACTTATTGAGCCTTTTGAAAAATGGTCTCTAGATTTTGTTGGTCCAACCAATCCACCTTCGAGAAAAAAAAGGTACATTCTTGTTTTCACTGATTATGTTGCAAAATGGGTAGAAGGTAAAACACTTCTTTTTTCTACTAAAAATGTTGTAGTTTCATTTATTTTCGAGGATATCTTTACTCCTTTTTGTGCCCAAAGAAAAATTGTAACAGATCAAGGTACTCAATTCACATCCATGTTGGTACAGAAGATAATGGAGGAATACAAAATCAAACATCAGAAGTCTACTCCATATCATCCTCAAGCAAATGGACAGGTGGAGTCCACCAATAAAGTCATTGAAGCAATTACCACCAAAAGTGCGCATTTTCATAGAAGATATTGGGCAGAAAAGCTTCCAGAAAATTTATGGGCATACCATACCACATGGAGAAATACTACAGGGCATACTCCTTATCAGCTTATCTATGGAAAAAAGGTTTTGTTTCCTATTGAGTTTCAAGTCAAAAATTTCAAGACAACAGTCATATTGGGTCTTGATCCTTTAGAGGAATAAAAACAAAGAATGGAGCAATTGAATGAACTTGATGAGATAAAACAAGAAGCAATCCAAAGAACCAATCTAGTTCAACAATAGAGATCTGGATGGCATGATAAATATTTCAAAGAGAGAAAGTCCCATCCAGGAGATTAGGCATTACTATTTGATTCAAAGTTCAAATCTTTCCAAGGGAAATTTAAAACTCATTGGCTTGGGCATTACGAGATTGAAATAGTCTTTGATAATGATGCAGTTAGGATTATAACTATTGATGAAGAAAGGACTAGTTTTCTTGTGAATGGTCATTGACTGAGAATCCATCATAAGCCATTGAAGATAGCTACAAATCAAACTAGAACTATTACCTCAAAACGAGTAATCGAACCCAAAACCCCCCAAAAAAATGAAGAAACAACACAAAAATAAAAAGTGATGATTATGCATCACCATTTTTTCAGAGTAAATTTTCAATATTTTTTAAAATAAACAGTGAAAAACAATAAAAACATTTTGTTTGGTGCAAAAAACACCTTGAAATCGAAACAGGTTGATGCTGAAATAACAACTTTTTTTTTCAGGGTACATTTTCAACATTTTTTAATAATGATGTTAAAAATAAAATATCATGACTTTGAAAAACTTTAAATTTCCAATTATTTTTAAGCATGACATTAAATATAAAATATCGCGTCTTCAAAAAGACTTAAAATTCCAATGATTTGTAAGCATGAAATTAAATTTAAAAGATCATTTTTTTGAAAAAGCTTAAAATTCCAATAATTTTCAAGCATGGTGCTAAGAAAAAATAGTTATAATCGTTTTTTACCATAGCACTAAAGATAAAATATTGCAACTTAGAAAAAGCATTAAAATCTTGACAATTTTTCAACCATGGAATTAAAACCAAAGATTATGACTACAAAACAATCTTAAGTTTTCATAATATTTCAAGCATGACATTATGGAAAAATTTTATGACTAAAAAAACTTAAAAATGAACACCTGAATGAAAGAGTTATTATACCAAGAGTAATTTTTTTTTAATGCTAAATGTATAGCGATTTTAAAATATTAACCTAAGACAACTTGATACATTGCAAAAAAATTAAAAATCAACTATCAGATTGGCACATAGTGTAAGTGAGCTCAATCCATTGTAATGAAAACTTAAAGACCAACCATGAAATTAACACATTGTGGGGAAAACTCGATTCATTATAACGAAAAAAATAAAATCAACTATCAAGTTGCACATTAATAAGATTGGGTTGCTAGACAACCATCAACACAAACCCTACAATATATATATATATATGAAAGATACAAAAGAAAACAAAAGTTCAAATAATTAAAAAAATAATAATAATAACAAGTAATAAAAAACATGACACAAAAAATCAAATATAAAAAATATGTATATATATATGCAAAAATTCGAATATTGAAAAAAATAAAAATTTAAAATAATAACATGTAATAAAACATAAAAAAACATGGCAAAAAAATCAAATATAAAAAATATATAGAAATGACATAACAAAAAACTATAAAATATAAAAAAAAATTAACCATACCATGTAAAATTAAAAAGAGAAAAAAAAATGAAAAAAAAGAGTAAAATAAAATAAAAACGAAATAAAAAAAGTTGAAATTAAAAATTAAAATTAAAAATTAAAAAATAAGAAAAATAAAAAAGTTACAAACATAAAATTAAACATTAAAAAGAAATAAAAAACTTAAAAAAAAAAAAAAAAAAAAAAAAAAAAACTCGGTCACCATGAGGCCCAACCGGCTAGGGATGGCAAGGGGATGATTCATGACAAAAATTAAATCAAAAATCAAAAAATATATAAAAATAAAAATAAAAAGGCAAAAAAAACCATAAAAATGTTAAAAAAATAAATCAAAATTAACTTTTAAAAATAAAAATTTTAAATAAATAACATATATATATATATATATATATATATATATATAATTTAAGAAAAAATAAATAAATAAAAAAGAAAAACATTTTTTTAAGTTAAAAATAAAAATGAAAAACCTCGATTAGGGTGTGTGTCGGTGGATGGAAGTGCCTACGGGTAGTAATGAAGAGTATAGATGACATTCATACCACCACCCCCCACACACTCAAGGTGATGGGTGCGGTGGCCCTTAGCATGAGTACATGCAAGGGAGGTGGGAAAGGTGGCAGAGATGACAAGAGTGAGGTGGGATGTATAGTAATTAAGGTGAGATAGATGGGTAAGAAATGTAATTTCGCTTGTGGAGGAAGGAGGAGGAATAGTAGAGAGGGAAAGCGACGACAACAATGACATTAACCTTGGAGCAGAAACGGGTATGTATCTTGGCTCTTCACCTCCTTTGCAATGTCGACTTGGTTTGATTCTTGTTGGGGGGAGAGGGAGATACTTGGGAAGGGGAATTGGGAGAAACGCAGAGGGAAATGGAGGTGTTGTTGTGTAGCTCTAGTCTGGCTATGCATCCTTTTTGAGAGCCTGTCGGGATTCGACCTTACCGGTGGCTGTGTGGACCTTGATTTTGGAGGTAATGGAAACCTGGGTTATACATACTAGGAGATGGGTATTGCTAATTGTTGGTGTCAGGTAGGCAGAAATTCGGCATCAGAGACTGAGAGTGGCAAAGGGAAGCTAGTATGTTGGGTAGGAGGCTAGACCAGTGACTGTAAAACTGATAATCCATGGGGAATTGAGATTAATTACTGTGCTAAGAGACTAGATAGGACCCTTGTGTGGGATGTCGAGAATGCAGAGGACAACGAAATGCTTATGACTTACTAGGTAGAGGGGAATGGGATCAGGCTGAGGTTTAGCTCAGTTGGATGGCCTTGGATGGGGTTTGTTAACCACACTAAGTATGTGAAACAATACGGAGGGAGGGGTGAAAAGCTAGAAGGGATAGGGAGCCCGAACCTTGCTCAGGATTGACACTCCACCCATCTTGCCTCTAGTAGTGCTAGCAAATGGAAAAGAGCAATAAAGAGGGAGAATGATGGCATTGGCAATTACATTTGAGATAATAACCATGGATATAATATGTTACAGTGTATGCGGTTAAAAATTCTTCAGAGTGAGCAAGTTTCGAGCAGTGGAGATATGGCTCGACCAACGTGAGGACAGGGACATGGGTGAAGGGGCCGGGAGCCTAGGAAGGCCAAGGACCCAAGCACGTCGGAACACCACAAAGGAAGGAAATCAATGGAGAAACTCATCAGTGAAGCAACTGTGGCATACCTAGAGCAAACATATGAAGGCATTCAAACTTTGCTAGAAGAGTGGGAGGAAGAAATCAAGCAGGGCAATGAGACAGAGGAGGAGATGGAGAATTGGAGGACATTAGTCCCGAACCATGGAAATACTAGAGGAAGGATAACCGAATTCAAGCAGAGATTATACCTCTATTGGCTTATGAAAAGCCTGATGGGTAAGGCCATGGAACAAATCTCAGTGGAGATGGCAATCTCTCTCCAAGGGATGTCGAGTTACAAACAAGATTTACAGAGAATTCAGTTTCAACTCCACAAATAAGACATTAGATTGGATAGAATTGAAAGGCATTTTCCTTGCATCCTGGAACTGTCTGAAATGTCGGGAGAAATTGTAAAGGATCCAGCACCTGTGGAGTCAACATCGGGGGAGCAGAAGGGCTAGTCAGTTTACCATGTTTACTTTTGTTATATATGCGGTTAGCATTTAATTTTCATTATGCATGTATAAGGATAGATAGATACATAAAGTCTGGTCATGAAGCAAAGACATACATAGCTTGGCTAGAAAGATTGAAACTTTATTGTTTTTAGATGGCTTACAAAGAGGATAGGTGGCCAATAGACTTGGTTTCCCATTGGGCAAGTTGAGGCCACCTAGCCAACCTATATGGTGTAAACTTGCCGATTATAAATAGAAAATGAATGGTCCTGCCAAGCTTATCATAAAAAAAACATCAAAACCTCATTTAAAAATAAAATATTACCAAAAAAATGTAAATAAAAAAAATAAATCAAAACAACTAAAATTAAAAACTATTTAAATTAAAATAATAATAATAATAATAATAAAATTAAAATATTCAAAAAATAAAATATAAAACAATCTCCCCTCCATCCTCCCCACCACACCACCTCCCTTCCACTCCCCCTCGCCACCCTCCCTCGCTCCCCCTCGCACGCTGCCCTCTCCTACCTTCCCCACCCTAGCCCCCCTCTATGCCCCTCCCCACCCCACCACACCCCTCCCTCACTACCCGCTCACCGCCTCCCACCCACTCCCTCGACCCCCTTCACTCTTCCCTCCTCCACCTCCCTCCCCTCCCCACTTGGCTCTCTAGAATCAACCTACAGTAGTTTGGTCATGGCTAGGGGCCCGGGCGAGCGGGGAGGGTTGAGGAGGGAGAGGAGGGTGGGGGAGGGGAGGAATGGGTGGTGGTGGGGTGTGGAGGGCAGAGGAGGGGAGGATGGAAGGGAGGATGTGGGATGGGAAGGAGGGTGGAGTGCGATGTGGAGGGGAGTGAAGAGGGGGGAGTGGGTCTAGGACGATGTCGGCTGGGAGGGAGGGTGGGGTGCGGTGGGGAGGGGAGAGGGGTTCGGGTCGAGCAAGTGGGGAACAACAGGGGTGGCCTGGCGTGGGTTGGGGAGCGAGAGAGGTGGGGAGGGGGTGGTCGGTGGTGGGGTGCGGCGAAAGGGAGGGCAAATTTTTTTATTTATTTAATTTTATTTTTATTTCTATTTTTTTAATATTTTAATTTTAATTTTTAATTTTTTTTTTAATGTTTTATTTAATGTTTTATTTTTTAAAATTTTTATAACTTAATTTTTTATTTTACTTTTAAATTTCAATATTTTATAATTTGTTTTTTTAATTGTAATTTTCTATTTTTTAAAATTGTAATGAATTTATTTTTAATTATTTTTTAATTTATTTTTTTCTTTTAATTTTATTTTTTGTTATTTTTATATTTTTTTAATTTTAATTAAAAAAAAAGTAATTGCTGAATTTTTTATTTTGTTTATATATATACATATATAATTTTTTCTTTAATTTTAATTTTTTTCCCTTAACTTTTATCTTATGTTTTTTTATAATTATTTTAATTTGTTTTTTTATTGAGGTTTTTTATTTTTTTTTTCTTAACTTTAAAAAAATGGTTTGAGATTTTTTTTTTTTTTTTTTCGATTTTTTCTTTAACTATATTTATTTTTTTGAAATTTTTTCATTTTTTATTTATTTTTTTGCCTTTCTTCCCTTAATTCTTTATTCCAATTTTTTATTTTTATAAGTTAATGTTGGTTTTCTTTTACATTTTTATAGGGTTTTTTTTGTTTTTTTGGGTATTTGATTCTTGTTTTCATGTCTTTTTATTTTTATTTTTATGTTTTATTACGAACATGAAAATCACCAACATTTAAAAAAAACTATCCATAGTTAATACATTAGAAAATTTAAAGTGTAAAAAATAAGCCCTGTAAACAAAAAGGGTTGATGCTCATGAACACTTCAAAATCAAGATGAAAATCAATAACGAAACAAAAATGTTAACATTACAGAAAAAAAAGTTTAAAGTGTCAAAAATAAGCTCTCTAACAAAATGTGTTGATGTTGCATTAACACTTTTCATAATTAGCATGAAAATCACAAACATTAAAAAAAATGTTCATACTCAATATATAAAAAAAAATTAAGGTGCCAAAAATATGCTCCAAAAAAAAGGTCTATTATGAGTCACCATTTTTCAAAATCGAGTGATTTTTTGCTTACTCAAAATAACGGCTACTAGGTAATTTTCTCATTTGATCGGTAACTATGTTATTGATCAAGGAAGAATTGAGCAAATATTTTCAAGATAATACTGATTTAAAGTTGGTGAAGAAGGATTTTCCTTCCTCTCCAACTTGATCTCCAAAAGTATTTTTCTTTCTAAAAATAAAAATATAATATATACATATACATACGTACATATATATATATATATATATATATATATATATATATATATATATATATATATAATAAAAAATGTATAAACATGAAGATGAATAATGTTTGGCATGTTTATACAGAAAATATAAGGTGAAAATCAATTTTTCGCACTTTAAATTTTTCTCATATCTGTTCTAAGTTTTATTTTTTTTAATTTTTACAATTTAATTTTTTATTTTACTTTTAAATTTCAATATTTTATAATTTGGTTTTCTAATTGTAATTTTTTATTTTTTTAAATTGTAATGAATTTATCTTTAATTATTTTTTAATTTATTTTTTTCTTTTAATTTTATTTTTTGTTATTTTTATATTTCTATAATTTTAATTTTAAAAAAATAATTGCTAGATTTTTAATTTATTTTATTTCTTATTTTTTATTTTGATTATTTAAATTATTTTATATATATATATATATATATATATATATATATATATATATATATTTATTTTAATTGGACTTTTTTTTTAATTTTAATTTTTTTCCCTTAACTTTTATTTTATTTTAATTTTTTTTTATAATTATTTTAATTTGTTTTTTCATTGAGGTTGAGTTTTTTTTGTTATTTTCTTAACTTTAAAAAAATGGTTTGAGATTTTTTTTTATTTTTTCGATTTTTTCTTTAACTTTTTTTTTTTTTTTTATTTTTTTATTTATTTTTTTGCCTTTAATTCTTTATTCCAATTTTTTATTTTTATAAGTTAATGTTAGTTTTTTTTTACATTTTTATAGGGTATTTCTTTTTTTTTGGTATTTGATTCTTTTTTTCATGTCTTTTTATTTTTATTTTTATGTTTTATTACCAACATGAAAATCACCAACATTTAAAAAAAATTATCCACAACTAATACATTAGAAAATTTAAAGTATAAAAAATAAGCCCTCTAAACAAAAAGGGTTGATGCTCATGAACACTTCAAAATGAAGATGAAAATCAATAACGAAACAAAAATGTTGACATTACATAAAAAAAAAAGTTTAAAGTGTCAAAAATAAGCTCTCTAACAAAATGTGCTGATGTTGCATCAACACTTTTCATAATCAGCATGAAAATCACAAACATTTAAAAAAAATGTTCATACTTAATATATAAAAAAATTTAAGGTGCCAAAAATATGCTCCAAAAAAAAGGTCTATTATGAATCACCTTTTTTCAAAATCGAGTGATTTTTTGCTAACTCAAAATAACTGCTACTAGGTAATTTTCTCATTTGATCGGTAACTATGTTATTGATCAAGGAAGAATTGAGCAAATATTTGCAAGATAATACTGATTTAAAGTTGGTGAAGAAGGATTTTCCTTCCTCTCCAACTTGATATTCAAAAGTCTTTTTCTTTCTAAAAATAAAAATATAACATATACATATACATATACATATACATATACATATATATATATATATAAAAAATGTATAAACTTGAAGATCAATAATGTTTGGCATGTTTATACAGAAAATATAAGGTGAAAATCAATTTTTGACACCTTAAATTTTCCTCATATCTGTTCTAAACCCATTTTCTTTATATCCCACTCTTTTCTTTTCAGGAATAAAATAGCTACATAATTACTGAGTTTCTACAGCTCTAACAGATTTCTGCAACCAATTTGACAGGAATTTCTAATGAAACAATTGAAAGAGAGATTGACTCCCTCCACTACAAAGCACTTGAAGACAATATAAAGGACAAAAACCAAAGGTTAGAAAGCAATAATTCAAAGGTATGCAACTCTTTAATTTGATAATAGGGATCAAAAACATTAAATGTATGAATAATATAGACATCATACTACCAAAATTCAAAATCATTATTACTAAGAGTTGATAGTATCATGTCAAATTGGATCTAATCCGCCATTCACTCCTCATCATTATACTTACGCTCCAACCCACATCTTGATTTTATTGATCCAATCACCCAAATCATGCTCATTCATTCTCTCAAGGGTTAGATTTTTTCGTACTTCTTTATACCCTTACCACTTACACTCGCATCATTCATACTCTCATCCTCATCACTCGAAAACCCTTTGAAACCCTCATACCCTATCAAACAAAACAATCTTAAGACAACGATTCTCGACTATGGGGGTTATAGTCAGAACATAACCAGCAAGGAGAAAAGTTTTAGAAAGATATCCACAGACAATATAATTATTGCAGAAAGCGTAGTGGTTGAAGTTTGTGGAGAAATTCGATGGTTTCCACAATGAAGTAACCAAATCCTTTGCCAGAGCTTTTGATGGGGTGGAAGTCGAGATAGGGGACATAAAATTTATAGTGACAGAGTCCTTTGTTGCCGAAGCTACTGGATTGCCTTGAATTGGAGAAAAGTGGTTTAAAAACAGAGGTATTGAGAGGGAGGACTGGAAGGTTTTTCTGAAGAACCCTAGCATGGACACAACCATTTTCAAGAAGAGCATTCTGAGCACAACATTGAAAAGTAAGTGGAGAAATTTACTTCTAATAATTCAAAAATTTGTTACTTGCGAAGGGAGATTTGGATGCATGTTTTTCTATCATATTCAACTGTTGATGAATTTTATTGAGGATAATGAACTAAATATTCCATATTTCTTACTAAATAGTTTAAGGAAGATGTCAGGGAATGTTCAAAATAGAATTCAGTTTATAGAGAATACCATGTATCACCATGGTCTTGTTAAAATCCTCAATGAATTTCATCTTAAAAATATGGGTGATAATTGGGAAAGCTTTTTAGTGAGGAATCATTTTAAGGAAGATGTTGAAGAACATCCAAGTAGCAACAAAGCCAAGAGAGGGAGAAAAAGAAAAATTGAAGAACTAGTGGAACAAGAACAACAACAATCATAAGAGCCATTAGAGGATGACATTCCTCTTGCAGAAATTTTAGAGAATATAAACAAGAAAAATGTTAGAAGGAAAGTCAGCAAAAAGGCAGAGAGCACACCCAAAATAGAAAATCCTAAGGTAGAAAGGAAGAAAGAAAAAATTGAAATGCCTTCTGTAACAAGCTTACGAAGAAGTACCGGACTCAATCTAGCAACAAAAGAATTGCTTTCAAAAAGTAAGGAACATATCGACTTAGAAGCAGAGGAAGATTCCCGGGTTTCTCCGCCAACTTTCATCTAACCTCCTTAGAGCCCACACTGAAGAACACCTGAAATTGATCCTGTACAATAGGAAACTTATGATTATATTGAGTCCCTAGATAAAGAGACATGCCAAGAACATCATTTTTAAATCCAGAAGAAGTCTAGTTTAGTAAACCACAAGAACCTCGAGTGATAAATGTTTTCAAACAATAAATTTTTTGGATGGAGACACTAAACATGTACATTCAGAAGGAGAATCAAACCCTAAAGGCATAGAGTGAAATCCAAATAGCTAAGAGTGACAATCTTCTTTTACACCTAAGTTTGTGGTATAAGAAAAATAAGAAGCTGAAGCAAAAAAACAGAGCTCTACAAAGACAAGTCATAAAGCTGAAGTACAAGATTCTCGTGAAAAAGCCAAGGATGGCAGTGGTCAGAAAGAAAGGGAAAAAGATGAAATTGGATGTACTTGCAGAGGTCTCAAAATAAATGTAGTTATTAAATAGGAGACATCAATTTTGTGTTCTACATGAGGACATGCAAAAACCTCCGCATGGGGGAATGTAGAGTCTCATGATTGTTTTGTTTTTGACACCCTTTCCATCCATTTTTCCTCTCTTCATCCTCTCTATCAACTCAAATGAGAAGTAAATTATAGATTTTGACATGGTAAGTACTCATATGTCTTTGTTTTCATATTTATTAATGTACCTTATTATTAAGTTAAAAGATTGCAATAACTAAAGAATAAATACGATTCTGCAGTTATTTCACGATTCTGAACCTATCTCCAATTTTTTCCAGATTCTAGTACGCTAGCCAAGAAAAGAAGCATATGGGCAGATGGGGATTGATCTCCTCATGGATCTCATCCTATTCGCTCAAGCCAAACCATCAAGGAAATTTCCTAGTGGTGTAGTCAAAGAAGCAGGTCAATACGTGGATAAGCAGAGCAACGAGACTTCAGATAAATCATGAATCTCTGATTTTCTTTCCAAGTAGCAAATCATAGAGAAATGTTATTACTCTGTTATATATTAGAATTCAAATTAGAATTGTTTTAAGTTTTATAAGGCATAAAAGTCTCAATCCATTGAGCACAAACTCTATATATATAAATGTTGGGTCCCTATAATACTAGTGATTACCCCATTACTATTGTAGTTATGCCCCTTATTAATATTGTTGTGCCCCTATTGCCCCCATATTGTTATTACTATGCCCCATAGAATCCCTCTATTGTTATTTTTGTGGCTTTATATTATTATTGTTAGGTCGGTTGGATTATATTGTGACTCCTTATACTCCTATATATAGAAAGGAGGTTTTGTCATTTGAATCATCCAAGAATTGTTCATTTATGTAATGTAAAGGAGGTTTCCCCCTTGAAGACGCTGAATTCTAAGGCGTTGATCTATCTTTGCTATCTTTTCTTGAGCTGGTTTCATAACATTTGGTATCAGAGCTTTGGATTCTAGGGTTTCGCTTCTCCAAACAGGTCATCGTGGCATTTTCGCTATAAATTTTTTTCTGCAACATTTCAGAAGTTGCAAAAAAATCTCATTTGAGAAGAAATCACGCTGAACCTCGAGTACGAATTTCAGAGATTTTCACTCTATATTTGCGGAGATATCGTCTAAGGGAGTTGGTCTTTTTGCAGACTCCTGAATTACATTCCAAACAGGTGGCCTGGGGAAAATCGTCACAACTTTCTTTCTAAGCATCAGATTGAAATTTCATAAGAAGGTGCAGAAAGAGGACGGACTGTAGTTTTCTTGTATATATTTTCAGAGATAAAGGCTGAAATAGTGACATGTGGCACTTCATACACGTTCACTCTACTGAACTAGTCTATAATCAGGCCACTGTGAGAGATTGGGCATAACTCTTTCTTAGAGAATCCAATTTGTATCAGACTAGTGGCATTGGAAAGAGGACACAGAAGGCTACTACAGGTCTCAATTTCAGAACTGGATGATTCAAAATTATAGAGATACATCAGATTCAATATCAGGCTTCTACAAAGTGAAAAAAGGTGTTTAGTTTTTTTTTTTTAATTTTTGCGTAAGCTTGGTTTGAAGGAATTAAAAGGGCATAGTAAAGCATTATTATCAGTAATTGATGCCCCGAGGAAAGAAAATGCAAACACCTAGTAAGCAACCTGAAATCTCTAGCATGACTTATGAAGAAGAGGAAGAAATGCAACATGATATAGCAAAATTACGAGACCAAGTGCAACAAGTGTCACTTGCACAAAAAGGAACAGAATCTAAGATGGATGGTTTAAAGAAATATGTATAAGCTAAGATGGATGGTTTAAAGAAATAGGTATAAGCTAAGATGGATTGTTTAAAGAAAGGCGTAGAAGCTAAGATGGACGATTTGAAGATAGATTTGAAGACAAACATGGAAGAATTGAAGAAGTTGCTACAAGAAAGGGTCACTAATGGTGAAAGGGTAGTAAAGGAAACTCATGATGAGAACAAAAGAAATGTTAATAATGATTCCATAGACTCTAATGTTGGATCGAAGACCCACCATATTCCAAAAATCGATATGAGGGAGTTTGAAGGTAAGGATCCCGCAACATGGATATTACAGATGGAGCAATTCTTCGATCTCAATAATGTGCAAAACACACAAAAGGTATGTATGGCAACTTTATATTTGAAACCAAATCAGTTTGTATGGTATCAATGGCTTTGCTCTCGTAAACAATTTATCACTTGGGAAATTTTTACGGAAGAATTGATAGCACATTATGATGATACAAAAAGCAACACTTTTTTTAGCCAATTGATAAGTCTCAAACAAAAGGGTTCAATAATGGAGCACATTGAGGAGTTCCAAAAATTGAACATAAGGGTAAAATATATTCCACAGGAGCATAGGATTGATGTGTTCATAGGGTCTTTAAAGGATAATATCCAACATGATGTTCGCCTTTGGGAACCTAATTCATTAGAGAATGCATTCAGGTTAGCAAGAAAAATGGAAAGCAAAATTATGGCAACCAGGAAGCATACCACTCACAACTATAAAGACGGAAGTGTTGTTGCCCCTAGTCTTCCACAACCTATAAGGTTGACACCACAACAATTGGAAGAAAAAAGAGCAAAAGGGCTTCGTTACAGTTGCGATAGCAAATACACTAAAAGTCATAAGTGTGATGAGAAGAAATTATTCTACATAGATTGTGAAGATGAAGAAGAAAAGGAGCAAGAAAGGTCAAAAGAAGAGGATATACTCCAGGAAAAAAGCCTAGATGAAGAAAAAATAAATCCGACCATATCTTGTAATGCATTGGCGGGAATTAACACTCCTCAAACCATCAAGATAGAAGGACAAATCAAGAAGAAAAAGGTAATAGTGTTGATTGATTCAGGAAGCACCCACAATTTTATTCATTGTAAGGTAGCAAAAGAATTGAATTTCTTCCTATATCCAACACCAGAGTGTCAAGTGATGATTGCAAATGGAGGAACAATAAATTTCTCTGGAAAGTGCCATAATATCAGGCTATCCATGGGAGAATATGTATTGACTAGCCCAATGCTTTCCATTCCAATGGGAGGTGTTGATGTTGTACTAGGAGTCCAATGGCTACAATCCTTGGTTACAATAGCTTTTAATTTTCAAGAACTTTTCATCAAATTTTCTACAGAAGGAAAGGAATTTGAATTAAGGGGTATTGCAGGGAAACCAGGAAAGATAATCAGCTCTAATGGTATGATTCGTTAGATGTTTCCACATCGGAATCATCTGTTTCTCCAGATCTCCAAAAAGTCCTGGACAATCATTCCAAGGTATTTGAGACTCCCAAAGGTCTCCCACCTATGCGTGAACATGATCATTCTATTCATCTGATTCCAGGAAGTGTTCCTCCAAACATCAGGCTGTACAGATATCCCTATGTCCAAAAGAGTGAAATTGAACAAATGGTTGCAGAAATGCTAGAGGCTGGTATAATTGAACCGAGTCAAAGTTCTTTCTCTGCTCCCGTAGTATTGGTGCACAAGAAGGATGGATCATGGCGCATGTGTCCAAATTATAGGGAGCTCAACAAGCTCACTATTAAAGATAAGTTCCCCATTCCTGTCATTGATGAATTACTGGATGAATTGCATGGATCAATTTACTTCACCAAGTTGGATCTTCGTTCAGGATATCATCAAATCAGAATGAAGACTGAAGACATTCCGAAAACATCATTTAGAACTCATGAGGGTTATTCATTAATTTTTTGGTCATGCCTTTTGGCCTTACCAATGCACCTTCAACATTTCAAGGTTTGATGAATTCAATTTTCAAACCATTCCTTAGAAAATTTGTGTTAGTATTTTTTGATGATATAGTAATCTACAACAAGTCTTGGAAGGATCATGTTGAACATGTTGACAGGGTGCTACAACTATTGGAGGAGAAATAATTATATGCAAAAAGATCCAAATGTTTCTTTGGAGTCAAGGAGGTGGAATATCTGGGTCATATTGTATCTCATGAAGGAGTTAAGGTAGACCCTAGCAAAATTAAAGGCATTAAGGAATGGAAAATCCCCACATCCATAAAGCATATGCGAGGATTTCTCGGGTTGATAGGGTATTATCGCAAGTTTGTTAAGAATTATGGGAGAATAGCAGCACCTCTAACAACATTATTGAAGAAAGATGCATTTTCATGGACTCCGGAAGCAACAACGGCCTTTGAACATCTTAAAGAGGCAATGTGTCAAGCACCGGTCTTAGCTACACCGGACTTCACAAAAGCCTTTATTGTGGAATGTGATGCTTCAGGAAATGGAATTGGTGCTGTTCTAATGCAAGATGAAAGACCCATTGCTTTTGAAAGTTGTCCAATCAAGGGAAAGTTTTTAAGCAAAGCTATTTATGAGAAGGAAATGTTGGCAATACTCCATGCAATTAAGAAATGGCGACCCTACCTAATGGGAAGACACTTCAAGGTAAAAACGGATCATGATAGCCTTAAATACTTTTTAGGAAAAAGATTATCCTCTAAAGAGCAACAAAAGTGGGTCACAAAGATGTTGGGTTATGACTTTGAAATCATCTACAAAAAAGGGAAGCAAAATGTGGTGGCAGATGCACTCTCAAGAAAGGATGAGGATGTGGAAGCATTGTTGTGCGCCATTTATATTATCCAACCAGATTGGATATTTGAAGCAAGGGAGGAATGGAAGAATGACGAAGAAGTGTGGGCACTTATTCGAAAGTTACAACAAGATTCTAGTACGTCTGATACATTTAGCTGGAAAAATGATTCGTTATGGTACAAAGATTGCTTATACCTCTGTAAGAATTCTCAGCTAAAACAAAAGATTCTCATGGAATTGAACACTTCTCCCTTAGGAGGGCACTCAGGATTTCTAAAAACTTACCACAGGGTTAAGAAGGAATTTTTTTGGGATGGCCTTAAATCAGATATTCAAAAGTTTGTGGCGGAATGTTTGGTTTGCCAACAAAATAAAGTTGAAACAATTAAGACATCGGGTCTATTACAACCTTTATCCATTCCAAGCCAATGTTGGGAGGATGTTTCAATGGATTTTATCACAGGTTTACCCAAGTCTGGGGAAAGAGTGTCATCATGGTGGTAGTTGACAGACTTACCAAGTATGCACACTTTTGTACATTATCACATCCATTTAAAGCTAGTACAGTTTCTACTGCATTTATGGAAAAAATTCAAAAGCTACATGGAAACCCAAATATTATTGTAAGTGACAGAGATCCCATTTTCACTGGAAATTTTTGGGCAAAATTATTTTCTTGTCTTGGTACTCAGTTAGCTCATAGCTCATCTTATCATCCTCAATCTGATGGGCAAACTGAGATAGTAAACAAATGTTTGGAAGGATATCTTCGTTGCTTTGTATCTGATAAACAGACACAATGGGTCAAATGGTTGCCTCTGGCTGAATGGTGGTATAAAACTTCCTTCCATACAGCAACAAAAATGACCCCATTTATGGCACTTTATGGGTATCAACCACCATCCATCACATCATATTTAAGAGAAAATTCTAAGGTTCAGGCAGTGGAACATCACATTGAACATCAACAACAAGTCCTCCAACTCTTAAAGGATAACCTCGTGTTGGTGCAAAATAGAATGAAACAATAGGCAGATCAACATCGTAGTGAAAGAAGTTTTGATGTAGGTGATTGGGTATTCCTACGGCTACAACCATATAAGAAAATGTCCCTCAAACAAGCTAAGAAGGATAATAAATTATCACCAAAGTATTATGGTCCGTACAAGGTGTTGCAAAAGATTGGTACTATGGCATACAAATTGGAGCTTCCTGCAACTTCTCGATTGCACCCAGTTTTCCATGTTTCATGTTTAAAGAAGGTTATAGGCGACAAGCTCCCTGTTCAAACAATATTACCAGAACTTGACGAGGAAGGAAAAATTATATTGGAACCAGAAGTAGTCACAGAAACAAGAACTCGGCAGCTACGAAATCGATCAATTTCAGAGTATCTTATCAAGTGGAAGAACTTATCCACTGAAGATTCCACATGGGAGGATGAAAATTTGATGCAGAAGTATCCAGAACTACTCAAGCATTGAGGAAAACACTTTTTTGAAGGAGAGGGGCATGTTGGGTCCCTATAATACTAGTGATTACCCCATTACTATTGTAGTTATACCCCTTATTAATATTGTTGTGCCCCTATTGCCCCCATATTGTTATTACTATGCCCCATAGAATCCCTCTATTATTATTTTTGTGGCTTTATATTATTATTGTTAGGTCGGCTGGATTATATTGTGACTCCTTAGACTCCTATATATAGAAAGGAGGTTTTGTCATTTGAATCATCCAAGAATTTTTCATTTATGTAATGTAAAGGAGGTTGCCCCCTCGAAGAGGCTGAATTCTAAGGCGTTGATCTATCTTTGTATCTTTTCTTGAGCTGGTTTCATAAAAATAATCTATACACAGAAAGCAGAAGTGTGTATGTAATCTTTGAATGATTGTTTGAAGTTTTATAACTTTGTTATTTTTAATTGAAGAAGTATTTTTGTCAACCTGCTATGTAGTTAGTTGTTGAATTAAAGTTCTAAAACTTGTTCTTTTATGGAGGGCCCCTATTGACAGTTAAAGTTCAATATTTTATTTTTATCTAAGTCATTTATTTTCATTATTTCGATAATTTGATTAGTAGCTTCAATTTATTTGTATTTGTTTGTTTACAGTCTCTCTCTTGTTTTCTACCAATTTCAATCATTTATATGCTTTCTAAAATAGAAAGATGTACATAATCTTCTTCTTTTCATAGAAAATAAATTTGTTAGATCACATTCCTTATATTTTTGCATTATCATTTCAAAATTGAATTGTTCATTACAGTATGGAGATCTTAACATAGGATGCTTTATAAAGTCATTCTAGAATAGAAGTGATTCCTTTTTATAGCATAAATATTTGTCTTTCTAGAACATAAGTAGTTTATTCATAGATTTTCGAATAACTTTATTTTTAGTTTCTTTTCAGAAACAAAATTTATCTTAAAGAAGTTTTCATAGAATTTAAAAAGTAGTTTTTCTTTTCCATTACCTCGCACAGTAGTTATTTTGAAACTAATGATAGTAAGTTCAATAGGATCATGATAGCTTGTTTTACTTTTCTTTTCAGAGTCGATCGTAGGAATTTAATTGTAGATCTTCAATTTCATTAGGAACATAAGAATAAAGAAAATCCTTAAAACAAACACAATCATCATTTTAATAAACTCAAAAATTCTTCTAGGATATATAGTGCACTTGCACTTCGCAAGTTTACCAACTTCAGTCAACAATTTATGTAAGTAATTAAAGAACATTAAATTGACTAAACACTCTTTACTTTCAACTTGTAGGAAGTTTGATATACTTGACACACATACGGCCCAATATCTCCTTTGATTTTAGTATGGTCTCAAGGTTTATGCACAATCCTCATGAAATTTATTCATATATGACAAATAAAATTCTCATATATTTATAGGGGAAAATGAATTATGGTGTTTTATATTTGAGTATGGATACACTTTATATTCATGGTTGTAAATATTCTTATGGATGACCTATTATATGGTACATATTTCATCTTGTTTCAAGTCCAAATTTATGGTTTAGTAAGAATTTGAGAACTATCTCTCTTCTCGTCAAGCAAAGTACATGGTAACTAAGGAAGTAGCCAAATAAGAATTTTAGTTATGGTATGATTTTATAAAGCTTGAACTAGTTCATAATAGAGTTAATATGTGAAAATAAAATTCAAATTCAACTTGCAGATAATCTAATGTAATTCTCCAAAACTGAAGACATTTATCTTGATGCTTATTACATTCAAGACATTATTGTGAATATTGTTATTTATTTGGAGTATTATCCAATGGAGGAACAAGCAACAAACATCTTCAATAAATCCATGACAAAGGTGAAGTTTATGTGACTATGATTTTTTTTAGGAATGTGGAACATTTTCATCAAAGGGGTGTTGATGTAATTCCATCTTCCTCCATAAGTGTCCCTTCTCTCTAGTCATAATCAAAGGGTTGCGGTGGAATATGTCACTTTGGAAGGTCATAATGTCTAATATTAGGTTAGAAGAAGTTGCAATATTATGTGAAAGATTTATTTTACATTCATCATAGAGTAAAATAATCTTGTTATTATTTATTATACAAAGAGTTGAAATTACATTCATCCTGCAAGTATCATTGGCATGTCATTCCTCCATATGCCTTGGCATATAATATAGGTAAGACAAAGCTATGGATAATATACAAACGAAGGAAAAATTATTATCATTCTAAAGGGTAATGAATTTTTGAAGTTTCTTTGAATAACAAAGACTCTACCTTTCCATGGATGTTTGCACATATTGGTGTTTTACCATGTATATGTAGTGTACTCTTGTTTCTAATCTCTCTTTCTTAATTTCATTCAAAGTTGTTGTTATATAGATAGGAGGATAGTCTAGTATGGTTTTTATATTTAATATAATTATATGTTTATTCAGATGTCTAACAAGACAATCTAAAGTAGAGAGGGTATGTTGCTTAAGATATAGTGATGACTATCCTATTAGTTTCTATTTGGGTTATTCCTTGTGCATTATATAGTTATTCATTAGGTACAATTCAGAGGTAAAGTTCTAGCCATTTTTCTTTGCTAAAGTCCATTTCCCATCAATTTTTAAGACTATAATTCATGAAATTTTTGTGAGTATGCATTATCGTAGATCCGTTCTCACATGCACAATCCAAAAAGAGACAAATTCCTTACTTATTACATATTGTGAAGACATTATTGGGCATAGAAGTGAGCACATCGATCAAACTTGAAAATCTTTTGTAGAATTTCATTTTTGGGACTAAACCCTTGACATTGGTATTAGGGATGATCATTATTCAACACAATTTTTTCCTTGCATTGAAGATATAGAAGTAAAGAAAAAATAAAATTACCCTCATGGTTTACTAGTTTGTTTGCTATTACTAATTTCTCAAATATCCTATTGTTTGGTTTTTACAAGCCAAGTGTATATGGGTGGTGAATTCCAAGTTTTTGTGGACATGATGATTTGATCATACTACACATCTTATCCTTCATGGAATTCATTTTATGTTTTGACATTATTCATGAAGATATTGTGATGAGCTTTTTTTCATGTAGTCTAAAAATTAACGTAAAGGGATGGTTTGAACATCTTGGTAAAGGAAGGAATCCCATCTTTTGCAAAAAATTGAGGCATTTTGCAAGAAATTAAGCCTAAATTTCCATGAGAAATGTATGTCCATTATTAAAAGGATAAGGAAAATTTATGGTGTGATGAAAAAGTAAAATCTTATTAAAGAAGCTCCCTAATCTCCTCTTGAAGTTACTGAAGACATGGAAGATATTTTTTCACTTCCAAAAGCAAAGAAAAATGATTAAGACTCTTTTGAAATTTCCATTTAATATCAAAAACATGAAGAAATAATTGTTGAAGAATCAACTTGTTTACCATTCAGGAACTTTATATATTCCTTGAAGGTGATAGTCTCATGCATTCATTTCTCCTCCAGATGAGTTACGGGTTTGGTAAGATTTGAACGCTCTCAGACTTTTGAATTCTATTATCTTTCCTTTTATGATATTCAAAGCGATACTATTGAAGAAATTCCCTAATTAATGGTGAAGTGGAAAAGTTATTAATCCCACCAACTAATGAAGAGCATAATACCCTAAGGTGTAATGTTATGGACATTAGCTTTCAGTATTTTATCACTATATGTAGTGGGATTATTGGAAACATTATGGAGATCCTATTTATGATGAGTATAGTGATTTGTTCATGGAGAAAATTCTATATTGTGAATACTATGCGAAAGCTAACATTAAGAAGGAGAATTTATAAATTTTACATGTTATTTCTAGCAGAATATCCCTATTGTGATGCATATTTTTGAAAATCCTTTTAAATATATTTATGCATATTTTTGTCCATACATGTATTATCATCCCTAAGGAAAATTTGTTTTGGTACTTTTATCCGTGTCATATGGGTTGCACATATTTTTTTCAACAAAAGATGTGTGATGTTAAAAATTTTGAAATTATGCAATTTTTTTAATGTAGGAGATGTAGTTGAGTGACTAGAAATTCTATGGTATAGTATAGTTTTAAATGTATAAAATTCCATATACCCTTGATTCAATATTGTTCTTCTATTTTGCAAGCATCCCTAGATGGGAATTTTTTTTTTGATGTAAAAGATTATATGGTCTAGCAAACATTTCTTGGCAAGTAGTTCTGTAGACAAATATAGCCATGAAAAAAAGTATTACAAGCCTTATATGAATATTAACATTTTTTTTGAAGCTATAATTTGTCTTATCTATCATGTAAATCATTATTGATTTATGGCCATGACATTTTGATTGATTTTTCTAAGTCTTGTAAGCATTTCTTTCTTATGAGAAGCAATGATGATGTTGTACAAGAAAATATTGGGTTGTAAGATGAGGTTTATTGTAGTAATTATGTGTGCACCAACCCTATCTAACCTTTGATAGAGGATACTTGTAGTGGTGAATGGATTTTTTTGGCATGAATTTGATCATGCACATAGTTTTGTGTTACATTCCAATCATCGTTTAATGTACATTCTCACGTGTATTTTCTTTACTTTAGATGTATCCTTGTTTTAAGTGATGGAGAAACATAAGGGAAAAATTTATTGTATTGATTAATGCTAAGATGGTTGCACTAAACTTATGATTTCTCACAACATGCTCATTTTGTAATGTTACAGTAGCCGAGAAGAAAGAATAAATTCTTTGAGTTTTAAAATAGAATGAACACATTGAACATGTTAGAATTATACTTTATATTATGTTGTGATGGGAATTGACATCATATGTGTTGGGTAGTGATATTAAAATTCAAGCTTCTGTGATCCATATCATAATGTATAAAGATTTTTTCAGAAGAAATATACATTGAAGATTTTGGTCAACATGTTTCGTACCAACGAGTGTGGTTCATCTTCAGGACAAAAATCTTCAATGTGACTTCTTCCGAAAAATTCTTTATACATCATATGTGTTGTTTTTCAATCACAAGTTTTGAACTAATAATCTAATGGATTGGTAAATATGTTATTTAGGGACGTTGAGGTGGATACATATTAACACATTTTTTGTTCATGATATACATCATTGCTATTAAGTATATGTTGGGATATTGAGGTTCTTATGCGCTCCCTAGGTGAGCACAATTCTAAGTTGGAACTAGTTTTGACCCCTCATTTTGCATGAAACTTATACTAGAGAATTTATTCACTATTATTGTGATTGTACTCTCAAATAATTTTGGACGAATAGGGTATTCACTTAATTCCATGAATCATTGATGAAATTTATTATGATGTTATAGAGGTTTTGATGAGGTATTTCTTTCTTATCATTGCATCACACTTAATCATAGAATGCTTTAGTCTCCATTGCTTGATAGATGAGTATACATGATTGTGTATAGATCCCTTGATGCAGTGCCACAACATTTTCAGATAATTGAGGATTACATTGGCTTCATTATGATATTTTACATGTTCACATCTCTGACAGTAGTTCAAAACTCTTGACATACTCATCATATTACCCTAATTAGTTGGGGGATATTCTTAATGTCCTATACCTATCATGCCATGGAATATCATAGGTCTCAAAGTGCTTGACTTGTTGACACATTTGGAGGCATGTGCTACATAATTTTATGGTACATACACCTTCGAGTATTTTTTACTTATCTACTACAACTTTTATTTGGATCATGTATATCTTCTTGGGCGTTCCTTACACGGGAAGGGGTTTGACATGATTTAATAAGGAAGTTACACATTGGAAACCTCACATATGACAACTGTGTATCTTTTTATGGGATTCATCCACACTTGAGGGATTCTACTATTCATTTATTAATATATTTCACCTTAGAGAGATAGATATTCACCTTAAAATAGATATGATTAGTTTTCATTGCCCACATTACTAAGTTAGAGGTGGATTTACCCACTTAAAGGCCTTTGGAGGGTATATGTTTCACTAATGGATCATCCTCTATCCTTTTTGATGAAGGCATCCCACTTTCTTGGGTTTATTTTGGTTGGAATATTGTAGATATGGGTTGACCACCTCATTATGTTATAAATTTTTGAATAGTTCGTTGGAGTAAATATCTCACTAATCTTCACGAGGATACATCTAAGGATTTCACATGTAGATATTGCTTTCCTATTTTAAAGGAAGCTAAGGTAGACACTATATAAAGAGCAACGTTTCCTCATTTGTACTCATGGTTGAATTTTTGGAGTTTTTTCTCATTGGAGCTTAATTATCATAACTTTCATGAAGCACGTGGATGTCTAAGTCTTCTTTTCGTGTAGATGTTGTTGTTATTTCTTGAATATTTCTTCTTGTTTTTTATTCCGTGCATAAATATTAATGTGAATTCTAAGTACTCTACAAGATAACTAGATCAATCCATGAAAGGAAAATTATACCATTGGAGGGAAGACATTTTGGGGAAACTCTTCTCCTTCTTCCTTTGTATGTTTATGAAGTTGTAATTCATCATGTTGGTGAAAGTTTATCCCTACAAGTCCACTTATTATAGGTCCTCAGTCTTCATTATTAGTCTTTACTAAATAAGTGATTATTATTAACCTTAGGTTCTAATATCTTGTTCCCAATCCTTCGATAAAATAGACTAATTTTGAAAAGGAAATTCCTTCTCGACCCCATAAGCCCATTTTCATTTACCTTGAATCCATTAACTTTGATGGATTTGAGACCGATATATATTTCCTTTCATCGCCTATTTTATATCCTAAATAATACCAAAGTATCATTTTATTAAACCTATTCTCACCCCACCTTGTACCGCATTGCTTAACTTCAAATCTAAACTAAAGAGGGTAAGGTGTTTATATGATAACAATGATTTTCAAATTATTTCCCTCTTGGGTTGTCTCTTGTGGATGAGGGTTTGGGTTGTCTCTTGTGGATGGGGGTTCTTATCATTAAGTATAGTTTGAGAAATAACACCACTTAAAAGACTTGTGATCTTATTACTTGTGCAACAATGCAAAGCCATGACACTTGTCCAACATTTAAATTGTTATGGTAAACCTAGCATTAAAAAAACAAATTTAGTTATTGAAAATGACCTCAAAACTAAATCAACATATAAATTTATTGAAATATTTAAAATATTATTAAAATAAGTAAAATATTATTAAAAAATTATATACATATAAAATATTATTAAAAAATCTTATATATATAAGTTATTATTTAAAGATTGATAATAATATTTTTGTTTTTACATTTAATACTCCTTAAAAGAAAAAAGCAACATTCCATAACAATTACAAGCGTGCCTCCATTCAAACCTAAACTAATAAAAAAGTTCACGATATCATTTCATTATTTTTATACAAAACAATAAAATTTATATTAGTAAAATAATTATAATTCCAAGAATTAGTTACATAAATCGTCTCACCGATAGGCTTGAACTTAATGAAAGTGGATAGATTAAAGGTCAAAATTACTCATTTCCCATTTGGGAGAGTGTAGGTGGTTCGAATATTTTCATTTCAAACTCAAATGGTACCTCTTTAACGTTAAAATGAAATTCAAAATTATTTGGCGCGCATAGTTTTATTAATTAGTGTAATTTTAATTTTAATTAAAATTTATTTATAACGCATATGTTTATTTAATAGATGATGTAAATTCTTAAAAAATGCATAGTATAGACATACATACGATATCTAATATTTAATTTTATTATTTAAAATTTTAAATAAATAATTATAAGAGCTGGTCAAATAAATTAACTAACTAGATGACAGGTTGCACATAAATTAATGGGAGCGGGGATTAGTTAGATTAAGGCAAGGTGCCCAAAAGTTCAGAAAACTAACCGACTTGATAAAATCCGAAAGCTAGGTCTCATTAACAAAGGGTCCACTTAGGCTGACTCGGCCTACAAGATTTAAGATACTGGCGTGAAAAGGAAGCATCTTCCAAGGGGTTACCTCCCGATCACATAATGCACTTGGCTATATAAGACCATTTCCTCCTCACAAGCCTAAGCATAGTTTGCATCTGCTCGTCAAGTATTTATGCGGCTGTCTCTGTCTAACGGGGAACTTCTTCATTGAGTGAGACCGAAGAAGAGTTCTCACATTTTTCATAAGTTTTTTTAGGTTTAGTGCTTCGTTGCAGCGGTCTTCTTCATTGAGTGAGACCGAATAAGAGTTCTCACATTTTTCATAAGTTTTTTTAGGTTTAGTGCTTCGTTGCAGCGGTGTTCGGAGGTAGAAAACCCTAAAATGGAGTCTGCTGCGGCATCAACTAGTTTAGCAGTGCCATTGTCTCTTCAAATGGAAATGAACTCTGTAAACAGCAGGAAGCGAAGCGCTGAATTTTCGCAACCTGTTGAAATTTCAGAACCTGGTGAAATTTCAGGACCTGCTGAAATTTCAGAACCACCAAATGTTGCTGAGGAAGTGGACTCGGATACCACTTATGCGTTTCGCGGGGTCACAAGGTAATTTATTTAGGGGCCTTCGGTTTTTGTTTTGTTTCGTTACTTTCTACGTCAGTGAAGTTGATTCTTCATGGTTTTATTCAATGATCTGGTTCGCTGATTCTTCCTGTTTTTTTTTAATGGTCTGGTTGCAGGCATAGATGGACTGGCAGGTACGAAGCTCATCTATGGGACGGTACCTTCACAAAACCAGGTGCCAAGCGCAATGGTAAACAAGGTACGCCCCAAGTTTTTTTTTTTTTAAATTTACTGAATCGAGTTTTTTTAATTCGATAATTTGACTGCGTTTAAGGGTTTCGTTTTAGATATATTGTGCTTCGTTTGATGCTTTTCCGCCATTTTTTCAAGTGAAGCTTTTCTGTAATCTATACGTGGTCCAAATTGGATATTTTATGTTTTATTATTAAATTCACTCAGTCTAATGTTTTGAAAGGGATATTTTGGCGCCTTTTTAGAGTTTCATTTTAGATATACTGTGAAGTTTTCTGTAATTGAGTCGCTATTAGGGTTTTGACTTTAGATTTATTGCGCTTACATTGATTGTTTTGTGCAATATTTTCAAACGTTGTTCTTCAGAAATCTATTATATATTGTGTTTACATTGATGGCTTTCTGTAAATTTTTCAAGTGAAGTTTTTCTGTAATCTATACGTGGTCCAAATTGGATATTTTGACGATCTTTTACGGTTTCATTTTAGATATATTATTGTGCATACTATGATGGTTTTCGGTAAATTTTCAAGTGAAGTTTTTCTGTAATCTATGCATGGTACAAACTCGATATTTTGACTCACTTTTAGGGTTTCATTTTAGATATATTGTGCTTTGATTGTTTTGTGCAATTTTTTCGAATGAAGTTTTTCTGTAATCTATGTGTCGTACACCCAGACTGGGTGTTTTTGATACTAATAAATTTGTGCGTTTGCCTGTCACATGTACTGCTTCGGCATTGCTATGTTGTGTCCAATATTACAGTCTATTTGGGTAAGTACTATTTTCTCTATTTTCTATCAGTAAAACATCGAAAAATCAAGTTCAAGTGCTCTATTAATTGAAATTTTCATTCGTTTTACTGTCATTTCATGGCGCTGAAATTATATAATTCCATATGTACTACTAGGTGGATATGCTTCGGCTGAAAAGGCAGCGAGATCTTATGATATTGCAGCTCTTAAGTACTGGGGTTCAGCTGCTAAAACTAATTTTCATGTATGACTCATTGCATTTCATCCTGTTGAATTTTATTCAATTTTCTCTATAGAACCTGCTCCTCTCAATAGTTTGAAGAATAAGATAGAATAAGAGCTGTTGCACCTATGATTAACCAGATTTTTATTTTTATTTTTTTGTAGCCTGTCAATTATGAGAAGGAGATTAGAGAAATGGAAGATAGTACGAGGGAGGAAGTTGTAAACATGCTAAGGAGGTAGCCATATCTTTACTGTAATTAACCTTTCAATGTTTGCATTGGATAATTTTGAGGTACAGACAGGTTCAAAGTCATTTTCTTTGTTGTTGTCATTTGTTTGCTACAGACAGAGCGCCGCATTCTCTAGAGGGATCTCCAAGTACCGTGGAGTGACCAGGTATTTGTGAAAACCATGAAAAGATAAAATCATAATTGCTGCAATCGATTTGTATTGAATGTAATGTTTGATGCTTATCTTCATGCGTCATTTGCATGTTATTTTATATTGATCCGGACTTTCATTCTTTACTTGCAAAGGCTTAAAGACAGATGGCAAGCACGGATAGGACGAGTGGCTGACAATAAGGACATGTATCTGGGAAGTTATGGTAAGTTTTTCATTATTTTTTTTAATCTATTTGTAGGCTTGAATATATTGTCATTTAGGGTTGTGATTTGCAAATGTTGCAGAAAATGATTTCTATGTATATTTTAATTTTGACAGATACAGAAGAAGACGCTGCGAGGGCATACGACATTGCCACTATAAAATATAGGGGGAGAAATGCCGTAACTAACTTTGATATTAAACACTATAACGTCGAGATGATCCTGTCTGCAGAATCAAGTCAGCCGAAGCGTGTAAAACAAACACGGAAATCTACTACTCCACTTTTGCCAGACAGACTGTCCGATAACAGCAATGGTATCAGCCAGCAAATGGATGCAGTTAGTTCGAACGTTATTGTGTCCGCTGCGGAGGAGCAGAATCGGATTGAAGCTCCTGGACAAGAAAACGCTGACGTTTTATATCAACCACAGGCGAGGCGCATTGGTATACATCAGCAGCCAAACCAGCCAACGCCGTTAGGCCCAACTATTCCTCAGCAGCCAAACCAGCCAACGCCGTTAGGCTCAGCTATTCCTCAGCTGCCAAATCAGGCAACGCCGTTAGGCCCAGCTATTCCTCAGCTACCAAATCAGCCAACGCCGTTAGGCCCAGTTGGTGAAGTCGGAGATCAAAACGGACCACTGTACGTCGTAGATCCATTCACAGGGACAACATTCTGCATGCCCCGGAGGATGATATTCCCATTTTGCGAATTCCCGTATGTAAATATGCCTCCGATGCTCCCTGGAAATATGCCTTCCATATTACCAAATCCTTACATGCCCCTTTTCCACCCTCCCATTGCACAGATTGAGAATGCCCCCACTTCCCATATCGCAAATATGAAGTGATGCAATCAGCAGAATAACTACGATAAGGGGCTGGAGAACTCGCCATCAATTCTCCAAGTCTCTAAAATTTCCACTTGCTAATAAGTAGCAAATCTTGTTTCGTCACAAGATACCTAGAAACATTTTTATTTTTTTATCTTATATATTACAGGTTTTAGATTTAAGTATATGCTGAAGTACTATTTTGGTATCGATCAATGGTTGCCTTGAATTGATCTTTCGGGTATGCTTTATTGTTAGCTCATGTGAGAGATTCTTCTGGATGTTTTACTCATTTACAAAATGAGTTTTTGGAACTATTGCTATCTGTGCAATACCTGTCAAGTTTTTGTTATCTCATCTGAGAGATACCTCTGGATACTTTGCTCATTTACAGAGTGGGTTTTTGAAACTATTGCTATCTGTGCAATACCTGTTAAGATATTGTTATCTCATGTGAGAGATTACTTTGGATATTTTGCTCATGTAAGGAATGGGTTCTTGAAACTATTGCTATCTGTGCAATGGCTGTTAAGTTTTGTCTCATGATGTCTGGTTCATTGTTCTGCATATATCATTGATTGAATATTGCATTTACTATTTGCTTAACGATTACACACATTTTATGATAAGGATTTAGTCTGCTTGGTCTTACAAAGAAATCGTGAATGCCCAGTAGCAATGGAATGTGAGAATAAGTTTCTAGTAACATTGAAAAATGAGGGATTTTTACGCGTAGTTTTTTTTCATGGTATAATTGCGTAATTTTTTCTTTCCTTTTAAAGCTTGAGCAGCACTCTTCTGTACGTACCTGGATAGAATTCGCGTGACTGTTGCCTTTGCATCTCTCCGCCCCTTCTCGTCACCGGCATTTCGATCTTTTTGTCAATCGTCAGTTGTATGTGATTTAGGTTTCTATTTATTCGAAAGTAGTTTGTATAGTTTTATTTAGTTGCAAGTGATTTAGGTCTCTATTTATTCGATAGTTGTTTGTATATATTTATTAGAAAGTTGTTTGTATAGTTTTATTTTGATGGTAGATTTTAGGAAATTTTTAAGATCTTATGAATTTTGAATTTTGAAAATTTCAATATATTTTCAAAATCTCTATTCACAAAATCTTATCAACCTTCTCTGTGTGGAAAATGAGAAATGGCTTTATCACACTTTTCTTGATAGTTACTGTCTGCAGCAGCATAATTGTCAGCGCCCACAAATTTTCCAATAGTTTTTTTTATTAATATTGGTTTTGTTGTTGTATTGCATTTGTTCTTCATGTTCCTTCTGTTTGCATGGCTTTATCACACTTTTCTAGATTGTTACAGTCTGCAGCAGCATAATTGTCAGCGCCCACAAATTTTCCAATTGTTTTTTTTATTATTGGTTTTGTTGTTGTATTGCATTTGTTCTTCATGTTCCTTCTGTTTTCCTGGTTGTCAAAGTATTGTTTTACGTGTTATAATGGATTTGTTACTTCTCTTTTCCGGTTTATGAGTTATCTTGACACCCTTTGGAATGGAATTTATAGTTTTTCTTCTATTGGTCAGTCGTCTTGACTCTCCATTATAGAAGTTGTGGTTTGAATTGATGCTATATCATTTTAGGGTTTTTATTTGATGGTAAAATACATCTTCAGTATTGGCTATGTCATTTTAGTAATTTTTGTCTCATCCAATTTGAGTTACTATTTAGTTATTTGCGGTGTCATTTTGGTTGATTTATGAATATGTCTGCGATCACTTATTTTTTTGTAAATTTGTGACACAATCATGTGTATGTTGTTACATTTTTTTTTGTGACATCCAAATTTTTATTCTGTTACTGAAATTGTTTATTGGATTTTGAATGTTTTGGTTAGTTTTCTTATTTTTCTTATCTCCCTGTTAACATTTATGTTGCATTGTTTCACTGGCTAGTAATTTGTTTTTGTTTGGTTGGATTGATAGATATAAGAATTTATTGCTTCAGCTAGCTTTTTTAAATGGCATATGTTTGTTGCACATGACCTGCATGATGTAATGGCTGGGAGGATGGCTTTCACACCCCCACCCAAGTTCGAATCCTGGGAGGTTGTAAAATGGTGTAAAAAAGTTGTAAAAATGAGAGGGTCCGGCCGAAGCTTACAAAAAAAGTTGTAAAAATGAGAGGGTCCCGCCGAAGCTTACAAAAAAAAAAGGGGCATATGTTTGTTTTTACATTTATATTCTCTAATAGAGCACTAACCTTCTTTTGGTAGAAGATAAACATTCTCAACAGTAAAAAAAGTTGTGAGTGGGAAAGAAATATCATAATTACTTTCAATTGAAGCATACCCACTAATTGAAATTCAGTACTTCATTATAAGCGGAAAAGAAAGACCATATTTACTAAAAACATGAAATTTAGTATTTAGTGAGTGTGGGGAAGATTTTAGGTACTAAAGCAACCTTGTTGCTAAGTCCAGGATAGTATAACTAAGTTAATGAAGCATAACATTCTTGATATTATATATATTATATATTAAAGAAAACTTAGTGCTCAGTTATTTAGATACTAACTGTTTTTTAGAAAGGTCTTTAGTATTGAAACAAGGTTAGTTGAGAGATAGAGGAGGAAAAGATATTGTTATAGCAGTTAAAAACTTACAAACAATTTAGAATAAAATCACACAATATAGCTACAACTCACTAAGTAAAAATGATATAATAGAGCTGCAACTCACTAATTATAGTTGCAACTCATTAAATAAAACTGATATAACAGAGCTGGAATTCAATAAATCACTAATTAGAATTCGCTGGATTGAGTACATCAATAAATAAACAAACTTATGAAAAGTCACCTAGAAAAGCTATATAATATTAATACAACCTGTACTAATTTTCTCTCTCATATATATTATCTCTTTATAAATTATTTTTAGCATAAAGTATTAAATACCTTATGAAAATTAGAAATTAGTACCAAATCAATAATAAAATAACCTTTTTATACCATATTTATTATTAAAATTTTATTTACTATATAAATTTTAATAATAAATTTTATGTTATAAAGTACAAAGAAATTAGGCCCTCAACACATTAGTCATATGCCATCACCCTCATCACTTGAATTAGTTCCCATATGTTTATTGAGATTATAGATGAGACTGAGCTTGGAAGGGGTATGAAAGTCGACTCAAAAATGGAACACCTTATGTCAAGAAACCCAGAGTGACTAGCTCTTCGCAGAGAATATTATATAGGAAATATAGATTTTTACCTTTATGAAGCCTTTATGGAGAGATGGGAATACGAAGGACATACATCACTTAAAACTATGATAGTGTGCTTCGAATTTAAATGAGAATCATACATCCAAATCATAAGCCAAAATAGCTATTTTCCAATTCTAAAACGGTAACTTGGCTGGAAAAGATAACGACACAATTGCATCTCACTATCGATAGTTTTTCGTTGAGTTACTAACCTAGCCAAATGACGTTGAAGTGTTGTGACAGGCTGAGGCCAACCCTTTAGCTAAGGCCACAACTCCGTAGAAGTAAAATCTCGTAAATTGTGAAAAAAATGTAGTTAATTAAATGGAATAGATAACTTTCATCAATGAAAAGTGGTCGTCGCTATATGTCAAGACATAGAATAAATATTACTTTTAATTCATTTTACATGTATTTCCAACTTGGTGTATGAGACCCCCTTGTTTGTGGGACAAGGGACCCACCTCCGCGCAGCGATTTGACTGCTAAGTCTACGAAGGCATACATACTCTACCCCACTCTAGTTTTGAACCTGTGACCTCTTAGGAGGAAACACATGCTCTTAACCATTAGGCCCACTCGAGCTATATAATATTTACTTCAGTTACCTTAATAAATATAATTTATTATTATTTAAAAATATATATAATATAACATTAAAATAATGATCATAAGAGTTAAAATACAGATAAAATAAATAGTTAAATAAAAAGGAAATAAATAAAAATGTAATAAAAATATATAAGTTTAAATAAAATACATTACATAGTTTATAAATATCGTTAAACCAATAAGTTACTATATGATATTTACTTCAGTTACCTTAATAAATACAATTTATTATTATTTAAAAAATATATAATATAATATTAAAATAATGATCATAAGACTTATCGTTGTTGTCATTTTCACTTAGAAACACTGTGGCAAGCTTTTGTTTTGGTGTCATAGCGGCACTAGTTGCACTCTACTAGCTGGTGAATGATGAGGTCGTCACTTTTTAGTGGAACAATTTTACTAGCTGGTGAATGATGAGGTCGTCACTTTTTAGTGGAACAATTTGGTTTTTATGGATCTGGTCACAATATTATAATGCATTGATCACATTGATCTAGTCCTAGTGGTTATGGAATGTGTTAAAGATATGTGTTACTGGTTGATCAAGTGGTATGAGCTTGTGTAATATTGTAACCTATGTCATATGTGTGCATAATAGCACATTGATATGTTGGTTAATCTATAGACTTGAGAGCGGGTTCAGTTGTGTAATTATGAGTGCGTATGGAAAATTGTTATGTAGGAATTTACAAGGTAAGTTCCTCAGACAGAACACCAAAGGACACTACTCACAAACAGATCACAGATCAATACACCATTACTTTTGACGTGGTTAAAACCCTCAAAGAGGGAAACAGTCCACGGCTTGAGCCAACACGGCCACTTTAGGCAATTTATTAATAAAAGAATGAAATTTTACATAAGCTTCTCTCATGAACGGTTAACCTACAAATGACTCTCCATGTTATTTAAATAGAGATCATGGACCAATTGGGTGTTAAGCCGTAGATCAAGTGTTGGTAATACCGAGGAGAGAATGAACCGTCGGATCACTACATATCGTGATCGTCAGATTGTAAGTTACAAAATGTACATAGTAAAGAAACACACTTTACCTCACTCTATACTAGACCAAGTTATACTTAACTATTTCCTATGTCAGAATATCCTAACATCCCCCCTTAAGAACAACTTGGGATAGGATTGAAGGATTTACAAATATGACACAATAGGAGAAGGAAGGAGGCACTAGAGCCTATCCCCCCTAGTGATGACTTCCTAAACTCCAACCATAAATCGAAGTTTAGTGAACTTCGCCTCTGTGAGAGCCTTTGTAAAGATGTCTGCAACTTGATCATCTGTTGAACAATATTGCACTTCAAGAACATGGTCGTGGATGAGCTTTCTGATGAAGTGCATGTGCAGTTCAATGTGTTTGCTACGCTGATGTTGGATTGGATCTTTGCATAGTTGAATGGCACTTTGATTATCACACCAAAGTGTAGTCGGATGTTGCTGCTGAAAGCCAAACTCTGACAGGATCTAACGAAGCCACAAGGCTTCCTTACTAGCTTCTACGGCACCACGATACTTTGCTTCTACTGAAGAAAGAGAAATGGCACCTTGTTTCTTGCAAGCCCATGTAATAGGTCCTGAACCAAGAGTGAACACATAACCTACAGTAAACTTTCGATCATCAGGGTCACCAGCCCAATCGAAATTAGTGAAACCAACCAATAGAGGAGATGCTTCGGCACTGAAATGAATCTCAAACTGAACTGTACCTCGAACATAATGAAGTATTCTTTTAGCTACTTTCCAATGACTTTCACGTGGGTTTTGCATAAACCAAGCAACAAGGCCAACAACAAAGGAGTATGGGTTAGATACAAAAGTTTTCCTACAAGTTGATGGTATGAGGTAGCATCAACTTTAGGAGAAGTATAAGTGACTGAAAGTTTGACTCCAGACTGAAAGTGAGAAGGGGCTGGCTTACAATCTTCCATGTGAAATTGGCGTAGAATATCACAGGCATACTTGGACTGGGAAAGGGAAATACCTTCCTTGGATTGCAAGACTTGAATACCAAGAAAATAATGTAAGTGTCCTAAGTCTGTCATTTCAAACTTCCTTTTAAGGCTAGACTTCACATGGTTTATAAGGTTGGGATCACTACCAGTCAGGATACGATCATCAACATAAAGAACAAGAATGATAAGAGACTTGCCCACTTTCTTGGTGTAGACAATATTGTGAGAATGACACCTAGAAAAGCCATTTTATAAAAGAAAGTTATCCATTTTGCCATACCAAGCTCAAGGAGCTTGTTTGAGACCAAAAAGGGATTTCTTAAGCTGACATACAAGACTGGAGTCTGTTTGTATAAAGCCAATAGGTTGTTCCATATAGATTTCTTCATGCAAGTCCCCATGCAAGAAGGCGGATTTAACATCCATCTCATGGACTTCCCATTTCAAAGAGGCAGCAAGGGAAAGAACAAGGCGGATAGAGTTCATTTTGGCAACAGGGGAGAAGGTTTCAGTATAGTCAATTCCTTCAACTTGTGAAAAACCCTTAGCAACAAGACGAGCTTTATGTTTATCAACTTTCCCATCTGGTCCATACTTGGTTCTATAAACCCGCTTGCATCTAATAAGTTTTTGTCCCTTTGGTAGAGGAACAAGATCCCATTTATCATTTGCCAATAATGAATGATATTCTTCATTCATAGCTGCTTCCCAATCTGGATGGCCTAAAGCATCTGCAATGGTGTCAAGGTCATAATTCACTGAAGCTTGAGCCAATAAAGAAGAAGCTCTCTCGAACTGAGAACGTGTATGTCACTGATCTGTAGGATCACCAACAAGATCACCTGCTGCATCCCAAGTAGCACGGACCCATTTTGGAAGCTGAGGAGCTGAAGGAGGATCCTGAGAAGGTGGGGGAGGATTTTCATCCTCGTTTTCATCATCTGAAGAAGAAATATTATCAAAAGTAGAAGAGATAGGGAGAGGTGGCACATCCGCCGAACTAGGCTCATAGGCCGATATATTTTCAGCAAACTTTACATCTCTTCTAATGATAACACTTTTGGACTTAAGTGGAATAAGTCTATATCGTTTGACATCTTCAGAATATCCAACAAAAATACATTTTTCACTCTTGGGTTCTAAAGCTTTATGTTTCTCATCTGGAATATGGGCCCATGCTTCACTTCCAAAAACACGAAAGTGACTTACATCTGGTTTAATTGAGCTCCATGCTTCTTCTGGAGTGATATTCTTTAGAACCTTAGTAGGAGTGCGATTTATTATGTAATTTGCACAGTTAATTGCTTCTGCCAAATAATTAAGACTAAGTCCTTTAGATTGAAGCATACAATTAGCCATTTCCTTTAAGGTGCGATTCTTCCTTTCAGCTACACCATTTTGTTGTGGAGTATATGGAACAATATGTTGCATTTGAATTCCATTCTCAGTGCAAAAGTTGATGAATTTGTTGTTAACATATTCTCCACCATTATCAAATCTTAGCTTAAGAATTTGATGTCCAGATTGTTTTTCAACAAAGGCCTTAAAGGCCAAGAACATGTTAAATACTTCACTCTTGAGTTTTAAGAAGTATACCCAAGTGCGTCTGGAGAAATCATCAATGAAAGTTAAGAAATACTTGTAGCCAGAGAATGAAACAACTGGAAGTGGACCACATAAATCACTATGCACGAGCTGTAAAGGGGCTGAAGCGTGCCAAGAGGCATGTTTTTCAAAGCTATCCCGATGATGTTTTCCGAGTACACATCGGGAACAAACACCATCTCTACAAGATACCAGTGGAAGACCTGTCACCATATTTTCTCTACACAGATTCTGAAGAGAGCGATAGTTTAAGTGACCAAATCGCTCATGCCAAAGTTTGCTCACTTCATCGTTATGAGCAACCAATACTGAGGGAAGATTTGATGACCCAAAGTTGTGAAACTTATACAACCTTGTAGAATCATCAGCAATGCCAGTAGCCATGTAGGAATTTATAGGGTAAGTTCCTCATATAGAACACCAAAGGGCACTGCTCACAAACAGATCACAGATCAATACACCAGTACTTTTGATGTGGTTAAAACCCTCAAAGAGGGAAACAGTCGACGGCCTGAGGCAACGCGGCCACTTCAGGCAATTTATTAATAAAAGAATGAAAATTTACATAAGCTTCTCTCATGGATGGTTAACCTACAAATGACCCTCCATGCTCTTTAAATAAAGATCATGGACCAATTGGGTGTCAAGCCATGGATCAAGTGTCGGTAATACCGAGGAGAGAATGAACCTTCGGATCACTACATATCGTGACCGTCGGATTGTAAGTTACAACATGTACATAGTAGAGAAACACACTTTACCTAACTCTATACTAGACTAAGTTATACTTAACTATTTCCTATGTGTCAGAATATCGTAACATGCTAAGTGTGTATGGAGGATTCAAATGGAACTTGAGCATGATCTCCAATTATATCAATGGATGTAGTGTGAATAGATGCTAGTAAACAGAATGTGGAGAAATAGAGCTTGTTGATTAGTGAGTGCACATTTAATTGCCATTAAATAGAGATTGATTGAGAATGACATGCACAGTGTGATGGATATTTTAGTTTGAATTGTAGAGTGATACATTGCAAAGATCATATGTTAGAGACAATGTGCATGGATCAAAACACCAGAGTGATTGAGAACTCAAGATAAATAAGTGGAAAATTATGGACATGGGATTGTTGAGGAGACATTATTTATTTTACACGGGCTACTATGAATTTAATTATATTTTCATTGTTGTGTATTGATGTCATAAGTCTAGTAACATCTGATATTTTTCATATGCTATGTAATGTATGAGGTCTCTTTATTGCTAGCCTTAATGAGTCTTTAAGTCAAAAGCTTGCTACTAAGGCTTTCCATTGGTATACTAGTCTAATATATGTATGGATGAGCGAGAGTATATGGATTTGATGTCTTTTCTTGTGTTTACTATGTTGTGCGATGTTGTGATTTGAGTTTGATGAGTAGTGAGAGATGTATGTATGATGTCGAGTTATAGAGTATGGAGAGTATGTTGTTGAGTATTGCTTGGTCATTAAGAATTTTTCGGAAGAAATCACATTGAAGATTTTGGTCAACGCGTTTCGAACCAACGAGTGTGGTTCATCATCAGGACCAAAATCTTCAATGTGATTTCTTTTGAAAATTTCTTTATACATCATATGTGTTGTTTTTCAAACACAAATTTTAAACTAATAATCTAATGGATTGGTAAATATGTTATCTAGGGACATTGAGGTGGATACATATTAACACATTTTTTGTTCATGATATATAGCATTGTTATTAGGTATATGTTGGGATACTGAGGTTCTTATGTGCTCCCTAGGTGAACAAAATTCTAAGTTGGAACTAGTTTTGACCCCTCATTTTGCATCAAACTTATACTAGAGAATTTATTCACTATTATTATCATTTTACTCTCAAATAATTTTGGACGAATAGGGTATTCACTTAATTCCATGAATCATTGATGAAATTTATTATGATGTTATAGAAGTTTTGATGAGGTATTGCTTGCTTTGTTGCATCACATTTAATCATACAATGCTTTAGTCTCCATTGCTTGATAGATGAGCATACGTGATTGTGTATAGATCCCTTGATGGAATGCCACAATATTTTTGGATAATTGAGGATTACATTGGCTTCATTATGATATTTTACATCTTCACAACTGTGATAGTAGTTCAAAACTCTGGACATACTCATCATATTAACCAAATTAGTTGTGGGATATACTTAATGTCATGCCATGGAATATCATAGGTCTCAAAGTGCTTGACTAAAGAGGCATGTGCTAAATAATTTTATGGTACATGCACCTTGGAGTATTTTCTTAATTATCTACTACGACTTTTGTTTGGCTCATGTATATCTTCTTGGGCTTTCCTTACACGAGAAGGGGTTTGACATGATTTAATAAGGAAGTTACACATTGGAAACCTCACATATGACAATTGGATATCTTTTTATGGGAATCATCCACACTTGAGGGATTCATCCACACTTCAGGGCTTCTACAGATCATTTATTAATATATTTCACCTTAGAGAGATAAATATTGACCTTGGAAGAGATCTGGTTAGTTTTCATTGCCTACATTACAAAGTTAGAGGTGGATTTATCCGATTAAAGGCCTTTGGAGGATATATGTTTCACTAATGGATCGTCCTCTACCCTTTTTGATGAAGGCATCCCACTTTCTTGGGTTTATTTTGGTTGGAAATTGTAGATATGGGTTGACCACCTAATTATGTTATATATTTTTGAATAGTTCGTTGGAGTAAATAATTCACTAATCTTCACGAGGCTAGATATAAGGATTTCACATGTAGATATTGTTTTCCTATTTTAAAGGAAGCTAAGGTAGAAACTATATAAAGAGTAACCTTTCCTCATTTGTACTCATGGTTGAATTTTTGGAGTTTCTTCTCATTGGAGCTTAATTGTCGTAACTTTCATGAAGCACGTGGATGTCTAAGTCTTCTTTCCTTCTAGATGTTGTTGTTATTTCTTGAATATTTCTTCTTGTTTTTTATTCCGTGCATAAATATTAAATGTTAATGCTAAGTACTCTACAAGATAACTAGATCAATCCTTGAAAGGAAAATTATACCATTGGAGGGAAGACATTTTGGGGAAACTCTTCTCCTTCTTCCTTTGAATTTGATAATCATTTCATGCCTTGCTTTGTTTGAGCATTTTAAGAACATTGAGATGGGAATAATGTATGCTTAAGAAGTTGTAGTTGATCATGTTGGTGAATGTTTATCCCTAAAGGTCCACTTATTATAGGTCTTCAGTCTTCATTATTAGTCTTCACTAAATAAGTGATTATTATTACCCTTAGGTTCTAATATCTTATTCTGAATCCTTCGATAAAATAGACTAATTTTGAAAAGGAAGTCCCTTCTCGACCCCATAAGCCCATTTTCATTTACCTTGAATCCATTACGTTTGATGGATTTGAGACTGATATATATTTCCTTTCATCACCTATTTTATATCCTAAATAATACCAAAGTATCATTTTATTAAACCTATTCTCACCCCACCCTGTACTGCATATATATTTCCTTTCATCACCTATTTTATATCCTAAATAATACCAAAGTATCATTTTATTAAACCTATTCTCACCCCACCCTGTACTGCATTGCTTAACTTCCGATCTAAACTTAAAAGTGTAATGTGTTTATATGATAACAATGATTTTCATATTATTTCCCTCTTGGGTTGTCTCTTGTGGATGGGGGTTCTTATCATTATGTATAGTTTGAGAAATAACACCACTTAAAAGATTTTTGATCTTATTACTTCTGCAACAATGAGAAACCATGACACTTGTCCAACATTTAAATTGCTATGGTAAAACTAGCATTAAAAAAACAAAATTAGTTATTGAAAATGACCTCAAAACCAAATCAACATATAAATTTATTAAAATATTTAAAATATTATTAAAATAAGTAAAATATTATTAAAAAATTATATACATATAAATTATTAAAAAATAAAATATTATTAAAAAAATCTTATACATATAAATTATTATTTAAAGATTGATAATGATATTTTTGTTTTTACATTTAATACTCCTTAAAAGAAAAAAGCAACATACCATACCAATTACAAGCGTGCCTCCATTCAAACCTAAACTAATAAAAAAGTTTACGATATCGTTTCATTATTTTTATACAAAACAATAAAATTTATATTAGTAAAATAATTATAATTCCAAGAATTAGTTACATAAATCGTCTCACCTTGCAATTAAATCAATGAGATAGGCTTGAACTTAATGAAAGTGGATCGAGTAAAGGTGAAAATTACTCATTTCTCATTTGGAAGAGTGTAGGTGGTTCGAATATTTTCATTTTAAACTCAAATGGTCCCTCTTTAACGTCAAAATGAAATTCAAAATTATTTGGCGCGCATAGTTTTATTAATTAGTGTAATTTTAATTTTAATTAAAAATTATTTATAACGCATATGTTTATTTAATAGATGATATAAATTCTTAAAAAATGCATAGTATGGACATACATATGATATCTAATATTTAATTTCATTATTTAAAAATTTAAATAAATAATTATAAGAGCTGGTCAAATAAATTAACTAACTAAATGACAGCTTGCACATAAATTAATGGGAGTGGGTATTAGTTAGATTAAGGCAAGGTGCCCAAAAGTTCAGAAAACTAACCGACTTGATAAAATCCGAAAGCTAGGTCTCATTAACAACGGGTCCACTTAGGGTGACTCGGCCTATTAAATTTTTGATACTGGCGTAAAAAGGAAGCATCTTCTAAGGGGTTACCTCCCGCTCACATAATGCACTTGGCTATATAAGACCATTTCCTCCTCACAAGGCTAAGCATAGTTTGCATCTGCTCGTCAAGTATTTCTGCGGCTGTCTCTGTCTAACGGGGAAGTTCTTCATTGAGTGAGACCGAAGAAGAGTTCTCACATTTTTCATAATTTTTTTTTAGGTTTAGTGCTTCGTTGCAGCGGTATTCGGAAGTAGAAAACCCTAAAATGGAGTCTGCTGCACTATCAACTAGTTTAGCAGTGCCATTGTCTCTTCAAATGGAAATGAACTCTGTAAACAGCAGGAAGCGAAGCGCTGAATTTTCGGAACCTGTTGAAATTTCAGAACCTGGTGAACTTTCAGGACCTGGTGAAATTTCAGGACCTGCTGAAATTTCAGAACCATCAAATGTTGCTGAGGAAGTGGACTCGGATACCACTTATCCGTTTCGCGGGGTCACAAGGTAATTTATTTCAGGGCCTTGGGTTTTTGTTTTATTTCGTTACTTTCTACGTCAGTGAAGTTGATTCTTCATGGTTTTTTTCAATGATCCGGTTCGCTGATTCTTCATGTTTTTTTTAATGGTCTGGTTGCAGGCATAGATGGACTGGCAGGTACGAAGCCCATCTATGGGACGGTACCTACACAAAACCAGGTGCCAAGCGCAATGGTAAACAAGGTACGCCCCAATTTTTTTTAATTAAATTTAATGAATCGAGTTTTTTTAATTCGATAATTTGACTGCGTTTTAGGGTTTCATTTTAGATATAGTGTGCTTCGTTTGATGGTTTTCTGCCATTTTTTCAAGTGAAGCTTTTCTGTAATCTATACGCGGTCCAAATTGAATATTTTATGTTTTATTATTAAATTCACTCAGTCTAATGTTTTGCAATGGATATTTTGGCGCCCTTTTAGAGTTTCATTTTAGATATACTGTGAAGTTTTCTGTAATTGAGTCGCTATTAGGGTTTTGACTTTAGATATATTGCGCTTACATTGATTGCTTTGTGCAATATTTTCAAACGTTGTTCTTCAGAAATCTATTATATATTGTGTTTACATTGATGACTTTCTGTAATTTTTTCTTATGAAGTTTTTCTGTAATCTATACGTGGTCCAAATTTGATATTTTATGTTTTATTATTAAATTCACTCAGTCTAATGTTTTGAATTTGATATTTTGGCGCCTTTTTAGAGTTTCATTTTAGGTATACTGTGAACTTTTCTGTAATTGAGTCGCTATTAGGGTTTTGACTTTAGATATATTGCGCTTACATTGATTGTTTTGTGCAATATTTTCAAACGTTGTTCTTCAGAAATCTATTATATATTGTGTTTACATTTATGGCTTTCTGTAAATTTTTCAAGTTAAGTTTTTCTGTAATCTATACGTGGTCCAGATTGGATATTTTGACGATCTTTTACGGTTTCATTTTAGATATATTATTGTGCTTACTATGATGGTTTTCGGTAAATTTTCAAGTGAAGTTTTTCTGCGATATTTTGACTCACTTTTAGGGTTTCATTTTAGATATATTGTGCTTTGATTGCTTTGTGCAATTTTTTTCTATTAAATAATTTATGGTTTTTCAGTAATCTATGTGTCGATATATTACACTATGATGGTTTTCGGTAAATTTTCAGAGTAGGGTTTCATTTTAGGTGTGTTTTTGATACTAATAAATTTGTGCGTTTGCCTGTCACATGTACTGCTTCGGCATTGCTATGATGGGTCCAATATTACAGTCTATTTGGGTGAGTACTATTTTCTCTATTTTCTATCAGTAAAACATCGAAAAATCAAGTTCAGGCGCTCTATTAATGGAAATTTTCATTCGTTTTACTGTCATTTCATGGCGCTGAAATTATATAATTCCATATGTACTACTAGGTGGATATGCTTCGGCTAAAAAGGCAGCGAGATCTTATGATATTGCAGCTCTTAAGTACTGGGGTTCAGCTGCTAAAACTAATTTTAATGTATGACTCATTGCATTTCATCCTGTTGAATTTTATTCAATTTTCTCTACAGAAGATCCTCCTCTCAATATCTTGAAGAATAAGATAGAATAAGAGCTGTTGCACCTGTGATTAACCAGATTTTTATTTTTATTTTTTTGCAGCCTGTCAATTATGAGAAGGAGATTAGAGAAATGGAAGATAGTACGAGGGAGGAAGTTGTAAACATGCTAAGGAGGTAGCCATATCTTTACTGAAATTAACCTTTCAATGTTTGCATTGGATAATTTTGAGGTACAGACAGGTTCAAAGTCATTTGCTTTGTTGTTGTCATTTGTTTGCTACAGACAGAGCGCCGCATTCGCTAGAGGGATCTCCAAGTACCGTGGAGTGACCAGGTATTTGTGAAAACCATGAAAAGATAAAATCATAATTGCTGCAATCGATTTGTATTGAATGTAATGTTTGATACTTATCTTCATGCCTCATTTCCATGTTATTTTATATTGATCCGGACTTTCATTCTTTACTTGCAAAGACCTAAAGGCAGATGGCAAGCACGGATAGGACGAGTGGCTGACAATAAAGACATATATCTGGGAAGTTATGGTAAGTTTTTCATTATTTTTTTAATCTATTTGTAGGCTTGAATACATTGTCATTTAGGGTTGTGATTTGCAAATGTTGCAGAAAATGATTTCTATGTATATTTTAATTTTGACAGATACAGAAGAAGACGCTGCGAGGGCATATGACATTGCCACTATAAAATATAGGGGGAGAAATGCGATTACTAACTTTGATATTAAACACTATAACGTCGAGATGATCCTGTCTGCAGAATCAAGTCAGCCGAAGCGTGTAAAACAAACACGGAAATCTACTACTCCACCTAGTTCGAACAATACTGTGTCCGCTGCGGAGGAGCAGAATCGGATTGAAGCTCCTGGCAAAGAAAACGCTGACGACGTTTTATATCAACCACAGGCGAAGCGCGTTGGTATACCTGAACGGTCATATCAGCCAACGCCGTTAGGCCTAGCTATTCCTCAGCAGCCAAACCAGCCAACGCCGTTAGGCCCAGCTATTCCTCAGCAGCCAAATCAGCCAACGCTGTTAGGCCCAGCTATTCCTCAGCTACCAAATCAGCCAATGCCGTTAGGCCCAGTTGGTGAAGTTGGAGATCAAAACGGACCACTGTACATGGTAGATCCGTTTACAGGGACAACATACTGCATTCCCCGGAGGATGGTATTCCCATTTTGCGAATTCCCGCATGTAAATATGCCTCCGATGCTCCCTGGAAATATGCCTTCCATACTACCAAATCCTTACATGCCCCTTTTCCACCCTCCCATTGCACAGATTGAGAATGCCCCCACTCCCCATATCGCAAATGTGAAGTGATGCAATCAGCAGAATAACTACGATAAGGGGCTGGAGAACTCGCCATCAATTCTCCAAGTCTCTAAAATTTCCACTTGTTAATAAGTAGCAAATCTTGTTTCGTCACAAGATACCTAGAAACATTTTTATTTTTTTATCTTATAGATTATGGGTTTTAGATTTAAGTAGTTGCTGAAGTACTATTTTGGTATCGATCAATGGTTGCCTTGAATTGATCTTTCGGGTATGCTTTATTGTTAGCTCATGTGAGAGATTTTTACTCATTTACAGAGTGGGTTTTTGAAACTATTGCTATCTGTGCAATACCTGTTAAGATATTGTTATCTCACGTGAGAGATTACTTTGGATATTTTGCTCATGTAAAGAATGGGTTCTTGAAACTATTGCTCTCTGTGCAATGGCTGTTAAGTTTTGTCTCATGATGTCTGGTTCATTGTTCTGCATATATCATTGGTTGAATATTGCATTTACTATTTGCTTAACGATTGCACACATTTTATGATAAGGATTTAGTTTGCTTGGTCTTACAAGGAAATCGTGAATGCCCAGTAGCAATGGAATGTGAGAATAAGCTTCTAGTAACATTGAAAAACGAGGCATTTTTACGCGTAGTTTTTTTTCAAGATTACTTTTTCAAAAATGATTCATGGTATAATTGCGTAATTTTTTCTTTCCTTTTAAAGCTTGAGCAGCACTCTTCTGTACGTACCTGGATAGAATGTGCGTGACTGTTGCCTTTGCATCTCTCCGCCCCTTCTCATCACCAGCATTTCGATCTTTTTGTCAATCGTCAGTTGCATGTGATTTAGGTTTCTATTTATTCGAAAGTAGTTTGTATAGTTTTATTTAGTTGCATTTGATTTAGGTCTCTATTTATTCGAAAGTTGTTTGTATATATTTATTAGAAAGTTGTTTGTATAGTTTTATTTTGATGGTAGATTTTAGGAAATTTTTAAGATCTTATGAATTTTGAATTTTCTAAATTTCAAGATATTTTCAAAATCTGTATTCACAAAATCTTATCAATCTTCTGTGTGGAAAATGAGAAATGGGCATGGCTTTATCACACTTTTCTTATTGTTACGGTCGGCGGCAGCATAATTGTCAGCGCCCACAAATTTTCCGATTGTTTTTTTTAATTATTGGTTATGTTGTTGTATTGCATTTGTTCTTCATGTTCCTTCTATTTGCCTGGCTTTATCACACTTTTCTTGATTATCGCACTTTTCTAGATTGTTACAGTCTGCAGCAGCATAACTGTCAGCGCCCACAAATTTTCCAATTGTTTTTTTTATTATTGGTTTTGTTGTTGTATTGCATTTGTTCTTCATGTTCCTTCTGTTTTCCTGGTTGTCAAAATATTGTTTTAGGTGTTATAATGGATTTGTTACTTCTCTTTTCCCGTTTATGAGTTATCTTGACACCCTTTGGAATAGAATTGATAGTTTTCCTTCTATTGGTCAGTCGTCTTGACTCTCCATTATAGAAGTTGTGGTTTAACTTGATGCTATAGCATTTTAGGGTTTTTATTTGATGGTAAAATACATCTCCAGTATTGGCTATGTCATTTTAGTAATTTTTGTCTCATCCAATTAATAGTGGCCCTATGTTATGTTGGTTATAGTGTTTATAGCCTAAAAGCTATGTGTTTAATGTTTGCATTACTGTTTAGTTATTTGTGGTGCCATTCTGGTTGATTTATGAATATCTTTGTGATCACTTATTTTCATGTGAATTTGTGACACAATCATGTGTATGTTCTTACATTTTTTTTGTGACATCCCATTTGTTATTCTGTTACTTAAATTGTTTATTGCATTTTGAATGTGTTGGTTAGTTTTCTTATGTTTATTATCTTTCTGTTAACAATTATGTTGCATTGTTTCAGTGGTTAGTAATTTGTTTTTGACACCTAAATATTTGGTTGGATTGATAGATATAAGAATTTATTGCTTCAGCTAGCTTTTTTAAAGGGCATATGTTTGTTTTTAATTTTATATCCTCTAATAGAGCACTAACCTTCTTTTGGTAGAATATAAACAATCTCAACAGTAAAAAAAAGTTGTGAGTGGGAAAGAAATATCATAATTGTTTTCAATATTGAAGCATACCCACTAATTGAAATTCGATACTTAGAGTGTGAAAGAAAGATCATAGTTACTAAAAACATGAAAATTAGTATTTAGTGAGTGCAGGGAAGATTTTAGGTACTAAAGCAACCTTGTTGCTAAGTCCATGATAGTATAACTAAGTTAATGAAGCATAACATCCCTTGATATTATATATATTATATATTAAAGAAAACTTAGTTGTCAGTTATTTATAATAATTATTTTTTAGAAAGGTCTTTAGTATTGAAACAAGGTTAGTTGAGAGATAGAGGAGGAAAAGATATTGTTATAGCAGTGAAAAACTTACAAACAATTTAGAATAAAATCACACAATATAGCTACAATTCACTAAGTAGAAATGATATAATAGAGCTGCAACTCACTAAGTATACTTGCAACTCATTAAATAAAACTGATATAATAGAGCTGGTATAATAATATTATATAATATCACAAAAAAAAGTTCAAGGGGGTTCACAGATTTTTCATTTGCCTATTAGTTAAAATACACATAAAATAAATTGTTAAATAAAAAGGAAATAAATAGAAACATAATAAAAATACATAAGTTTAAATAAAATACACTACACAGTTTATAAATATCATTAAACCAATAAGTTACTATATGATATTTACCTAAGTTACCTTAATAAATACAATTTATTATTATTTAAAAAATATATAATATAACATCAAAATAATGATCATAAGACTTATCGTTCTTGTCATGATACAAAGATTGTTGCAATCTTGTCATTTTCACTTAGCAACACTAGCTGGCGACACTAGTTGCACTCTACTAGTGAATGATGAGGTGGTCACTTTTTAGTGGAACAATTTGGTCTTTATGGATCTGGTCACAAGATTATAATGCATTGATCACATTGATCTAGTCCTAGTGGTTATGGAATGTGTTAAAGATATGTGTTAGTGGTTGATCAAGTTGTCTTGATGCCTAGGAAAAGTCTTTTTAATGGTCAAAACATAGACTTGGAAATGGTTAGAAAGAGTGTGGTATGAGCTTGTGTAATATTGTAACCTATGTCATATGTATGCATAATAGCACATTGATATGTTGGTTAATGTATAGACTTGGGAACATGTTCAATTGTGTAATTATGAGTGTGTATGGCATATTGCTAAGTGTGTATGGAGGATTCAAATGGAACTTGAGCATGATCTCCAATTAGATCAATGGATGTAGTGTGAATAGATGCTAGTAAACAGAATGTGGAGAAATAGAGCTTGTTGATTAGTGAGTGCACATTTAATTGCCATTAAATAGAGATTGATTGAGAATGACATGCATAGTGTGATGGATATTTTAGTTTGAATTGTAGAGTGATACATTGCAAAGATCATATGTTAGAGACAATATGAAAACACCAGAGTGATTGAGAACTCAAGATAAATAAGCGGAAAATTATGGACATGGGATTGTTGAAGAGACATTATTTATTTTAGACGGGCTACTATGAATTTAATTATATTTTCATTGTTGTGTATTGATGTCATAAGTCTAGTAACATCTGATATTTTTTGTATGCTATGTAATATATGAGGTCTCTTTATTGCTAGCCTTAATGAGTCTTTAAGTCAGAAGCTTGCTACTAAGGATTTCCATCGGTATACTAGTCTAATATATGTATGGATGAGCAAGAGTATATGGATTTAATGTCTTTTCTTGTGTTTACTATGTTGTGCAATGTTGTGATTTCAGTTTTATGAGTAGTGAGAGATGTATGTATGATGCTGAGTTATAGAGTATGGAGAGTATGTTGTTGAGTATTGCTTGATGTGATATTTTTGTTGAGTGTGTTTCATGATAATATTTGTTTATGAGAATAGAGATTGATTATGTGTTGTAGAATGGCATTTGAGTCAATAGTTTTTGTATTCAGATTGAGTAGAGAAGTATGAGTGTGTCCAGTTTGAAAATATGATGAAACATAGCCTACAAATGATTGTATTGAGAGTATCAAGCCCTAGTTTAAAAATGTATGAAGCTTGGTCAACAAGATATGAAGTGTTGATCTTTTAGTAGCTTGAGAGGTACTCCAAGCCCTAAGATTTAGGGTTTGGAGGGCACAGTGCCACAAGTCACTTGTCGGCTTGGAACCCAATGTTGGGGTTTTGCACCCATCATGATTTGGGCCAAAAACATGGATGCATTTTGAAATGTGAGGGATGAGGATGATATCTCTTATTGAGACGAATTCGATGCAATGTAGATCATCTGATTTTGAGTTGTAGAAATGGAGATATGAATTCTTGAAGTATATGGTTGCCTTTGAACATGAGAAGTCTAGCTTTGCTTGATGTTAATAAGCCATATGACAGTTCTATAAGCCCTAATTGAATGTTCGAGGAAGCTCTTTTATTTGTTATAAATACAAGGTGAATTAGGGTCATTTGAGGCATCCAAATGTGAAACACAAGCATAATAAGAGCTCGTTGGAGGAGAGAAGAAACAGACATACCTATCTCTTTTAGGGACGTAGGTAGGAGACCATTTCAACAAGGAAGAAAGGTTGCGTAGGAGGTCTTTCATGACTGTTGAAGGGAAAATTTATGCTTATAGGGATGCCGAGTAAGTTGAGGACAAACACAGGTCTATTGGGGCAAGAATTAAGGGAAAGAAACTTTGATTTTACAGGTTATGGGTACAAGCAGGATGTTGTGTGAGGTCACAAGTCCTAAAACCATAGAAAAGGGATTGCATGGGACTATTTTGGGGCTGATTTGTGCCCTAAACATCAACGTGGAGGCAGGAGTTTCAATTTAAGGAAAGTCATAGTTATTAAGAATTGTTTGGGTGCATATTTTAGGGATATTGAAGTCTTCCCTGATGCCCTAACCAGGACAGAGTTATAAAAATAGTGATACAACATATTTGGGGCAATTTTGCCTTGTGTTCGATCCATGTTTTAGGGTTAGTTTTGGATCGGTTTTATGAGAAGCCTATAAGTGCCATGTGTTGAGGCCAATTTTTGTAGTTGGATACATCAACTAGGAGAAAAACTTATACTGAAGAGTTGGGAGCCATTGGAATGGTGGAGGGCAACATGTTGGCTACCCAAAGTAGCTTGTGACTAGTAGTCCTAAAGGAGGTGTGATAGCTGAAGTGAGGCAATAGTGATAGGAGGAAACCTTCCTGGAGTCTCTACGAGTTGTCCTTTGAAGGACTAAAGGGAAGCTAGAGAGAAAATCGAGAGCGAAGGAGCTATAGGAAAATATACAACATAGAGTTGGAGCAAGATTGTCATTTTATCTTGTATTACATAGAAAGTTGTATTATTCAAATTTGCTTAGTATAAAAAAGATTGTGTTGTACATTATTGTATATATATATATATATATATATATATATATATATATATATATCTATTATACTTGAACATATGTGATTTATTGCTTTATATTTTTTGTTGTGCAAAGTAGTTCCTCTTGAGATTCTTGGTTTGGTAGTGTCAGAGATTCTAATATTGTAAACTAGACCCAAGATTGTGGAAATTCAAAGTGGTGTTAAATTGTGTCTCAACTACTTTGGAACTCAGTGAATCAAAAAGCGCATATTGAAAGTACATATTAAGACGGAGTTGATCACATTGTAGGTAACAATGTCAAAGTTGTAGGCTAGTATTCGATATGAGGACAAGTTGGAGGGGTTGTCCAACTATATTCCATGGAAGGAAAGGATCAAGTTCAACAAGAAAGTCATAACGAAGCCAATGACCCAAAGGAGATGGAATTTTACGTGGATTTGAATATGAGAGAAAGATTGATCATCCTTGATAGTGTGAAGGATCCCCTAATACCTCTTTTGTCAAGGAAGGACACTTCACATGAGATAAGTTGAAGTCCACGAATATAATACAGGGTGAAGGAGTGACTTCATAGGTCGTGAGATTATCTCATGTTAAATATGATCTTTCTACCATTGGTGTGACTATTTTAGGGAATGATATGGTGGGGATCACCTTGAAAGGGTTCATTGAGAAATGGAAGCCCTTCATCAAAGGGATTGTTTCCTTAGAGAAATTTTGAGACTAGGTTAGGTTGTGGGATGATTTCATTTATGAAGAGTTGTGACATGAGGCTCTTCATCTAAGAAGAGGGCTTCAGAGGATGACATGAACTTGCAACACAAATGAAGGGTAAGTAGAAGAAGGACTTGAGTAAACTCAAGGGTTTCAATTGTGGTGAGATGGGTCATTTTTAGTCAAGATGTCTGATGAAGAAGAAGGAAGATGACAATAATAAGAAAGGAAAGTTAGCCACTTGTGTTACCACTTCTTCTAAGATAGATGCTCTCACTAGGAGATTGGAGGAGGAGGAATTTTCAATGATCTCTCATTTCTTGCAAAGTAATATCAATGAGGATGGATGGTAGTGGACAGTGGTGCAACAAAAGATATGAGAGGGTCACAAGAGGCTTTTGAGACTTTAGCTGAATGGAGAAAAGTTGCACATGGTGTTGGGCGACAAGAGTCAGAAAGATATCTAAGGATCAGGAGTTATTCCATTCAATATGGAGACAGGACATGTGATGCAAGTCTAAGATGTACTATTTGTGCCAGGGCTTAGATATACTGTTATTTTTGTCTTGATGACTGGGAAGAAGGTGTTTGAGGTCTTATTCTGAGCTAGGAATGAAGGAATAATTCTCTACTCCTTATTGGGCTAGATCTAAGAGTTTCACATGGAAAATATTATTTTCCTAGTTTAATGGAAGTTGAGGTAGATCCTATATAAAGACTACACTTTCCTCATTTGTACTCATGGTTGAATTTTTGGAGTTTCCACTCGTTGAAGCTTAATTAACATATCTTTATTGAAGCACATGGATATATAAGTTTTCTTTCCTTATGGACATTGTCGTTAATTCTTGAACCTTTCTTCTTGATTTTTTTTTGGTGCATAAATATTGAATGTGAAAGCAAGTGTTTTACAAAATAAGTAGATCAATCCATGAAAGGGAAATTTTAGCATTGTAGGGAAGACATTTTGGGGAAACTCTTCTCCTTATTACTTTTCTAATTTGATAATCATTTGATGCCTTTGTTTTTTTGTGAATTATATGAACCTTGACATGGGAATTAGGTATGTTTATGAAGCTATAGTTGACAATGTTGGTGAAAGCTTCTCCCTTAAGGTCCACTTATTATAGGGCCTTGATCTTCATTATTAATCTTTACTAAATAAGAGATTATTATTATCCTTAGTTGTTAATATCTTATTTCCAATCCTTTAATGAAATAGATTGTTGAGTCCTAAACTTGCATCTTTCCTATACACTTTCCTAGACTCTTTCCATTCACCTGGACCTCCTAAGCTATCAACATCATTGCATATAAATCATAAAAGAGCATTTAAAGTGGTTTTTAACTATGTTTTGTATCTGTTGTTTGAATTAGATTTTTTCTCATTAAGTTGCAGAATCTTGTCAATTTCCGCAGATGCTTCAACTTTCCACAACCGTTTTTGTTAAAGTCCATATTGGAGGTGTCTTCAGGAAAATCAAGCCACATGGGAAAGTTGGAAATAACGTGGACATGGACCAAGTCCTATTGTCTCAGTCGGATTCATCAGAAGAGGTCGTGGTCAACTGTGGTCAAGCGGTCTTCAACAGAAGAGTCCTACGGCAACAGAACTCCGTTTCCAAGCATGCGGAAGATCTTCATGGCCGTTTCTAGATTTCTGGAGGCACGATGACACATGTAGGCTACCCACGATGTAAATCCAACAAGACGCTTTCATTAGATTGCATCATCTCGGCAACCATGATGCTAGATCTGTGGACACTGTCATTCACGTGTCTCCTGTCAGTGCAGTTTTTAGGAAAACAATTATGTAAACGTTTGGTATAAATAATGTGTTTCTATATGCATAGTAGTTAGTCTTTTGTAATGTAATTTTGCTATTAGAACGCCCATTGTGTCGTGACATTGTTTCATTGTTATGACCGCGTTCTGAATATATGAGAAGACTCTGTTTCTGAGCATAATTCTTGGTTGATAGTTGTTGCTTGAGGTTGTGCAGAGGGTCCCTGCACACGCCGAGGTTTTGTTTCATATTGTTGTAGAGTTTCACGCTGTGTTTTTATGTTTATTATGCCATAGTTATTCTCTTATGTATATTGCATTTCCTATGGTACTAACATTTCATTTTTGTTCATAATTTTACATGCTTTACATTGCTATTAATGCTGATTAGTGTGTATGTTCTATATTACAGTAGGCAGCCTAGGCATTTGCATATAGATTTCACAATGACTAATGACATGGAATCAGTCTTTCTGCTGACTTACTTTTCTTAGCTTTTAATTCCAGTTCTGTTTTGTTTATTTTAGTTTTGTTCATTGGCTTTATTAGTTAGCTTAGATATTAAATTGCCCATATCATTGTCAGTTATGTCTGAAAATCCATAACGAGACTAATGGTGAGGGATTGAAGTATGAGTGTGTAATTTAATATTAGTTTTATTTTTCTGCAAATTAGATATCAGATTGCTCAAGTTGTTGATGATTACATCCGAAAGCCATAGCAAGACTAACTGGCGAGGGGTCAGACTATGAATTGATGTGATTTGATTTTAAGTTTACTTTTCTGCAATTAGATATCAGATTGCTCAGGTTGTTGATGATTACCTCTGAAAGCTATAGTGAGACTAACTGGCAAGGGTTCAGAATATGAACTGATATAATTTGATTTTAGCTTTACTTTGCTTGCAATTTTTGGATTTCTTTGAGTATAGTTTATTTTGTATTTAGGCTGCAGCAGGGATAATGGTTTCATGATCAATAGTTCACTGTGTAGGAATAGTTCACTGTTTGATGAATAGTGGTACATTTTCATTTTCTTTTAGGAATTAATCTCAGCATTGCATGTTCTAAGACCTTTTGAAGTTTGAAGTTTTGGAAATCATTTTAAAGGACATAATTGCCTTGAATATTTATATCGATACTTGTCTTTTAGAATTTCCATTTCTCATTAGGAGATAAACAAAGATAAAAACCTCCAAAACAAATAAAAGAATCAAAAAAGACAAAAAGTAAGAAATAGGTTATCTTGCAGATATAGTGCGCCACACTTCAACAGTTTACGACTTCCGGATTGACAATTAATATAGCAATTTAGGACACTCTAAATTGACCAAAAATTTTGGCGTTGTTGCTGGGAAAGTGTAACTAGGTAGCCAATTTCTTAAAAAAAAAAAATTCAAAGAAGGGAAAAATCGATAACTTCTCAAAGTATGCTCTCCTCTTGCACCTAGTGTGATCTAGAGGATTGGAAAAGAGAGTTATTGGTTCAATAATTTCTTGAGGATGCTCTCTTCTTGCACCTAGTGTGATCTGGAAGATCGGAAAGAGAATTATTATCCTGACTTGAAGATAAAAATAAAAAAAAATGACATGCATAGAGCAAGATATTATAGGGGAAGGTTTGTAGCAATGGTCAAGAGTTGAATTTTTACAACTCCATCTACTTTAAGGCATAGACAAGATACACCTCCATCATCTCCAACTCACACTCCCAACCTTAGGATTCCCGGAATTCAAGGGGCAACAACTGAATTAGGAGACTCTCCCACACTATCCATCAAATCTGACCTAGGGAAAGAAGCTTTCTTCACTTCTACAGGGGAACATATTGTAATCAAGGAAGTAGAATCACCTGAAGAAGAAGAGGGAGAAATTCCTCATCATTCGCCATTAATAGAAGAACCAGAGGACTCTGAAAACTCTGAGGAAACTATCATGATAGAGGAAGTAGTAAACAGATTTGGAGGAGGAGGTAGAGGTAGAGGTAGAGGAGGAGGAAACAATGGAGGAGGTAGAGGTAACAATGGGGAAAATAGGGATGGAGATAACTCATTTGGATTTCCTATAGTTGATGAGGAATCTCATACAACAATGAAAAACATCTCACCATCTGTCCTCCAAAAATTTTATGGGCTGTGAAGTGAGGATCCTGAAACATTTCTATTTGAGTTTGAAGTCGTGTGCCGAACTTATGACTATATGGAAGATTCTCAAAAACTCAAATTGTTTCCTTCAACATTGAAGGGAGTTGCTTTGAAATGGTTCATGTGATTAGTCACTCAATCTATTAGGACTTGGATTGATATGAAACAAACATTTTTGGATAGATATCTGGACTATTGCATGCCCACGAACCATAAGGATGAGGTATTCAAAATGGTGCAAAAAGAAGATGAAAACTTGGAGGATTTACTTGAAATATTTCAATACAACTTAAAAACAGCAAAAATGAGTAACTTAGATGAGGAGACCTTGAAATCCCTTCTATTAAAAGCCATTAGAGATGAATGGATAGATATTTTAAACATGATGGGAAAGGGAGATATGTCTCAACTTCCACTTCATGACATAGCAGAACTATGTGTCCATCTCTCAAGGGGAAAATCTAAAACGGGAAAGGGCCTACAGATCCTTATCTTATTAGAGCAAACAAATCTGCAATTGGATCAATAAGTAGGGTAGATATTGGCAATATGATTGATGAGTTCAAAATTGATATTCTAGGGAGCCTTAGTGAACAACTAGATACCCTTAAAATACAAAACAAGCAGAAAGCAGAAGCTGAAGCCTTGGCCATATTTTGTCGAAAATGTAGGAAAAAACGTGCTTTAAGGGAATGCCCCTTAGATGCAAAAGTTGTAGAAACATGTATGATTTGCTCGGAAAGCCATGAGACCAAGGATTGTCCTTCGATTCTTGGGCTCAAAACTGTCTTTCAAAAAGATTCAAATTCAGTAGAATCTCTCTATTTTGTTTCAAGGAGACCTTGGCAGGGGCAACAAAATCAAGGGTTTAACAACCCCATGAACTTTCAACCCCCGCCAAATTGGAATCCTTGGCAACAACCTTGGTCCTAACCTCAAAATCCATATCAATCATGGGTACAAGGTATGCATAATCCTTATAGGAGATTTGCTCAATTTTATCAATATCCTCCATCTTTCTAAAATCAACAAGTTCCACAACTTCCAAACCAAAACCCACAACTTTCATTTCCATTTCCACAACAACAACAACCCTCTCAACAAAATCCAAACTCTCAACTCTTGCTTCCATTCCAACAAAATACAAATCAACTACGAGCCTAGCCATTGCCAAATCCTAATAACAAAAATCCCCAGAATGCTTATATGGTAGAAGGACAACAATTTCCTACCTATATGATTGTTCCTCTGGTAGAGTTTTAGAAAAACCTTCTACAGATGCTCAAAAGCAAAATACTTCTGAGGAAGATTCTCTTAAAGTCAATAAAGGTTCTGAAGCATCTCTTCACAACCCAAACACTCAAAAAGAAAAAGAAAGAGAGTCAACCTCCACAACTCCTATAGTTGAGCAACCTGCATCTTCATCCACACCTCCTTTCCCTGAAAGATTACAGATCGACAAAGGGGTGGAAAAACAAATCTTGTTTCCTGACTATGATTTCCTAGATGAATTAAAGAATGTCTGTATCAAGATTCCCTTGCTACAAGCCATTAGAGAGATTCCTATTCTAGTAAAATTAATAAAGGAGTTGAGTCTTAAAGAGGAAACCAAGAGATACAAGAAGAATCCACCTGATAGGAAAAATGGCAGATATCATGATAGGAAAAATTACCATGCAGAAGTATGTAGATCCCGGTAGTCCAATTATCAAGACACATATAAATGGAGTAGAAAATCCAAATACTTTGATTGACTTAGGGGCTACTATCAACATTATGAGTAGACAGACTATGGAACAGCTTAAACTTCCTAATCTTGTTTTTACACCTACCTTGCTGCAACTTGCAGATAGATCAATAATCAAACTAGATGGTGTATTAGAAGATATTTCAGTCCCCTTAGATTCTTGGGAATATCCAGTAGATTTAATGATTTTGACCCCTAAGAGTAATTTAGGAGGGCACCCACTCATCTTAGGAAGACCTTGGCTAGCCACAGCTGATGCTTTTATTAGTTGTAGATTTGGGGATATGTATATTTCTAATGGTAGTTCAACAAAGAAATTCAATTTGTATCCTCCAGAAAAAGCAATTACAGAAGTAGGAGATAATGAATGGGTCGATGATGAGGACACTATACAACCTGTCTTTACCATTTCTGAAATCAGTGAAGATAGTCAAATTCTAAACACATTAGAAAACTTTGAAAAGTCTTCAAAATATGACCACACACAATTTCAGTTAGATTCTGACATTGAGTATTTATCATTAAGAAAAATGTCTCTTTACTCTATGGAAGAGTTCGGTAGTTCCACCATTGAGATTTTTCCAAGTAAAACATTGAATATCAATAAAAATTTGGAAAAGTCACAACAGGAGGAGCTAACCAAAATCTTTGAAAAACATTCTACTGCATGTGTATGGGAGTATACTTATATGAAAGGTATTGACCCTAAGACTTGCATTCATCACATCTACATTGAGGAAAACAGTAGACCAATCAGAAAATCTCAGAGAAGGATGAATCCAAACCTTAGGGAGATAGTGAAAGAAGAGCTCAAAAAACTACTCAATGTAAACTTCATTTATCCAATTTCAGATAGCCGATGGGTTTCTCCTTTGGTTATAGTACCTAAAATGAATGGTAAATGGAGGGTACGCATTGATTGCAGGGAATTGAATAAATCAACTTTGAAGGATCACTTTCCTTTTCCCTTTATCGATCAAGTATTAGATACACTAGCAGGCAAAAAGTACTTTTCATTTCTGGATGGTTTTAGTGGCTATAATCAAATTCAGGTAGCACTTGAAGATCAAAATAAGACCACATTTATCGAGTGCTTCCTTTTGGATTATGTAATGCATCTGCAACATTCCAAAGAGTAGTGCTAGGAATATTTTCTGATCTAATCCATGATTGTGTAGAGGTTTATATGGATGATTTTACAGTTTATGGTAATTCGTTTGGAGAGGCATTAGAGAATTTGGAAAAATTCCTTATAATATGTAAAGAAACAAACCTTTCATTAAGTCATGAAAAATGCTTTATGATGTTTACTGAAGGTATTGTTTTGGGACATCACATTCAGGGGATGGGATTAAAGTTGATAGATCAAAAGTTGAAGTCATCTCCAAGTTGCTTATTCCAAATTTTCAAAACGATGTTATAAGTTTCTTGGGATTTACTGGGTACTATAGAAGATTTATAGAGAACTTCACTAAAATAGCATCTCCACTCTTCAAATTTCTTACAAAAGACTGTGAATTCAAATGGGATCTTGATTGTCAATCAGCATTTGAAACTTTGAAAACAAGGATATCTGAAGCACCCATCTTGAGAGGGCCAAATTGGAAACTTCCTTTCCATATTTCTACAGATGCTTCAAATATAGCTCTAGGGTTGTGTTGGGTCGAGAGGATTTAGTTCCTAATACCATTTACTATACCAGTAAAAATTTAACTCCCATTGAGTTGAACTACACTGTGATTGAAAAAGAGTTCTTAGCTGTTGTTCATGCAATCAATAAGTTTAGACATTATATAATAGGTTATGAAACTTTTATTCATACTGATCATTCTACGATTAGATATCTAATGAAAAAACCTGTTACTAATGGCAGAGTTACAAGGTGGCTCTTAATTTTACAAGAATTCAATATTACTGTGTTGGATAGACCAAGGAAACAAAATACAGTAGTTGATTTCTTGTCTAGGATTCAGAATACTAAAGAAGATTCTCCTGTAGAAGACAAGTTTCCTGATTAGTATTTATTTGCAGTAACTACTAAGACTCCTTGGTATGTAGATATAGCTAACTATTTGGTTACAGGGAAACTGCCTCCACATTTATTTCCTGGTGAAAGAAGAAAGATTATTCAGGAGAGTTCAAAATATTCATGGATTTCTAATGAATTGTTTAAAACAGGGCTAGATCTTGCGATCAGAAGATGTGTTAGGGAAGATGAAATGCCTGATATCCTCAAAGCATGTCATGATGAACCATGCGGTGAACACTTTGCTGAAAGAAGGACAACCTATAAAATCCTCTCTTTAGGATATTATTGGCCATCCCTTTTCAAAGATGCAAAACAATATGTCAAAAGGTGTGACAGCTGCCAAAGAGTAGGGAAACCTACCCTTTCAAATGAAATTCCATTGTAGCCACAGGTACTCATTGAACCCTTTGAAAAATGGGCTTTAGATTTCATTGGACCTATTAACCAACCATCTAAACAAAAAAAGTATATATTGGTATGTACTAATTATGACACTAAATGGGTAGAAGCCAAAGCATTATTTTCTTCTAATGAAAATTCAGTTGTTAATTTTCTTTATGAGGATATTTTAACTCGCTTTGGTGCTCGAAGAGAAATTATGACAGATCAGGGAAGTCAATTCACATCCAACCTGGTGGAAAAGCTGATGGAAGAATACAAAATCAAGCACAAAAAATCTACTCCTTACCATCTGCAAGCAAATGGCCAAGTGGAGTCTACAAACAAAGTTATTGAAAGAATCATCACTAAAATTGTTCATCTACACAAAAGAGATTGGTCAGAAAGGCTTCCTGAAGCCTTATGGGCCTACAGAACTACATGGATAAATACAACGGGACATTCTCCCTATGAACTAGTTTATGGGAAAGAAGTCTTGCTCCCCATAGAGTTCCAAGTCAAAACTTTCAATATGGCAGTTCAGTTGGGGATGGATCTATCAGAAGCCCAAAAGCACAAAATGGAGTAGTTGAATGAGCTAGATGAGATCAGACAAGAGGTAATTCTAAGAACTGATCTAGTTCAATATCAAAGAGCTAAGTGGCATGACAAATACATCAAAGAGAAAAATTTTCAAGAAGGAGATTAGGCATTGCTATTTGATTCCAAGTTTAAAAATTTTAAAGGAAAATTTCAAACCCATTGGATTGGGCCATATGAGATTGACAAAATCTTTAGCAATGGAGCAGTAACAATCGAGACCATTGATGAATATCAAACTCCTCTTATTGTGAATGGCCACAGATTAAAGATCTATCATAAGCCACTCTCAAAAGAGGAATTTGTTAAAATGTTTCAAGATAGTTCTGCAATAAGGTTGGTGAAGAAGAATCCTTCTTCTCCACCAGCCTAGCCTTTGTTCCTTTCTGTTTCCGAGTAAAAAAAAAATATGTATAAGCCTGAAAACCAATCACTGATTGGCAGTCTTATACAGAAAATACTGGGCGAAAATCAGGAACTCCGGACGCCCTATATTTTCCCAAAAAGAAAATCTTTCTCTCATTTCATAGTTTTGTGACACTCCACTTTAGTTCATTCCAGTTCATTACACCCCACTTCATTTCATTCCACTCCATTTCATCCATTTCATTTCATTCTGCCAATATTTTTTTTTTTCATGACCATTTTCATTCAGTCAGTTATCATCTATCCATCTCCATTCAGTCAAATGATTGATGTGTTAGTTTCTGCAGCTGAAACTAGTTTCCGCAGCGAGAAGCAGTTTCCGCAGCCACCACTCTGTTTTTCAAAAATTGACAGTTATATATTAGTTACATAATCATGAAATCAAATGCAGGTATGGCCGAGGACATATTATGAAGACATGAGGCACTTAAAATCATCAACAAGGAGCAGCTGGTCGAATATTAATGAGAAGAAAATGGAAAGAATTCCAAGGTATGAGTAGAAATTTATTTCAAAAAGTGTTCAAAGCACATTTTTACATAGTATAAAACCATAGCTCCATTATATGCAATGATTGCATTGATAACTCCATAAACATTCCATGATCTCCATACGATTCCCCCACAATCCTTGCATTCATTTTTAAACAGCCTCATAATCAAGCCTCCGGTTTTAACTTGTGTTCGGTTGTACTTTGATACTCCACCACACACGTGGTTGATTTGATCACGGCTTCTCTCCACCACACAAATTCCGCAGCCATTTCATAAATGTGTTTACGTCCACTCCACAGCCATTCAGTTTAAAAAATCTACCAGGTTCACTTTACTCCTCTACTATTTCATTGAAGTCCCGGTTGCATTTCCAGCTTATTCATATCAGTCTTTGCTCCATTCCGTGAATTCATCTCTGCTACCAGTTCTTTTTTTTCCATTTACAGTCACTATTTTCTTCTCCAAAAACCCTGTTCATCACTGTAACCCAGTCGTCTACCTCCACTAAAACCCTTACTCATGCAGACATATTTTAAAAAACAGAACGATGGGTCTATTGTTGAGGGTGGAACCAGAAGGGCCTAAGTTTTTGGAAGGATACCCGCAAGTGAAAAACATATTGAAAAAGGTAAGGTGGCTACAGTTTATTCAAAAATTCAAGGGCCACAACAAGGAGATTAGAAAGACTTTTGTGAGGTCGTTTAATGGCCTGGATGTAGAAGTGGGAGACCTCAAGTTTACAGTCACCGAGGCATCCATAGCAACTGCTACAGAACTTCTGTAGGAGGGTGAACGCTGGTTCAAGAACAAGAGCTTTGACGAGAAGGCTTGGAGGGTTATCCTATGAAATCTAGGTATGGACATAACTGTTTTTAAACGAGGAATCCCTGTCAATGCTTTAGAAGAGAAGTGGGCAAGTCTATTGTTGATTATTCAAAATTTCATCACCTGTGAGGGACATTTTGGATCAATGTATATGTTTCACACTTGGCTATTGATGAACTTCCTAGAAAACCAAACCCTCAATCTGCCATACTTTTTACTGAACAGTTTGAAAAGGATGTCTGTAACCATCCAAAAGAATCTAGGGGATGTAGAACCACACTTGTATCATCATGGCCTTGTGAAAATCTTGATAGAAAAACAATTAAAAGAAAAGAAAGACACATGGGAGCAATTTCTAGTCAGAAATTTCTTTCAAGATCCACAAGAGGCCCCTGAAAGTAGTACATCAAAAAGAAGCAGAAGAAAGAGAACAGGTGATAAAACTCAAAGTACTCCTACTAACATAGTTGAAGAAACTAGTAGAGAAGAAAGACTATCTAAAAGGAGGAAGGAAAAGACTGAGGGTAAGAAGCCAACCAAATCAAAAGAGAAAAGAAGCATTGAGGTTGTGCAACAAACCCCAGAACCTTCCTCAGAAGAAGACCATCAAGTCTTGTCTGAAAGACTAGTTCACCTTCAGGAACAGTCAACTGTAGCCAAGAAGAAAGGAAAAGAAAAACAGAGTAGGGAGGAAAAAGACACTAGTCCACAACATGTAAGAAGAAGCTCCAGGATAAAAGGGAAATTAAGGACAGTGCAAACCAAAGGACCCCACTTTATTGACTTGGGATGGGAAACACCGGAGCAGCCTCCAACAACCTCTCTTGACCGCAGCCCACACCATACTTCCATTCCACAACTAGATTTTGACATGAGTCCTTCTCGGCCAAATTTGGAAATCAGTCCTTCTCAACAGGATTTTGGGGTCAACCTAAGGAAAACTACACCTGAGATAGACCCAAATCAGCAAGAGATGTATGATTATCTAGAATCCTTGGAAAAGGCAGCCACAGGCCCAAGCACTTCATCCACTCAGCCTCACACTGCACAAGAAGCTCTAGTCCAATCACTGAAACAAAAGGTCTTTGAATTGGAGGTTTTAAATAGACATATTAAAAATGAAAATGAAGCATTAAAGGAACAAAGCAGATTGGACAAGATTATTCATGACAACACTATGTTACATCTGGGGCTATGGCAGAAAAAGAACAGGAAATTGAAGAAGAAATGTAAGAGGTTGAGTAAATCACTTATCAACCTCAAATTCAGATGCTTGACGAGGAAGCCTAGGATGGTAGTAGTACCAAGGAAGAGGAGAAGAGGGTTGGATGTGCGGGTAGAGGTGTCATAGCATATGGATTGAAGAAAGGATGGTCAAAATTTTGGTTGCATGGGGACATGCAACACCTTCACAGTGGGGTTATGTTGAGCCCAAACTTGCATTTTTCCTATACACTTTCCTGGACTCTTTCCATTCACCTGGACCTCCAAAGCTATCAACATCATTTCATATTAATAATAAAAGAGCATTTAAAGTGGTTTTTAACTATGTTTTGTGTTTGCTGTTTGAATTAGATTTTTGGTCATTAAGCTGCGGAATCCTGTCACTTTCCGTAGTCGTTTTTGTTAAAGTCCATATTGTAGGTGTCTTCAGGCAAATCAAGTCACATGGGCAAGTTGGAAATAACGTGGACATGGATCGAGTCCTATTGGCTTAGTCGAATTCATTAGAAGAGCCCGTGGTCAACGATGGTCAAGTAGTGGTCAACGAAAGAGTCCTACGGCAACATAACTCTATTTCCAAGCATGTGGAAGATCTTCATGGCCGTTTCTAGATTTCTAGAGGCACGCTGACACCTGTAGGCTACCCACAATGTAAATTCAACAAGCTCCTTTCATTAGATTGCATCATCTCGGCAGCCATGATGCTAGATCCGTGGACACTGTCGTTCATGTGTCTCCTGTCAGCGCAGTTTTTAGGAAAATAGTTATGTAGACATTTGCTATAAATAATGCATTTCTATATGCATAGTCGTTAGTCTTTTGTAATGTAATTTTGATGTCAGAAAGCCCACTGTGTCGTGACATTGTTTCGTTGTTATGACTGTGTTTTGAATATATGAGAAGACTCTGTTTCTGAGCATAATTCTTGGTTGATAGTTGTTGCCCGAGCTTGTGCAGAGGGCCCCTGCACACGCCGAGGTTTTGTTTCATATTGTTGTACAGCTTCACGCTGTGTTTTTGTTTTTATTATGCCATAGTTATTCTCTTATGTATATTGCATTTCCTATGGTACTAACATTTCATTTTTGTTCATAATCTTACATGCTTTACATTGCTGTTAATGTTGATCAGTGTGTATGTTCCAGACTATAATAGGCAGCCCAGGCATTTGCATATAGTTTTCACAATGACTAATGACATGGAATCAGTCTTTCTGCTGACTTACTTTTCTTAGCTTTTAATTCCAGTTCTGTTTTGTTTATTTCAGTTTTGTTCATTGGCTTTATTAGTTAGCTTAGATATTATTGCCCATATCATTGTCAATTACCTCTAGAAGCCATACCGAGACTAATGGTGAGGGATTGAAGTATGAGTGTGTAATTTAATATTAGTTTCATTTTTCTGCAATTAGATATCAGATTGCTCAAGTTGTTGATGATTACCTCCGAAAGCCATAGCGAGACTAACTGACGGAGGGGTCAGACAATGAATTGATGTGATTTGATTTTAAGTTTACTTTTCTCCAAATTATATATTAGATTGCTCAAGTTGTTGATGATTACCTCCGAAATCCATAGCGAGACTAACTGTCGAGGGGTTAGACTATGAAATTATGTGATTTGATTTTAAGTTTACATTTCTGCAATTAGATATCAAAATGCTCAGGTTGTTGATGATTACCTTCGAAAGCCATAGCGAGACTAATTGGCGAAGGGTCAGAATATGAACTGATATAATTTGATTTTAGCTTTACTTTGCTTGCAATTTTTGGATTTCTTTGAGTACAGTTTCTTTTGTATTTAGACAGCAGCGAGGATAATGGTTTCATGATCAATATTTCACTGTGTAGGAATAGTTCACTGTTTGATGAATAGTGGTACATTTTCATTTTCTTTTAGGAATTAATCTCATCATTGCATGTTCTAAGACCTTCTGAAGTTTGAAGTTTTGGAAATCATTTTAAAGGACATAATTGCCTTGAATATTTATATCCATACTTGTCTTTTATAATTTCCATTTCTCATTAGGATATAAACAAAGATAAAAACCCCCAAAACAAATAAAAAAATAAAAAATGACAAAAAGTAAGAAATAGGTTATCTTGCACATATAGTGCGCCACACTTCAACAGTTTACGACTCTCGGATTGACAATTAATATATCAGTTTAGGACACTCTAAATTGACCAAACATAGACCAAATTTAAAGAAGGAATTTTTTCTTGACCCCGTGAACCACCTTTCATTTACCTTGAGTCCATTACCTTTGATGGATTTAAGAATGATATGTATTTCCTTCTATCATATTTTTTATATCCCAAATAATGCCAAAAATATCATTTTTTTAAAGCTATTCTCAATGCACATTATGCCACATTGCTTAACTTTCACAATTCTACCGAGGATACTTGCCTTGAGTTGGTTGAGAGTCGATCTAAATTGAAGAGGGTAAGGTGTTTATGTAATAGTAGTAATTGTCGTATTTTTTCCCTCTTAGGTTATTTCTTGCTAATTAAAATTATTATCATTAAATATAATTTGAGAAGTAACGCCACTCAAAGTAGTAGTGATGTTATTGATTTTACAACAATTCAAAACCATGACACTTCACCAACATACCAATGGCCACTAGTAAACATGTCATAAACATAATATGAAAAAGTATAACAAAATTGATTATTAAAAAAAACCTCACTACTAAATATATCATTAGCATATAATTTCTTTATAGCTTAATATATATAGACATATAAATCATTATTTAAAAATGAACAAATGTTTTACATGTATCCCGATTACAATAGTGCCTCTTTCCAAACATAGATAGTGCTTAAGTGATAGTGGTATTATCCTTGTATTTTCCCTCTAGTTTATTCCTTGTGAATTATATATTTTATCATTAAGTATAATTTAGGAGGTTAATTTTTGTTATTTTTTCTTGGATAAAATCCATTTCCCATAAATTTTGAAGACTATGCTTCATGAAATTTTTGCGATCGTGCCTTATTGAAGATATCTTCTCACATGGAGAGTCTATTAAGGGAAAAATTACTTACACCTTAAATATTGTGAAGACATTATTGGGCACATAGTCAAGCACAATGATCAAACTTAAACATATTTTGAATAATTTTATCTTTGGGACTGCACTCTTGACATTGGTATTAGGCATGTTCATTATTCGTCACATTTCTTTTTCCTTGTATTGAATATCTAGAAGTAAAGAAAAAATAAAATGGCCCTCATGGTTAGATGGTTTGCTTGCTATCACTAATTTCTCAAATAACCTATCTTTACCTCTTGTGAAGCCAAGTGTATGTGGGTGGTGAATTCCAAAGTTTGGTGGACATGATTATTTGATCATACTACACATCTTATCCTTCATAGAGTTAAGTTTTTGTTTTGACATTATTCATGAAGAAATTGGGATGGTATTGTTTTCATGTATTCTTAAAAGGAACCTAAAGGAATGTCACTTTAAAATATTGGCAAAGGAGAAACCTCATCTTTTGCAAAAAAAATTGAGCAGTTTTGCAAGAAATTTAGCCTTACTTATCATGAGAAAGGTACGTGCATTATTAGAAGGATAAAGAAAATATATGATGTGGTGAAAAAATAAAATCTTATTGAAGAAGCTCCTCAATATCCTCTTGAAGATGATGAAGACATGGAAAATATTGTTGCAATTCCACTTGAAAAATACAATGATTAGGACTTGATCCGAATTGGATCCATAAAATACTATCTAAGAACCATGACTGTATCAAGTCGGGACAAATCTCTAAAGAATTCCAAAACAACGATCAAAAACATCCTGAACTAGGGGCAATCGTAGCCAATGTGGAACGACGAGGACCTTGGTCAAAGCACGATGACCGAGGCACATGGAGACTGCACGGGAGGTCAAAGTAGCCCATGGGAGCCCTGGATCGGGAAATGTAGGTGGAATTTGATGCGCGATTAGCACTTAGCACTAATCGCACATTGTTGGGTGAACAGGACCGTAGTGGAGGAAGCCTGAGCACTCGGATGCATGGGGAACCGGAGAACCGCGGGCAAAAGGCAAAAAGTGCTAATAGGACAAAGGGGGGACCCATGCTCTAGAAACCGGTGTTATTGATCGGGGTGCCCTCAAATGGTAAGTGGTTTTCGATGAGAGCGGAGCAATTCCATTCATCGATCAACGTGTGGCAAGCGTAGGTGAGAGAAAATTGCTATTGATCACGCGCTAACGGTCGAGCAAGTCAACCACGCGAAATGTGTGTATGGCGTTGGATGTGGGGGACCCAGATCAAATGACCGAGATTGCGCCCGATGGAGGAAGCGGAATTGACGAAGGATTAAGCCGTTATTTAGAAGGAATTGGAGTCCGTTTGACCGCCACGGTGGAGAAAGACTTCATCCATGATGGAACTGAAGAATTCAACCAATGAAGCAGGCTCGCACAGTTACAGGAGGACATGTGGCCACTCGCTGAGTGTTGATGATGACGTAGAACACGACACTCTAAGCACACCTACAAAAGGTGAATAGATAGAGGTGAAAGAGGAACGAAACAAACATGGCAACGTATGGCTCCAAAGCCATGAACAAAGACAGAATACACAGTCAGTCCGAGAGACGAAGAGAGGGGCAGAGAACCCTGAAGATAGAGAGTCTAGAATCCAGAGAGGAGGATGGAACATAGAGAAAGAAGACAGTGAAGCAAACGTAGAAGACGAAAGACAGAGGGTCGAGCTGACTAGAGGCAGCTTCGAGCACTAGAGGATTGAGAGATTCAAGCCATCCCATAGAGGATCTGTCTGGGCTGAGCACCACATTAGGCTCTCCATTGTGGACCAAAAGGTCACAGAGCTGGTAGGCAAAAGGAGTTTGTGTACTCCAGTGGCTTGGGGAATCCAAGAACCACACTACCAAGTAAATATGTTTCAGGTGACTAATATTGAGCTCCTGCATTTGTAATTCTCTGCTTAAGGACAGAATAAACTAAGGCCACTATAGAAATCTGGACAGGAGATGTAGCCCTGGAGGATCGGGTGAACTCCTTATTAATTTCTTGTGTTCTTGTATTGATTACTGTATTTCTCTACTATATTTCCATTTAAATGACTGTGTATTGGCAATCTGATCGATCCGTTGCTTCAATAACACAGAACACACACCAGCACATGAGTCTGTAATGCCTTTATTCAATAAATATTTAACTGAGGTCACTCATAGGGTGATTATCAGATCAGGACTATTCTCACATTTCCATTAAATACTTAGAAAATGAAGAAGAATTATTTAAGAATCATTTTATTCTCCCATTGAGGACATTTATCTATTCCTTGAAGGTGATAGTCTCATGCCTTTATTGCTCCTCTCAACAAGGTTATGGGTTTAGTAATATTTGAACCCTCTTAAATTTATGAATGTTATTATCTTCCTTTTTATGATATTTAGGTTGATAATATTGATGAAATATCCTAAAATGACAATGAAGTGGAAAACATATGTATCTCACCATTTGGTGAAGAGAATGATATTGTAAATTGTAAAATTATGGACATTACCTTTCAATATTTTGATCATTATATGAAGTGAGGTTAATTGAAACATTATGGAGATCTTATTTATGATGAATATAGTGATGTGTTCGTGGAGGAAATTGTAGATTTTGAATCTTGTGGGAAAGGTAACATTAAGAAGGAAAATTTAGAAATTTTACATGTTATTTGTAGCATTATATAGCTATTTGTGATGCATATTTCAGAAATCCTTGTAAATATATTTATGATAACTTTTTCCATCCATGTATTCTCAACTCTAAGGAGGATTTCTTCTAGAACTTTTAGCCATGTCATATGAATTGTGCATATTTGTTTCAGCAAAAGGTGTAGATGTGTGATGTGAAAAATGTAGATATTTTAGAATGATCTTGTTCCTCATGTCTTGGTGAAATTATGCATGTTTTTTTAGCTAGGAGATGTAGTTCCGTGACTGAAAATGATATGGTATAGTAGAGTTTTAAATGTAGAAATTCCCATCCACCCTTCAATATTGTTCTTATCTTTTGCAAGTGTCTCTAGATGGAAATGTTATTTTTTATGTAAAAATTTGGATGGTAAAAAACATTTCTTGATGAGTTGTTTTGTAGAAAAATCTAGCCATAAAATTTTTTATTCTAAGCCCTATATAAAGGATTAGTATTTTTCTCTAAAATTGTATTTTTGGGTTATCTCACATAAATAATTATAGATTTATGGCCACAACATTTTCATTGATATTTCTAAGTCCCCTAAGAAATTTTTTCTTAAGAGAAGTAGCGATGATGTCATACAATAAAATATTGGATTGTAACATGAAGTTTATTGCAGTAATGATGTGTTCAGCAACCCTATATGAGCTTTTGATAGAAGAGGATTGTAGTTGGCAATGGAATTTTTGGCATAAGTTTGACCATGCACATGGTTTTGTGTTTATTCCAACCATCATTTCCTATATATTCCAACATTTATTCATTCACTTTAGATGTATCCTTCTTTTAATTGATGACCAAACATAACAGAATAAATCATTGTATTTATTAGATCCTAAGATGGTTACACTAAACTTATGATTTCTCATAACATGTTCATTTTGTAATGTTAGAATGAGGTATAAGAAAGAATAAACTCATTGAGAATTAAAATAGCATGAATAATTTGAACATATTGAAATTAGATTTAATATTATGTTGTCATGGGAATTGATGATATATGTGTTGTTTTGTAAGCACAAGTTATGAACTATGGATATAATGGACTAGTAAATATGTTGTTAAGGGACATTGATATGGATCCATATAGAAACATATTTTTTATTGATGATAAATGTCATTGCTAATACACATATGATGATATTTTAAGAATCTTATTCACTCCCATGGTGAGTACATGCTTTATGTTGGAGCTAGTTGTGACCCTTATTTTGCACAAAGCTTATAATAGACAATTTATTCACTATCCTTGTGATTTTAATCAGAAAGAGATTTGGATGACTCGAGTATTAACTTGGTTCCATGAATCCTTGATGAAATGGACTATGATGGTTTATATGTTTTGATGAAGTATTACTTTCTTACCATCACATCACATTTAATAATATAATGCTCTAGTCTTCATTGCTTGGTATATGAGTATAGAAAATTATGTATAGATCCCTTGGTGGAGTGCCATAACATTTTGGTATAATTGAGGATTGCATTAGATTCATTATGACACTTTATATATTCACAACTCTCAAGGCAGTTCACAACTCTTGGCGTACTCATCATAATACCCCCAATATTTTAGGGATATTATTTATGCACTAGACCTCTCATTCCATGGAATATCATAGGTCATAGAGTACTCAACCTATTCACACATTCCGAGGCATGTGCTACATAATTTGATGGTACATACACCTTGTATGATTCCTTACTTAGCTACGGCAACCTTTATTTCACTCATGTATATCTTCTTGCGTCTTCCATACATGAGGAGGGGGTTGACATGATTTGAGAAGGAAGTTACACATTGGTGACGTCATATATGACCATTGCATCTAGTTTTATAAGGGTCATCCACCCTTGATGTATTTATACCAATCATTTAATCTGGATTAGGTCATTATATTATTTTTCATCCATCTCGATGCATTAATAGTAGAAAAAGTGGTGGAATCAGCTCATGGGACTGTTTTTAACGACGAGATGTGGTTTGGAAAAAGGGGGTTTGAAACCTTTTAAGAGTGTTTTGAGGCATTAAAAGATTCTTTTTGGGGTTAAAAATATATCACTTTATTGCTTCACCTTTCCAATCTATTCTACACACAAATATCTTTCCAATGGTGCAAGAAGCACAATAATCGGAGTGTGTGTGTGAAAGTTGTGCCACTCAAAAGTTGACCTTCATTTTTTCACCACCATGGTTTGAGAGGATGTCGTGTGAGCCCCCATTATTCATAGAAAAGGGGCAAGCCATATGATTGTGATGTAAAATACACTAGAAGATTCTATATTGTAACTCTCGTTAAGAGCTTATGTAGTTAAACTTAACCACTATTAGCCTATCGAGTTGTGTTATAAATGGGCCACCAAGAGGAAGAGGCATTCCATTATTTTGAGCGCATTTGTTCCATAGATGAGCAAAAATAACCAAGAGAGCTATGAGTTAGAGCACACAAATATGATTTGTGCATTGTAGCCACCCATGGGCCATAGGCCATACTTCTTTGTACTTGCAACCAAATTTCCAAACAGAGAAAGAGAGTAGAGTGGCCTCACCTTCTAGATGGGTTTTCTCCTAAAAGGGTTTCCCATAGCATTTCTCTTTCTCTATGTGTGTGAGCTTTTATTTTTTCGTTCTATATTTTCTACATAATTTCCATTCTAATGCATGGACTAGTTACAGTAAAATCTATAGGTTTAGAAGTTTAATAAAACTGTAATAGTATATAATTTTGTATTTTTAACTTGTGATGTACAATCGAGTGGAATATCCATAGTATTTTACGGATCATAATTTATTAATAAATTTAACCTTTGAGAAATACGTATTCACCTTACAAGAGATATGGATAGTTTTCATTCACTACTACGAGAAGATAATTATGGATCTATCTACTTAGAGGCTTTTGAAGGATAGAAGTTTCACTATAAGATCATCCTCTTGCATTTTTTATGAATAGATTCCACTTTCTTTGGTCTATTTTGGTTGGAGGATTATGCATATGGTTTGACCACCTAATTATTTTATATATTTATAGATAGTTTGTTGGAGAAAATAATTCTCTACTCCTTATTGGGCTAGATCTAAGGGTTTCAAATGGAAAATGTTATTTTCCTAGTTTAATGGAAGTTGAGGTAGATCCTATATAAAGACTACACTTTCCTCATTTGTACTCGTGGTTGAATTTTTGGAGTTTCCACTCGTTGAAGCTTAATTAACATATCCTTCTTGAAGCACATGGATATATAAGTTTTCTTTCCTTATGGACATTGTCGTTAATTCTTGAACCTTTCTTCTTGATTTTTTTTTTGGTGCATAAATATTGAATGTGAAAGCAAGTGTTTTACAAAATAACTAGATCAATCCATGAAAGGGAAATTTTAGCATTGTACGGAAGACATTTTGGGGAAACTCTTCTCCTTCTTCCTTTTCTAATTTGATAATCATTTGATGCCTTTTTTTTTGTGAATTATATGAACCTTGACATGAGAATTAGGTATGTTTATGAAGCTATAGTTGACAATGTTGGTGAAAGCTTCTCCCTTAAGGTCCACTTATTATAGGGCCTTGATCTTCATTATTAATCTTTACTAAATAAGAGATTACTCTTATCCTTAGTTATTAATATCTTATTTCCAATCCTTTGATGAAATATACCAAATTTAAAGAAGGATTTTCTTCTTGACCCCATGAACCACCTTTCACTTGCCTTGAATCCATTACCTTTGATGGATTTGAGAACGATATGTATTTCCTTCTATCATATTTTTATATCCCAAATAATGCCAAAAATATCATTTTTTTAAAACTATTCTCAATGCACATTATGCCACATTGCTTAACTTTCATTATTCTACCAAAGATACTTGCCTTGAGTTGGTTGAGAGTCAATCTAAACTGAAGAGGGTAAGGTGCTTATGAATAGTAGTACTTGTCGTATTATTTGCCTCTTAGGTTATTTCTTGCTAATTAAAATTCTTATCATTAAATATAATTTAAAAAATAACACCACTTAAAGTAGTAGTGAAATATAATTTAAAAAATAACACCACTTAAAGTAGTAGTGATGTTATTGATTTTAGAACCATTCAAAACCATGACACTTCACCAACATACCAATGGCCACTAGTAAACATGTCACAAACATAATATGAAAAAGTATAACAAAATTGATTATTAAAAATAATCTCACTACTAAATATATCATTAGCATATAATTTTTTTTTAACTTAATATATATAGACATATAAATCGTTATTTAAAAATGAACAAATGTTTTACATGTATCCCGATTACAATAATGCCCCTTTCCAAACATAGATTAATAAAACGACTCAATGTTTCATTTTATTGTAAGATAGACTTCAGCTTAATCAAAGGTAACGAACTCTCATTTGGAAGAGTGGAGGTCGTTGGAATAATTTCAATTTAAATTCAAATGGTATTCCTTTAGTTCTAGATTGAAATTCAAAATTATTTAGGGCACATAGGTTTATAAAATACTGTAGATTTACTTTTAATTAAAATTTATTTGTAACGTATATGTTTTCTAATCGATGATATAAATGTTTTAAAAAAACGCATGGTGTGGACGTACAAAAAATTTAATATTTAGTTTTATTATTTAAAAAAATTAAATAAATCATTATAAGAGTTGGTCACATATATTAACCAACTAAATCACAGATTGAACTTAAATTAATGGCACTGTGGTCCATTTGGATTAAGGAAAGGTCCCTAAAAGTTGGAAAACTCACAAAGTTGATGAAATCTGACGGCTAGGTCTCATTAACATTGGGTCCACTTAGGCTGAGTGGACCTACAAAATTTAACACACTACCTCATACTTGCGTAAAAAGGAAGCATCTTCCCACTGGTTACATCCCGCTCACATAATGCATTGGTTACATCCCGCTCACATAATGCATTTAAGAAGGAAGTTACACATTGGAGACCTCACATATGACCATTCGATCTAGTTTTAGGGGATTCATCCACACTTGAGGCCACTGATCATTAATTAATGTATGTCACTTTAGAGAGACAAATATTAACCTTAGAGGAGATATGGTTAGTTGTCATTCCCTACATTACGAAGTTAGTCGTGGATTTATCCACTTAGAGGCATATGGAGGAAAGATGTTTCACTAATGGGTTATCCTTTTCCCTTTTTATGAAGACATCTTCTTTTTTGGGTTTATTTTGGTTGGAAGATTGTACATATGGTTTGAGCATAGGATTATTTTATATATTTTTGAATATTTGGTAGAGGAAGTAATTCACTAATCAGGTTGAGATGGGCATAAGGTATGTTTATGAAGTTATATTTGATCATGTTGCTGAAAGGTTCTCCCTCAAGGACCACTTCTTATAGGTCCCTAGTCTTCATTATCATTCTTCACTAAATAAGAGATTATTATAACCCCTAGAGTCTAATATCTTATTCCTAATCTTTCGATAAAATAGACCAATTGTGAAGAGGAAGTTTCTTCATAGCCCCATGAGCCTGTTTTCTCATTTACCTTGAATCCATTACCTTTGATAGATTTCAAACCAATATCTATTTCTTTACATCGCCTCTTTTATATCCTAAATAATACCAAAATTGTTAGTTTATTAAGCCTATTCTTAGCCCACCTTGTGCCTCATTACTTAAATTTTGTAATTCTACCAGGGATACTTGCCTTGAGTTGGTTGATAGTCAATCTAAACTAAAAAGGGTTGGGTGCTTACATAATAATAGTGATTTTCATATTATTTCCCTCTTGAGTTGCGTCTTATGGATTGGAGTTCTTATCATTAAGTATAGTTTGAAAGACAACACCACTTAAAAGATTTGTGATATTATTACTTTCACAATAATACAAAGTCATGGCACTCGACCAACATGTCAATTATCACAACTTAATATATCATAGACATAACATGAAAGAAAGATAACAAAATTATTTATTGAAATAACTTCAAAACCAAATATCTCATCAACATATATATATAAATTATTATTTAAAAATGAAAAAAAATATGTTAAATACTCTTAAAAAAACACATTTAATAGTATTAAAAAACAAAAGGTCAATTACTATTTTTTAAAGATCAATTACAATAATAATGTCTCCCTTCAAACATAAACTCAACTACCCATTACAATAATGTCTCTATTCAAACATAAGCTACTAAAAATATTAGCGGTTTCAATTCATTATTTTTATTATATATATATATATATATATATATAAAACTCTAATTTATAAAAATTAGTTACATAAATTATCTCACTTTGCACTTAAATCAATGAGACTAGACTTCAACTTAATCAAAGGGGATAGATTCTCATGTGAAACAGTGGAGGTCGTCTAAATAATTTCAATTTAAACTCAAATGGTCCTTCTTTAATTTTAGATTTAAATTCAAAATTATTCAGCGGGCATAATTCTATTTATTAATTAGTTTAATTTCAATTTTAATTAGAAATTATTCATAACATACATGTTTATTAACCACTTATATAAATGTTTTAAAAAATGCATAGTATGGATATACAAAGGATAAATGATTCTAAGAGCTGGTCACATAGATTAACCAACTAAATTGCACTTAAATTAATGGGAGCACAGGCCGTTTGGATTAAGGCAAGGTCCAGAAAAGTTGGAAAACTAACCAGTTGATAAAATCTGAAGGTTGGGTCTCATTAACAACCGGTTTAGCGGGCCTATAAAATTTAACCCATTACCGCATACTCGCGTGAAAAGGAAGCATCTGCCAACCGGTTACCTCCCACTCGCATGCTTATATAATACCCTTTTTCACACTCCAAAGCATTGTCTGTATCTACTCGCCAAGTATTTCTGTGGCATATCTGTCTAATTGATAGGGGCTGGAGAACTCGCGATCAATTCTCCAAGTCTCTAAAAAATTGCTACTAGTTAAAAAACTCGCAAATCTTGTTTCGTGACAAGATACCTAGAAAGCTTTTTTTTTGTTAATATGGATTATATGTTTTAGACTTAGTATTTACTGAAGTACTATTTTCAATGGGTGCTTTGAATTGATCTTTCAGTTATCCATTATTTTTTATTTCATGTGAGAGATTCCTTTGGATATTTTGCTCATGGGCTGAATGTGTTTTTATAGCTATTGCTATGTGTGCAATACTTGTTAAATTATTGTTATCTTGTGTGAGAGATATTTATGGATATTTTGGTCATGTACAAAATGGGTTTTTCATACCATTGTTGTTTGTGCAATTCCTCTTAATCTATGTTGCACAATTTTCTAGTAAGCTCGAGTATCCGGTACCCTTAGAAGTTTTGCCCAAATTTACACGAAGCCTAAGCGGAAATAATATAATATATTAAAATTTAATGTATATTAAAAATAAAAATAAAATATTTAATTTATTTCCATCTAAAATTTGCCAATGAAATTCCATTTTGCAAGGAAATATGTAAAATATTGAACTTTGAAACGCTGCAAAAATTTGGATAGAATGGCATTCCATAAATGGGTTGTTTCTCTTAGTTCCAAACCCATATCTAGATCTAAACCAACAACATACCCTTCCCTTCGCACAGTTCCATGAGTTGCAGCATCTAATACACCTAAGTTTGCACTTTATTGTACTGAGGCTCCCAAAACGTCAAAAATTTGTTGCAGTGAAGCTCCCGAAAAGCTCCAAAGTACCGGTTAAAGTTCCCAGTGGTTTTGGAGCGTTTCCTACCAGCTCCCAAGCTCCTAGGAGTGGGGCAGCTCCCAAGCTCCGAGAAGTGGGGGAACTTAGGGTACGTGCTCTGGAATGCCTGAGAGCAGTACCGGTGTAACTATGTTGTTATGTTATTGATATCTCATGTGAGAGATTGATCTGGATATTTTTCTCATACCTTTGGATATTTTGATCATGTACAGAATGGGTTTTTGAAACTATTGTCCTTTGTGCAATACCTGTTAAGTTATTGATATCTCATGTGAGAGATTAATATGGATATTTTGCTCATGTACAGAATGGATTTTTGAAACTACTGCTATCTCTGCAATAACTGCTACGTTCTGTCTCATGATCTCTGATTCATTATTCTGCATAGATCTTTAGCTGCATGCTACAATTATTATTTGATTAATGATTGTGTATGTTTCGTTGTTGCGTCAGTTGGACAAGCTTTATGATAAGGGATTAGTTTTCTTACTCTTACAAAGCAATCATGAATGTCTACTTGCAATCTAACCTTAGAATAGTTATCGAGTAACATTGAAAAATGGGGCATGTTTAGGTATAGTTTGTTTGTTTTTTTCCTTTCTTTCGATATTGTTTTTTCAGAAATTATTCATTATGCCATATGTAACTGTGTCTGTTGTTTTCGATCTTGAGCAGCACTCCTCTGCCTTTGCGTCTCTCTGCCCCTTCTTAAATCTTTCTGTCAATGGTAAAGTTTTAGGGTTTTTATTTATTCAAAGATTGTTTGTATGGTTTTAGTTTGATCTAGTTATTATTTTTGTATAGTTTTAGTTTGATGTAGTTATTATGAATATACTTGACCTTATCTCTTCAATTTCAAAATATTTGCAAAACTGGCAATGTTTCAAGCTAAGCCTATTCCTCATCCAAATAATCCATTCAATAATTTGAGAAAATCTTGTCAACCTCCTCAACGTGGAAAATGAGAAAACGGCGTGGCTTCATCCCACCTACTTAGATTGTTGAAATATGCAACATAATTGTTAGCACCCACAGGTTTTCCAAAAAAGTTTGGTTTTGTTTTTATATTGCATTTGTTGTTGGTGTTCCCTCTATTCTCGTGGTTGGAAAAATATTGGTTTTGGTGTTATTGGTTTTTAAGAGAACCTCTAGTATGGAAATTATCGCCTTTTTTCTTTTGGTCATTCATCTAGACTCTCCATTATAGAACTTATGGTTTGAATTGATGCTATTTAGGGTTTTTATTTGATGGTAGAATTCATATGCAATATTGTCGATATTGGCCATGACGTTTTAGTTTTTTTGTCTACTGCATTGAATAGTAGCATTGTGTTCGGTGGGTTATGGTGTCTATAGCATAAAATCCACGTGTATATTGCTTGATTTACTACTTAGTTATTTGAGGTATAGTTCTGGTTGATTTGATCACGTATTTTCCTCTGGATTTGTGACACACAATTTCTATGATAAACAATTTGTTATTCTTTACTAAGTATCTTAGGGGATTTTGGCTGTGTTGGTTAGCTTTGATATGTTTCTCATCTTCTTGTCAATATTTATGTTATATTTTTTCTATATATAATTTTTTTACATTTATATCATTAACTTTGTCCAACAATTAAATTTTTCTTTCCTAGAAGATCAGGGTTTTTAACACTAAAAATATAGTTCAGATAAAATCTCACAATTTTAAATTTTAATGTCAAACAGATCGACCCAAACTAATCATCTTTATATGAATATATTATATATTTCAATATTGAATCATCCTTATGTGAATATTTTATAGATTTCAATATCCAAGCTTAAGCAATGGTTTGAAATTCAGTACTTAATTGTGGTGGGAATGATCATAGTTACTAAAGCATCAAATCCAGTGCTTCAGTATGGGTGGGAAAGATCTTAGGTACTAAAGTAAGCTTTGTGCTAACTCAATGATAGAATAACTAAGTCAATGATGGCATAAGTTTCCTCGATTTCTATGTGAAAGATTTAATATAAAAATCAATAAAACATAACTTTCCTCGATATTAAAGCAAGTTTGTGGCAAGTTATTTGATAGTGTAACTTTTTTTGGGAAAGGTCTTCAATATTAAAACAACTCTATTTGAGGAATAGAGGAGCAAAAAAGATTGTTACAGTAGTTAAAAGTTTATAAACAATTTAGAATAAAATTACACAATATAGTTGTGACCCACTAAGTAGAATTGACAGAATAGAGCACTTATTAAAATTGACTGAATTGCTTGAGAATACTAGACAAAAGCTTATGGAAAATCACCCAGAAATATCTTTATAATATTAATATAAATCGTTCTAATTTTAGCTCCGAACTATATAGTAATCTCTTCATAAATTTGTTTTTTCATTTAAAATTGTGGAATACAATATAAAAATTAAAAATCATCCCAGTGTCAATACTAAACAATAATAGAATAATTTTTTCGTTTTTCTCTTTTATATAGTAAATTTCTTTTATAAATAAAAACTATAATAAAGCCATATACCTATACAATTATATTATACTATATAAATTTTAATTAGCGTTTATGTTATAATTTAGTAACAATAAGAATTAAACTTCATGATCACTTGAATTAGTTCCCATATTATGCTTCATAGAGATTATAAATGAGACGAAGCTTGGTAGGGGTAGGAAAGTCCACCCAGAGAAAGGGGATGCCTGAAGGGTCAAGAAACTCAAAGTGACCAGCTCTTCTTAAAGAATATTATATAGGAAACATGGATAATTAATTTTTGGAAGCTTATGAAGAGATGGGAATATGGAGAACGTGCCAAAACATCATTAAGGTGCTTTGCATTAAAAAAACACGCATCCAAATCAAAAGCCAAGATAGCTATTTTCCAATTCTAAAAAGGTAACTTGATTGGAGCACTTAGCGACACAATTGCATCTCACTACCGATAGAATAGTGAATAAAACTCGATATTTAGCGCAGTAGAATTACAAGAATTTTGTGATTGTGATTGTCAAAATGCATTTGGTGTATGGAAATGGATTTGGGAGTATTGAAGTTTTTTAAAATTGTGGTTACCAAAATGAATCAGGTGATAATGTTCCTCAAATAGTCTCAAGTTTTACTTTATAGAATTAAGGATAAATATAAAGCAATAATGAGTCTGTCTTTTGAAATATAGCTATAAAGTAATGGATAGGTTTAATTGTTTTAGGGTAAGTGATATTGTAATTTTGATTTATCTGTTTTTGAAATTTAGTTCTAAAATAATGTTAATTTTTATTTTTTCCTAAATTTAAATTATTTGAAATTTATTTTTAAATATATAATTAAATTTTAACAATTTCAAAAATGTAAAATATGTAATTTATTCTATACATATCTAATAATTAGTATGTTCAATTATCTAAAAATATTTTTATCTAAATAAATTTTGCTAATTTGTAAAAAAAAGTAAATTAATTAATTTAATATTTTTTTTATCTTTCTAAATGGATAATATAGTGATTTTCTTTATCCTAGTTCATCTATAACTTTGCATACATATACATTTGCCCATTTTCGTCTTTTTAATTGGAAAAGTATTCTTAAATGGTGTTTATGTGATTTTGTATCTGTTAGAGGTTTAGATGATTACTTCATTGTCCTTATTATCTATTTTGGAATTATCATAGTTGTATATTTCTTTTGTTTAGTGCACCCATGACATTATTGTCTAGGAAGATTCTTCAATGTAGTGATATTTTTCTCAGTGTTAATTTATGTTTGGCTACTGATCATTGACTCAAGTTAATGGAATTTACAGAGTTGGAAAGCTACAAATGAATAATTGTTGGGCTGTTAATATGCCATTATTATTATCACTTTTGAACACTTATTCCACCTATTTCTATTATTCTTCATCATGTCATTTATTATAATTTATTATATAAATCCATTTTATGATGATTTATACTTCTATGAATGAATATTATTTATTCTCCTTTATTTCTAATAAATTGATGATTATGCATGATTTTATCAATGATAGTTTTAATAAATCAGTTGTAACATTATTCACCATTTTTACCCTCCAACATAATTTCCAGATTGAAGATTTGATCATTAAAAGTGTCAACTCAGAAATTCGCTAGAATAAGAAGTGACAGTTTTGCGGTTGAGATTCTGAGCAAATGAAGCAGAATCTGGAAAATCCGGAACATGGGTTTTGTCCAAAACGGACCCAAGTAACTTTAGTGAAGAACGGTTTGCCGAAATTCGGCTTGTACTGGGAGAAACGCAAGGTTCTTTGAGCACGATTTTCTCAGATTTGTTGTTGCGGCCGTCCTCCAAATCTCAGCTGCAAAGCCAAATTCGTCTTGCTCTTGTTAAAAGCTGGATGGAAATATATCTTCTTGTTTATCAATTGGTTGGAAACAATCCAATTTTGTAATAGAAATCATGTTGTAGTTATCTCTACTATAACTGCTCTCTGATCTCTCTCTATTTAAATGAAAACAGAGATCAGAGATGGGATGATTTGGGAGGGGATTGGAATGATGGAATTGAGGATGAATTAGAGATTCAGAATTGAGGATGGCAGAGAGAATGGATAATGGATGAGAGATTGAGAGACTTCTTGTTGTAATCCACTATAACTCTGCTTTGATATTTTAATATAAATCTAGTTGCCATTCCATCTTTGATCCTGAAGTAACCCAGCAGCATCCGCTGGCGGCTAAGGGCCCAGCCTCTGGTGGAGTACGCTGCTGCTGTGTATCATATCTTTACAATTGCTACTGTGTGATGGTTTGATTTATTTTCTATTCTTTTGAATTGCATTATTTTATAGTTTCATGTTTTTATAGTGTGCTGTTAAAATATTTTATGGAATTGTTTTATTGCACAAGTTGAGATTGAATCGCGTGGCTGTTATTTTCCATCATAACAGAGATTATTATCTTTTTCAACTTATATTTTTATGCTATTCATTTCAAATGTAAAGCTTCGCTGTTCATTTTAGATTGTTGGTTATTCGATTCCACTAATTAGAGTTTGTTGTTCAAATTTATTAAATATGGTTCGTTATTTAATTATTTAATTATAAGTTTTCTGTCCATTTACTTCACTGTTCAGTTTGGTTGATTAATTGCAAGAGTTTTCTTTTAAATAGTTTTCCTAGTTTACTTTTAATGGCAGATTTAGTTTAATTTCTATTTCCTTTTAATTGCTTTAAAGCAGGACTGTCAACTATAGAGAACATTGGTTATTGCTTCCTCGTTCCCAAGTTGATTGTCTTGTTCTAGTTTGATTACAATTGCATCAATCTCTAGAGGAATGAGTTATTGCTACTGTATCCTCAATTTATGATTGTTTGAGTGAATGATTTAGTTTAAGAACATTTCAGTTTCTTGCTATTCCATTTCTTAGTTGTTGTTCCATTTCCTATCTGTCGTTCTATTTCCTGTTATTCGCATTATCTTTGCTTTGGTGTGTAGAACGATCTGAAACTGTAGTGGGCATTGGCATTTGCTGTCTAGTCCCCAGATTGATGATCTGTTCCTTGATTACTTTTGGTTACATCAGTTTCCAAAGGGATGAGTTATTGCTACTGGACCCTTGATTGATACATTGCTTATTTTTCCGAATGCATGATTTAAGTCTTAAAGTGCTTTGTTGTAAATAGATTTTATTTCCAGCTTTCATTTACTTTTGCATTTTAAGCACTATACTACAAAACATTACTCTTGAGTAAATAGCCGCCTCAGACTGAGTACACTCTTGAAATAAAAAGTCGTCCCTGGGTTGATAATTAATGTGAAGGTAATTAGGAGTTAAAAAGACACCTTTTTATCGCTCCACATTTTGGCGCCATTACCGGGGAGAGTGTAGCCATTTCTAAAGAGTAGTGTGAATCTGATGAGTGCCTGCTAGGGAAGAGTTGGATCTTAAAAACGGAAGGTAAGAACCTGCGTGCGGAGCATGTGAAAGCCCTGCTCCACTGTCCGCTTTCCTAACAGATTTGCTGTTGCTTTGTTGTGTAGAAATAAATGTTTGAATTTTTGTGTGAATGACTAGGAAAAAATAGAAATTTTGAAAAATAAATCACATGATTTCACTCAAGTGGTGATGTAAGCACCACCCATTTCACTAACTAATTGACAGGAACATTGGAAGAAGGAGCTTCGAAGGAACACATGAAGAACATCTTCTGTTATGGTAAGAAACTGCCCAACATTTTTTTTGAATTTCCTGCTCAACTAATTCCACACCCTCACCACAATAAACCAGTACAACATGCTTACAGTGTTGGACTGCCAAATTTACCCAACCTTCCCACCCATTCTATCTCACATGTGCCATTAGAGAAAATTTACAATGAGATTCAGAATGTTTTAAATTCAAAAATTGTAGAAGCTATGGAAGAAAATGAGGTTTCTTGTAGGTTGCACCAACAAACCATTTTAAAAGCTCAAGAACTTCATGGTATGATGGGAAATCAAGAAAGTAACGGATATATTGAAGATTGGTTTCACTCCATCACGTGTTTGCATCATCACTCCATACTTCAACAATTTTTGATACCATCTTTTCAAGGGAAGTTGGCTTCTCATACCCTAATTTTTATCAACATGCATTTTTCAAATTTGGCCATGTGCATACGTCAAGCCTTAATTCTAGAATGGTTCCACTGAAAGTACTCTTATACATAAACATATTCGATTCTCAAAGAAGAGTAGGATAGTGGAGAAAATAAAATAAATAAACAAATAAAACAAACACATCTTTTTTTTTTTAATTTTTGTAAAGCTAGTTGTTTTTTGTTGCAACATGCTATGGAAATCAACATCGGTGATAATTTTTTAATTCATTTGTGTATGTAGATGACTTATAATGAAAATAATAGTTCTACAAACACTTATATTCATTTTTATCATCAATATGAAAAATGGTTAAATATCATTTTTTTGGCTTTCGGACTTGATGAGATTTCCGGAAAAACAGTGGGGACAGTCATGTTTTGAGGGACCAAAAGTGAATATTTTTAAAACCTGTTTCTATCCTAGGTAGCCCTTGATGTCTACTTTCTAACCCAATTTGAACCACTCAATTTGGATTTGAAACGAAAAAGTTAGAAACAAAACATTGACAGGGTGTCTAATGGGCAGCTCAAGAACAGAGTTGGGACAGTCAATTTTTGGAGGCATAAATGTTTGAATTTTTAAAAATTGTTACTATGGTAGATTCCCCTATGAATCTAGTTTACAATACAATTGGAATCACTCATTTTTGATATCGTATGGGGAAGTTATGATCAAAATACTGACTGTCTATCGTAAATCAGCACCATTAAAACTATGTCTTTCTGGCTGTTCCTTACAATATTTGACCTATCAATTCTTCTTTTCCTCAAAACATGTTTTTATTGGAGATAAATAAATGAATCTATGTTCATTTCCAATTTGAATCATTTGAATCCGACATCAAACGAAGAATCTATGCTTGAAATATCAATCGTTGGTCTAGATTGGGTAATAAAAAATGACTCTATTATGCAGGTTGTTCTAGACAATTTTGACATATCATAGCATTGAATTTTTAAAACATGTTGCTACTGGAGATAACCCTTTGAATTAGCTCTCATTTTGCTTTGGAATCACTCAATTTCGACGAAAAACAAAGAAGTTGTGATTAAAACACTGCAGGTTAGCATGATTGGCCACTGCTCTCCCGCAAGTGATAGATAAATTTTACTTTGTTATTTTCTCAATGGATTTGTTATACATGGTAATTACTTGTTGTTTTTTGCATAATTCTTGGATTAGGGAAGCTCTATCACCTCTTTTTCTCCATGATTTAATTTTTTATTGCAGGTAGACAATTGTTTTTTGCAGGTCCTGGGAAAATAAAGAAGGTCAATTTATGGACGAGTGATTTTTCAAAGAAATTTTTATAAAACAAAGGAATTTCATCCAACTCATTACCCAACGGATTCATAATAGAACAAATGAAGAATTGATTTCAATTTGAAGATTCATGTCTTATCACTGCTGCCAAAACATTCTTTAAAGAGATCATTTTTTTGATATAACATCATATTAGCTGTTGTAACTTAATTTAGTTATTTACATATTGTTTTTAAATAAAGCGTTGTTTCTTTTCTGATATTTCTTATATTTTGTGTTTTAGGTGTTGCTTCATTCTAACTGTGACCCATCCTCAGCATCAATACAGTGAACAACTAATTCATTCTTTACGTGCTTGCATTTCATGCTTGTGCATTTTGATGTTCCTTTTCTGAAGGGACAGCGTTTGTGTGCACTTTTGTCGTTTCTGCTATTTATTTTTCAAAGGGACAACAATTTCGTTTTACTGTTCCTTTTTAAAAGGAACAACATCTTTTTGGTCAGCAATTCATTTTGATGTTCATTTTTCACGGTTCATTTTGCCGTTCCTTTTCCATGATTCATTTTGTTGTTTCTTTTTCACTTATTGTTGTTCCTTTCCAAATGGAACAACACTTCCGCACTTTCACGTTTTTCTGTTCCTTTCCGAATGGAACATCACTTTTGCATTTTCACTTTTCGTTGTTCCTTTCCGAATGGAACAACACTTCTGCACTTTCACGTTTTGTTGTTCCTTTCCGAATGGATCAGCACTTCTACACTTTTACTTTTTGTTGTTCCTTTTCGAATGGAACAACACTTCTGCACTTTCACATTTTTGCTGTTCCTTTCCAAACGAACAACACTTTCACATTTTTGTTGTTCATTTTCAAAGGAACAACATTTTCGCATTTTTTGTTCCTCTTAAGGAACAACACTTTTTCACATGCATTTTCTTTGTTGTTCCCTACACAGAACAACACTTTTTCACATGCATTTTCTTTGTTGTTCCCTACACAGAACACCACTTTCTTTTTGAGTGTTTTTGCTGTTCATTCAAAAGAGCAACACTTTGGTATTATTTTTGAGAGCAACTCTTCCTTCCTCTTGTGGAATTATTCCTAATTCATCTCAACCACATTTTACTGATTCCATTTTATGGCATGAAGTACACTACTTTTATGAGGACAAGAATTATGGATTCTTTTGAAGCGAGTTAATATCATTCACGTTATGATCTTTAACAGGATAGCTCCTTGATGATAGATTCTTTTCAAAAGGGACACAATTATTTATATATTACTTTACTGCATTGTTTTCTGCTGTACATGATACTGATTGATCATCTTAATACCATGCTGGTTCCATCCTCCCTAGTTATAATCTTCTCTGTCTGTAATAAATGAGATTATGGGTATATTTTTTTATATTGACATGTTCAACTTCTTCCGCCATCCCTGCTCTTAAGGAGTACTGAGCCTCCCTCTTTTTATCATTAAAATATGTAATAAAAACAAAATTGTGTTCGCAGATGGAGGATAGGGGGTCTCATTACGAGCCAGCCTACCATGTTCATAAGGTTGTAAGAAAGTGACATTCCCATTATGGCCACCACACCAGGGTTATGATCCATTGGATAGCCAAATTATCCTTGGAACAGGAGGTCTCATCACGAGCCGGCCTGATCACTTTTGCTACATCCCAGTGAATGGCAGTGTGATTATCTGGTTACCACACCAGCACATTGATCTCTTCTGTAGAACAGCACTGTAACTCTCCATTTATAAATTGAGGATCCTGGCTCATATGGGTTAAAAAGCAACCCTGCCGAGGCTATGGACGCCTGCTGGCAGCAGAGGCTCTGCTTATGGTATTGAAGTTATATCTTATCGTCAATTATTACTATAATACCCTTTTCTTATTTTTTCTTTTTATCAGAGAAGTTATTTCCTTAATTATTTTTTCCCTATTTTGAACCTTTATGCATGAGAAATTGTTTTATGATCAATCGCATCATTTTCAGCTAGAATACTATCAGTAAAGCATCTTTTTGGCATATTGTTGTTCTTTTTATCTTTTTCATAACTTATCATCAATCCTAAGTGCCCTATCTCTTATTCATAACTATCTTTACATGCTCTGCTCTCATTATAACCATAACTCTCGCTGTCCTATCATTGATAAGTGTGCTCTGCTTCATTTACTGATACATTGTTCATTCCTGTGCCTTGCCGTCAACATAACCCCTCTCATACGCTTTATGGTCATGGAATTCATTTTCTAATTGGAGGGGGGGAATGTATGCATTATGGGATTGCATGCGCTATGATTACTACACCCTGCCATAAATTGTTGATTTGACAAAAGCTTTTCTGACTGAAAGCTTTTCATGCATCTTATCTATTTCTATTCAAAGTTAACACTATGGATTCAAGAATATTGTATGCAAAATAGTGCTTTGTTTATAGGAGAACAATAAGTATGGGCAGAATTCTATTCCCAGCATGACCACACTATTGCAACTAACGAAAGAGGCTCGAGCGACTCGTGAACGTGAACAATTCTTCCGACTTGATGTGCTTACCTGGATCCCACCTTTTGCATCACTTTCAGTGCCAACTCTGCCTACATCAGTTTCAACAAATGCCAGTACATATATGTCATTCCACATTTTTCTTTTTGGAGCTAAAACTTGAGGTAAAATAGCATAATTTTCTGATTTATTACGAATTTAGGAGAATTCAATGAAATCCATTTTGAGCATTATTTATCATTCTTCATTCCACATCTTTAGCACTTCCCCTTTTTCAGCAGCATATTATTTTTCAGTTTGGGGGAGTGTTGCTTTCATTTATTTATCTCTTATGACCATGTCATTCATATTCTTTATCATCCATTGCTATTCTTATTCATTCTCAACACCTCCCTTATTCCATGTTGTTTTACACCAAGCGTAGACTTCAACAGATAGTAGCAACCACCTCTATTTGTTTTCTAGCATCGCATGAGGGCATGCTAATTTTTCAAAGAGGGGGAGGAATTGCTACGCATGATGGATGTTTGAATTGCTACGCATGATGAATGTTTTCTATTTTCTTTCTCATTTAAGGCATACAATTTCAGTGTAGAAATTGATTTCCATAATATTTTTAAAGCTATGAACTCAATTCTTGTGATTTTTGGAAAACACAGACGTATCATTAATAAAAACCCAGACAATTTCAAGATAAATTGGTTCATAAAATTTCGGAAATCATGCACTCTCACATACAACCATTTTGTTTATATCTCATGATCTGTGCATCAAAACAGTCTGATTTTTTGGATCATAAAGGAATTCATATATTATAAATTTACTTGCCAAATTTCAACAAAAGCTGGTTTGTAGTTTTTGAGAAAATGGTTAATGAAGTTTGCTATTACTTATATCATATTTTGTTGCAACTTCATATATACATATAGTTGAATATCAATATAAAAATTGTTATCTAAAAGTGAATATTCATTAATTAAGGAAGAATTCATTTGTTCTATCCATTTCATGAGCTGAGATGAACATATTTTTTATTGCTTGGTTAACACATGGGTTTTTATCTTTGGGTTGCATGAGGACATGTAATATATTCAGTTTTCGTTGCATGAGGACATGCAACATATTGAGTGTGGGGGTATGTTGGGCCGTTAATATGCCATTATTATTATCACTTTTGAACACTTATTCCACCCATTTCTATTATTCTTCATCATGTCATTTATTATAATTTATTATATAAATCCATTTTATGATGATTTATGCTTCTATGAATGAATATTATTTATTCTCCTTTATTTCTAATAAATTGATGATTATGCATGATTTTATCAATGATAGTTTTAATAAATCAGTTGTAACATTATTCACCATTTTTAGCCTCCAAGATAATTTCCAGATTGAAGATTTGATCATTAAAAGTGCCAACTCAGAAATTCGCTGGAATAAGAAGTGACATTTTTGCGGTTGAGATTCTGAACAAATGAAGTAGAATCTGGAAAATCCGGAACATGGGTTTTGTCCATAACGGACCCAATTAACTTTAGTGAAGAACGGTTTGCCGAAATTCGGCATGTACCGAGAGAAACGTAGGGTTCTTTGAGCACGATTTTCTCAGATTTGTTGTTGCGGCCGTCCTCCAAATCTTAGCTGCAAAGCCAAATTCGTCTTGCTCTTGTTGAAAGCTGGATGGAAATATATCTTGTTGTTTATCAATTGGTTGGAAACAATCCAATTTTGTAATAGAAATCATGTTGTAGTTATCTCTATTATAACTGCTCTCTGATCTCTCTCTATTTAAATGAAAACAGAGATTAGAGATGGGATGATTTGGGAGGGGATTCGAATGATGGAATTGAGGATGAATTAGAGATTCAGAATTGAGGATGACAGAGAGAATGGATAATGGATGAGAGATTGAGAGACTTCTTGTTGTAATCCACTATAACTCTGCTTTGATATTTTAATATAAATCTAGTTGCCATTCCATCTTTGATCCTGAAGTAACCCAGCAGCATCCGCTGGCAACTAAGGGCCCAGCCTCTGGTGGAGTACGCTGCTACTATGTATCATATCTTTACAATTGCTGTTGTGTGATGGTTTGATTTATTTCCTATTCTTTTGAATTGCATTATTTTACAGTTTCATGTTTTTATAGTGTGCTGTTAGAATATTTTATGGAATTGTTTTATTGCACAAGTTGAGATTGAATCGCGTGGTTGTTATTTTCCATCATAATAGAGATTATTATCCTTTTCAACTTATATTGTTATGTTGTTCATTTCAAATGTAAAGCTTCGTTGTTCATTTCAGATTGTTGGTTATTCGATTCCACTAATTAGAGTTTGCTGCTCAAATTTATTAAATATGATTCGTTGTTTAATTCCTTTAATTATAAGTTTGTTGTCCATTTACTTCACTGTTCAGTTTGGTTGATTAATTGCAAGAGTTTGCTTTTAAAGAGTTTTCCTAGTTTACTTTTAATGGCAGATTTAGTTTAATTTCTATTTCCTTTTAATTGCTTTAAAGCAGGACTGTCAACTGTAGAGAACATTGGTTATTGCTTCCTCGTTCCCAGATTGATTGTCTTGTTCTAGTTTGATTTCAATTGCAACAATCTCTAGAGGAATGAGTTATTGCTACTGTATCCTGAATTTATGGTTGTTTGAGTGAATGATTTAGTTTAAGGACATTTTAGTTTCTTGCTATTCCATTTCTTAGTTGTTGTTCCATTTCCTATCTGCCGTTCTATTTCCTGTTATTCGCATTATCTTTGCTTTGGTGTGCAGAACGATCTGAAACTGTAGTCGGCATTGGCATTTGTTGTCTAGTCCCCAGATTGATGATCTGTTCCTTGATTACTTTTGGTTACATCAGTTTCCAAAGGGATGAGTTATTGCTACTGGACCCTTGACTGATACATTGCTTATTTTTCCGAATGCATGATTTAAGTCTTAAAGTGCTTTGTTGTAAATAGATTTTATTTCCAGCTTTCATTTACTTTTGCATTTTAAGCACTATACTACAAAACATTACTCTTGAGTAAATAGCCGCCTCAGACTGAGTACACTCTTGAAATAAAAAGTCGTCCCTGGGTTGATAATTAATGTGAAGGTAATTAGGAGTTAAAAATACACCTTTTTATCGCTCCACAATAATGATATGGGATTCATATCTTGATAGTCCGCTTCAAATAGCCAAAGCTTCATCGCATCTGAGGAGTCCCTCCTCAAATAGCTAAAGCTCCATCACACCTAAGGAGTTAGTTGTAGAGAAGGGTTAAGAAAGGTTAAACCTCAGTATGCTATGGTAGTTCTATGGAGTTCTCTTACTTATCGAACACTGATACTAAAATCAAATATAAAGCTATGAAAATGCTACTCAATATCCCTCCATCTAGATAGAGAACGAGCATTCAAGGCCTTTAAGGAGCGAGCCAATATGGACCAGAAATATGTCTGATCACCCCGCAATATGGGCATCTCCATCCCTTCTATTTGTACAAGTATATTTACCCACCTTCATAGACGCATCTATCAAATCCCAGTATGATATCAAATATTCCATGCGATCCCCGAGTGGATCTCTGACTAGAGGCCCCCCTTTATTTTTTGATGCACTTTGTATTGAAATCTCCTCCTATTATGCAATTTTGACACCTCCCTCTCAATCTTATCTCTTCTATAGAGACCCTGAGCTTTGCTTTCTGCCTATACGGAACGAGAGTGTACACATTTATCACAATAATTCTTTCATTGTTTACCTTATTATTTAATACTACCAATATCCAAAACTGGCGCTTCACACTCTTGACAAAGGAATAGTGGGAAGGGGACTAGAAAATGGAGAGACCTCCAAATGTACCTCTTGAATATTGCACAATACCCACACTATCTCTCCAGAAATCTCCAGCTAACTTGCAGACCTTTTGTTCCTCCATTTTACTCTCTTGCAGAAAATGATCTAAGGGAGTTCTTGTTTAAGCATATCTTTTATAGCTAGGGATTTAACGAGGCTCCCCAAACACCTAATGTTCCAAGATAAAATAATCATTTTGAGTTAGGAGTTTGTGACAACCCACCCTCTTTTCTGGTTTTACCTTTAGTCCCTTTGTTTTAACATCTTTGTTATTATGGGTTGATTTCCCAGTTTTTTATTCTTCTATGCTTCCTTCTCCCTTACGGTTTGATTTTGTGCCTTCCTTTTCTTCATGAAATTTTATTTTCTTAACTACTACCTTCGTCAGTCCAAACGAGATTCTCAGCCATATGCCTTGTTAGTACCTTGACAATCTCCTTCCCCATATTTGATGGACTTTTTTGTTGAAGAGGGGTCTTCAGAATGGGCGACACCCCCTTTTCTGGTATCGAAAATAAAGGACCATTCCTTGGAGGAGTGTTCTCCTGTGTTTCTCAATCCTCCATTTCTTCTTCTCTATCCCCACTATGAACTATCTCTTGGACTTATCCATGACCTTCCTCATTCTCGCTCGACTCTTTATCTTTATCCAGCACATTAAAGGGGTTTGATGATGCTTTAATCATGTTATCTCTTTTATTCATTTGAGTTTTAATTTTTACAACAGAGCCGTTATTCCCCTTCCTTTTCTGAGTTTGTCATTGACCTTCGTTAGGCATAGATTGTTTAAAATTGGAGGGTAGAGGCTTCTTCAAACAAACGCAATGGAAATGACCATATTCATGACAATGCCTGCATTTAAAGGATATTTTTTCATAGTCCAATATATGTCTATGTTTTCAATCTCGTAAGGTTAAGTTAACTTTTGTTCAGAGCCCTTTCTCTAGGTCCACCTCCACAGATATATTTTCATAGGAAAATTGTGACCCCTTGGTTCAACTTTATCTATATATTTTCCAACCCCAATGCCAATTTCCCTAATGCAATAAGCACTCCAACATGACAGAAGGAAGCGAGGGAGATACATCCAAGCTAGAGTCACTATTGGGACATCTTCATCTGGATTGAAGTGAGGTGTCCACTTATTCAAATACATCCCTCAAGACCCAAGAAAATATGGATCATTACGAAATATCACATCTCTATTCTCACAGAGCTCAAACAAGAATGTGAAAATCCCATTTGCAACTATGAATATTGCGATGTTACCTTTCAGCTTAGGATTCCAAGAGCTCTTGTTCGATGCCTTGATCAATATCAATGAGGGCCACATGCCCAAAAAATTTCCTATCACCGCCCTTTTTGAGTAAGCCAAGGTGGCACACTTAACCCCAATTATAGAGCAATGTATCGAACTTCCTCATTTCTTTACACAAATTTGGGTCGATTCCAACATATTTTCGACACTTACGCAGAGAGGCTACCAAAGCTTGGAAGGTAGTTGAATCATATTCCGAGAACATGGGAGGCGAGGTGGAAGGGCCCCCAATTTAATATGTCTCTTCACATATTTTTGGTTTTGATCATTGACTAATGTAATGAGATTTTTTTGGGTGTTCATTTATGTTTGGGCACTGATCATTAACTCAAGTTAATGGATTTTACAAGTTCGAAAGCTACAAATGAATAATTATATGGGAGTCATATCTAGATAGTCCTCCTTAAATAGCCAAAGCTTCATCGTGTCTAAGGAGTCCCTCCTCAAACAACTAAAGTTCTATCACATCTAAGAAGTTAGTTTCATAGAAAGGTTAAGAAAGGCTAAATCTCAGTATGCTATGATAGCCCTATGGAGTTCTCTTACTTATCGAACACTGATACTAAAATCAAATATAAAGCTATGAGAATCTTGCTTAATAGGCTCCCTCCCTCTAAATAGAGGATGATCATTCAAGGCCTTTAATGAGCCAATTACTATGGACCATAAATGTATTCAATCATGTTGCTATATGGACCTCCCCAGCCCTTCTATTTGTCTAAGTATTTTTACGCACCTTCAAAGCCACATCTATCAAATCCCAATCTGATATCAAATCTTCCATATGATTCCTGAATAGATCTTGGACCAAAGATCCCCCTCTTTTTTCTAATGCAAAGCACTGTATTGAAATCTCCTCCTATTATGCAATTTTGACACCCCCGTCTCAATCTTATCCCTTCTATAGAGTCCCTGAGATTTTCCTTCTGCCCATACAGAATGAGTGTAGACATTTATCACAATAATTCTTTCATTGTTTACCTTATTATTTAGTACTACCAATATCGGGAATTGGCGCTTCACACTCTCGACAAAGGAATAGTGGGAAGGGGACTAGAAAATAGAGAGACCTCCAAATGCACCTCTTGCCTATTGCACAATACCCACACTATCTCTCTAGAAATCTCCAGCTAACTTGCAGAACTTTTGTTCCTCCATTTTAGTCCCTTGCAAAAAAGATCTATGGGAGTTCTTGTTTAAGCAGATTATTTATAGCTAGGGATTTAATGAGGCTCCCCAAACCGCTAATGTTCCATGATAAAATAATCATTTTGAGTTGGGAGTTTGCAACAACCCACCGTCATTTCCAGTTTTACCTTAAGTCCCTTTGTTTTTAAAATCTCTATTATTATGGACTGGTTTATGATTTTTTTATTGTGCTATGCTTGCTTCTTCCTAAGGGTTTGATTTTTTGGCCTTCTTTTTCTTCATGAACTTTTAGTTTTTTCACTACTACCTTCTTCTTCCCAAACAAGACTCTCGGCCATATGTGTAAGGCCTTCGTGAGTGAAGTGCGACGGTCATCGGCGAGTCGTGCACGAGAGCGGGCGCGCGGGCGGGCGCACGGGCGCGCGAAGGAAATGTGCGACGAGGTGCGACGGTACATACGACGGACTTGCGACGGAGTGTGGAAATAATGTGACAATATATGCGACGTTGGGGACACTTATGTGACTAAGTGTTGGATGTGAAGCACATATATATGCGAAGTTAAAATTATATGAAGCCGACTTGTAATAAGGAGACATGTGGGCGTATGTGCACATTTGTGGGGTCGGCCATGGGGCTACACACCCCCCTTAAAACATATGTATGATGTATATAAATATGTGGAGCATGAGGCTCATTAATCCATCGAATCTCATTCACTTCTACGCATAAGGAGCAGAGGTAAAATCTGCGCAAGAGGGGTAAAGGACTGCGCATACCTCATGCGTAGGTTATCTTGAGTGCAAATTTGGAGTTTCTTATGCCGGTTGGAGTGTAGGAAAGTGTGCCGAGGTTCGGGTTGTTTGTTGAGGACTTGGTAGAGAGGTATAAGTGGCTCGGGTGAGCACTTCTCTTTGTGCAAGGGTGCACATGATTGTAAAAGGCTGTTCTATGCCTTGGTTGTAAAATATTCTAAGTATAGACTTGGAGTTTTGCCAAGTATACTTGATGATTGTATTATTGAAAAACTGATATAATATATTGTCGGGCAGACTCACATTACGGAGAGTTGCCCCTCCCCTTTATACTTGTTTCAATTGTTGTTCTCGGTTTAATTACATGATGATAATGAATGAGTATGGGCTTCATTAAGTATAAAGGATAATTGCATTTTACTTAGTTGCGAAACACAAGCTAAGTATGTTAATATGAAAATAGGCGTAGTCAACGAATGTTAGTATTGGTGAAAAGAAATCGTTCGGTGGTGCTGCACCTTGCTACAAGAGGTTGGAAGACTATTGCAGGTGCAGGGGCGTGACAGTTGGTATCAGAGCTAAGTTCGGTGAAGCTATTGGATGGTGGAGACTAGATCGCAAAGGAAGAAGAAGTTGTTAGAGATGGCAGGCGGATCTCAAGTTGTGTCTAGCCATGAAGCCGGGACTTTATCACTTATGGAAAGAATACTGCAGAGGATGGAAGCCATGGAGTCTTCTTGGGAAATGAGGGAGGACTTGCTCACTAAGGAGCAAGAGGCCAACTCGAAGCTAAGAGAACAACTTGATGAGCTCCGAACGCAGCATGAGTACACTGATCTTATGTGTACACAACTTGAGATAAGGGTCAAGGAGGTTGAAGAAGCAAGGGATCAGGGTCTTGCAGAGATCGTGAACTTGAAGGAATCTCTTGACAGAGTGAAAAAATCTCTTGATGAAGCCAAGGATGAGATAGCGGTGTTGAAGAAGGCCGTGAGGCATAACTCAGGTGGAGGAGTGCCTCATGTGAAGGTCAAGGAACCGGAACCTTATGATGGCACAAGGAATGCAAAGACTCTTGGCAACTTTCTATGGGACATGGAGCAGTACTTGGAATGGTTGAGTCTTCCTGATGGTGAGACACAAGTCAAGGTGGTTGCTCAGTTCTTGACAAAGGATGCTAAGATGTGGTGGCGAAGGAGGGTGGATCAGATTTTCAATGGCAGTGCTGATGACATCACTTCGTGGGATGACATGAAGAAGGCTTTGCAGACCCATTTCAGTCCTCAGGATGAAACGTGGGAAGCAAGGACGAAGATTAAGTACATGAAGCAAACCGGAAGCCTACAAGCATACCAACAAGAGTTTGCAAGTGCAGCTCTGGAACTTCCCGACATGGCAGAGAGAGACAAGGTGTTCAACTTCATTATTGGGTTGAAGCCTTGGGCACGCAATGAGGTGAAGAGGCAGAAGATTAGGACACTTGAGGAGGCTTTTGTTGTGGTTGATAGGTTGGTTGATCATTATGATGAGACTTCTGATGAGAAAAAGAAGTCAGACAAGCCGAAAGAAAAGAAGAAGGATGATGCTTCGAAATCGGATGATGGTTCGAAAACGAAGAAACCTTTGAAGTGTTGGATATGTGCAGGACCACACATGGTGAAGAATTGTCCCTCTAAACCGAAGGTGGCCGCTATTGCACAGTCTGATGGAAAGAATGAAGATGCTTCTGTGGGGATGTTGCAGATACTTGGTGCTTCTGCTACTACAGAAGTGGCCTCTAGAAGGGATCCTGAAAGGAACAAGTTGGAGTATGTTCGAATGAAGGTTGGAGGTGCTGATGTGCTCGCTATGGTGGATAGTGGGGCTTCTCACAACTTCATGGGCGAAGATACTGCGAGAAGAATTGGGCTGAAGTTTGTACCGACAAAGGCACAAATGAAGACAGTGAATTCTCCTCCTATTGAGATTCTTGGTATAGCTGAGAAGGTGGACACTACACTTGGTGAATGGACCGGGAAGGTAGACTTCACTATAGTGCAGATTGATGACTATGAGGCTGTATTAGGGATGGAATTCATGAAACAATTCAATGTTATGATTGTACCACATTTGAAGAAGCTCTACATTTATGATGGAAGGGAAGATGTACCCATTGGTGTGCCAACCATTGGTGTGACAAGGCCTGATTGTAAATTAGGAGTGATGCAAATGGAGGATAAGGAGAAGATGAACAAGTGGTTGTCTAGTGTTGAGGCAAAGCTTGTGGAGCAGTCATTGGTCATCAAGACACTTTCAGATAACATCTTGGATTTGACAAGAAGGCTAGAGCTGGTGGAGGATGATGATGATGATGAGGAGGAGGTATATGTGAGGCCGGATGTCTAGAAGGAAGACCGGGTTGCTTATCTACAAAGGATGGAGATTGAGGATCCTGATAGGTGGATCGAGTTGATTAGTGAGGGAGAGCCTTCAGGCTCTACTCCCTCTACATCTTCTTAGATGAGTAAGAAGATGGGCTCATTGTTAGCTGCTCATGGCAGTGAGTCCTTAAACATGTTTGAGCAGGTATGATTGATGGTGCAGGGGTGGCTTGGCATCAAGCATCATGACATGTTGCAGATGAGATGGATGGAGTTTCCATGGACCTGAGCATGGACTATGGAGATAGATTCTTGATGAGTCAAGGATGTGGCAGATGTTTGAGGAACAGCTGATGATGACATGAGGATTTTCACTCTTATGGTTTGAGCGTATGGTTGGACTGATCACCTGACTAGTTCAGACATGAGGTCCGGAAGTGTACATAGATGTGTTGGCATTATGCTGGAGTATCATGACGAGGTTCACATGATGACATATGGATCGAGATGACATCTTATGGAGAGCATACCGTGGAGGTACATACCTTGGTATGGTGAGCTTGGTGGCAGCTGGCCATTGAGCCGAGACATAGTGGAGAAGAGTCTCTACATATGTTGCAAGGATGTTTGCCTTGCGGAGTTCACATCACGAGTGAGTGATGATCTTGGTGGATGGCTACCGGATGGTATGTTGTTGAGGACGACAACGATTTCAGGTGGAGGAGGATGTAAGGCCTTCGTGAGTGAAGTGCAGCGGGCACCGGCGAGTCGTGCACAAGAGCGGGCGTGCGGGCGGGCGCACGGGCGCGCGAAGGAAATGTGCGACGAGGTGCGATGGTACATACAACGGACTTGCGACGGAGTGCGGAAATAATGTGACAATATATGCGATGTTGGGGACACTTATGCGACTAAGTGTTGGACGTGAAGCACATATATATGCGAAGTTAAAATTATATGAAGCCGACTTGTAATAAGGAGACATGTGGGCGTATGTGCACATTTGTGGGGTCGGCCATGGGGCTGCACACCCCCCTTAAAACATACGTATGATGTATACAAATATGTGGAGCATGAGGCTCATTAATCCATCGAATCTCATTCACTTCTACGCATAAGGAGCAGAGGTAAAATCTGCGCAAGAGGAGTAAAGGACTGCGCATACCTCATGCGTAAGTTATCTTGAGTGCAAATTTGGAGTTTCTTATGCCGGTTGGAGTGTAGGCAAGCGTGTCGAGGTTCGGGTTGTTTGTTGAGGACTTGGTAGAGAGGTATAAGTGGCTCGAGTGAGCACTTATCTTTGTGCAAGGGTGCACATGATTGTAGAAGGTTGTTCTATGCCTTGGTTGTAAAATATTCGAAGTATAGACTTGGAGTTTTGCCAAGTATACTTGATGATTGTATTATTGAAAAATTGATATAATATATTGTCGGGCAGACTCACATTACGGGGAGTTGCCCCTCCCCTTTATACTTGTTACAATTGTTGTTCTCGGTTTAATGACATGATGATAATGAATGAGTATGGGCTTCATTAAGTATAAAGGATAATTGCATTTCACTTATTTCTGAAACACAAGCTAAGTATGTTAATATGAAAGTAGGCGTAGTCCACGAATGTTAGTATTGGTGAAAAGAAAGCGTTCTATGGTGCGCACCTTGCTTCAAGTGGTTGGAAGACTACCGCAGGTGTAGGGGCGTGACAATATGCCTTGTAAGTGCCCCAACTATCTCCTTAACCATATTTGATGGACTTTTTTGTTGAAGAGGGGTCTTTAGAATGGGTGACAATACCTTTTTAGGTATTGAAACAAAAGTTTCATTCCTCGGAGGAGTGTTCTCCTTCATTTATCCCTCCTCCATTTCTTCTTCTTCATCCCCACTATGAACTATCTCTTGGCCTTCTCTATGACCGTCCTCATTATCGCTCGACTCTTTATCTTTATCCAGCACATTAAAGGGGTTTGACAATCTTGTCGTTAGGTTATCTCTTTTATTTGTTAGAGTTTTAGCTCCAGCAACAAACCCCTTATTCCCCTTCCTTTTTTGAGTCTTCCATTAACCTACAATAGGAAGAGGATGTTTAGAACTGGAGGCTAGAAGTTTATTCAAACAATCCCAATTGAAGTGCCCATAGTCATGACAATGCCTGAACTTAAAGGTGGTTTATTCATAGTCTAATATTTTTCTGTTTTTCCATTCTCCTAGGGTTAAGTTAACTTTTATGTGAGCCCTCTCTCCAAGTCCACATCCAGACATATCTTTGCATAGAAAAATTGTGACCCCCCTGGTTCAACTTTATCTATATATTTTCAAACCCCATTCCCAATCTCCCTAAGGCAGTCATCACTACAAACTGACAGGGGGACACAAAGGAGCTTCACCCAGGCCTAAATCGTTGTTGGGACATCTTCATCCAGGTTGAAGTTAGGTGCCCACTTATTCAAATACATCCCTCGAGATCCAAGAAAATAGGGATCATTATGAAATATCACCTCTATTCTCATAGGGCTCAAGCAAAAATGGGAAAAACCCATTTCCAACTATGAATATGGCAATGTTACCTTTCAGATTAGGCTTCCAAGAGCTCGCGGTCCATGCCTTGATCAATATCGATGACGGACACGTGCTTGAAAATCTCCCTATCAACACCTGTTCTGAGTAAGACAATGTGGCATGCCTAGCCCTAATTGGGAGAGAAATGCCTCAGACTTCCTTGTTTATTTTCAAAAAACTGAATTGATTCTCAACATATTTTTTATGCTTTGGCAGAGAGGCTTGATGAGGTTCAACAATAGGTAAACTATATGGGTCATAATGCCACTCTCAATCTCATTAAATTGTCTTTTCTCACATTTATTTATAGATTTTATTGTATTTTTCTTGGTGAGAAGAGTAAAAGTAAGTTACTATGTGTTATGGCCTAATGTGTGTTAAATTCAGGAAATTTGAGCAGTTTTGAATTCACTTCAGTGCAGGGACTCGAAGTAAGAAAGAAAGAGATATTATAGGAAGTGGTATCCCTCCTTAACTCCTTAAATCAATCGAAGATTATCCCCCTCTATCTCATCAGCTCAATGTCTCTGGAAGCCAAGCAAGCCGAGTTCATTCATAGCTAAGCTAGTGCCAGTCAAGGAAAATTTATTCTCAAGTTATGGACCCAAGTATCCCTATTTTTTTGGGTGTTGTTGCTAGCTCCGGTTTTGTATAAATAAGAAAGCTAAGGCACTCATTAGGATTCGAAGTTTTATTGTATCCAAGAGGCCATTAAGATGAAGCACATTTGACTATTATTGCTCTGATGTATTGGATCCCATATAACCAACCCCCATCTCCACCTGAGGAGCTTGAAGAGTAAAATGAAGAGAGTGTTCCTAAAGAAAATCCACCTCATTTTCCTAAAATATTGATCCATCCCAATAAGCACACCCCAGAAGAGACTGCACTTCTGGGAGAATTGAAAAAATTGTATATTAAAATACCACTCCTCCAAGCCATCAAGGATGTCCCCGTCTACAACAAGCTAATCAAGGGGAAATGTTTCAGACATCCTGGGAGGAGAATGAAAGGCACGCCTACCATTAATGTCATTGGTTAGTTATCTAACTTAATGCTGGGGAGAGTGATTTTCCCAAACTATCTAGACCCTCGAAGTCATGTGGTAGATGTGCACATTGATGGCATCATTGTCCATCACATCTTGATGGACCTTGGGGTTTCCATCAATGTGATGTCTAATGAAACCATGCTCAAACTAAATGTCCAAGGATCCTTAAGAAAGACCACAACAATATTGCAACTTGTGGATATATCCAAAGTAGCTCCCGAGGGAGTTGTTGAGAATGTAATGGGTTTTATTGATTCCTGGGAGTATCCTTCTAACTTCTTAGTTCTCCAACCAAAGGCCCAATTCAATGGTTATCCTCTCATTAGTGGAAGACTATGGCTATCCAATTCTAATGCTTACATAAGTTGCAGAGATGGGAACATGACCATTAAGAATGGGCATTTTTCCAAACAGCTAGTTTTGTACCCTCCTGTTCATCCATCCCTAGAGCATGACTTACCGTTATGGTCGGAAGAGGATGAGGAAGATAAACTATATCATACCACATCCTATCCAATATTTACCCTCGATGATATTATAGGAGGGGGGAAACCTGATGAAGATGACCTCAATGATCAAATCCTCTAGAACCAACCCCCCAACACCATGCCTCTTAATGAGTTGGTGAAGGAATCTGAAGATAACCCTTCGACTGGTTTATACGTAGTGGACCCAAGTTCTGCACATGTCAAAATGGTAGACTTTTGTCTATCTAAGAATTTGAAGACCAACCCCACTCTCTCAGCCAATAAAGAAGAGAATTTGTGTAACATGCTGAGAGAACACTTAGATGCCTTCTTCTAGAGCTATAAGGAAATGAGGGGAGGGCATCCTTCAATTTGTACTCACCACATCTACATCAAGAAAGGCTACAAAATAGTGCTCCAACATCAAAGGAGAATGAACAGAACCCTCAAATACATAGTCAAAGAAGAATTGCAGAAGTTGTTGGATGCATGGTTCATTTACCCCATCTCAGATAGTGAGTGGGTGTCCCCTCTACTTTTGGTCCCAAAGAAGAATGTAAAGTGGAGGATCTTTTTGGATTATAGAGAGCTAAACAAAGCCACTAAAAAAGACCATTTTTCTCTACCTTTCATTAATCAAGTCTTGGATGGTCTTTCAGGGAAGAAGTTTTTCTCTTTCCTAGATGGATTCAATGGTTATAATTAGATCCACATCAGCCAAGAGGACCAAGATAAAACAAATTTCACTTGTACTTGGGGTACATTTTCTTATAGGTTCCTTCCTTTTCAATTATGTAATTCCCTTGCTACTTTTCAAAGGACAATTCTCAGCATCTTTGCTGAGCTAGTCCATGAATTGGTATAAATGTATATAGATGATTTCACTCCCTATGTGTGTGACTTCCTGGAGGCTCTCTCTAACTTGGGGAAAGTACTAAAGAAGTGCATTGAAATGAATCTATCACTTAGTCCAGAGAAGTGTGAATTCTTGATGAATGCAAGGATTGTTTTGGGTCATTCAATATCTCAGGAAGGAATACAAGTGGACCCAATTAAAATTGCCATCATAAAAGGGGTCCCTACTCCTCAAAATTATAGGGATGTCAGGAGTTTCTTAGGCTTAGTTTGATATTATAGGAGGTTTATCAAGGACTCCTACAAGGTAGCCGCACCATTGTTTGGAATGTTGGCCAAGGACTCTGAATTTTGTTGGTCAAATAGTTGCAAAGAGGCCCTATAAATCTTGAAGGAAAAGTTGACTACTTAGCCGATACTTAGAGGCCCAAATTGGGCTCTTCCTTTCCACATCCATGGTAATGCATATGAAAATGTTGTAGGATCATCTCTTGGCCAGATAGATGACAAGTTGCCTTATGCCATTTACTTCATTAGCAAACATATGTCTAAGGCTGAACTGAATTACACTGTGACTGAGAAGGAATTCCTAGTTGTTTTCCATTCCTTGAATAAATTCAGGCACTACATCATTGTTTATCAAACCTTTGTGCATATTGACCATGCTGCTATCAAGTACTTAACGAGCGAGCCTGATGTGAATGATACAATTATTAGATCATTATTTTTATTGCAACAATTTTATTTAAACATAATTGATAAGCCAGGTAAAGAAAATGTAGTTGCATATTTTTTTTCTAAACTTGCTTTGCCTTTAGGTGAGGAAGGGATAGTTGATGATCAACTCCCATATGAGCATTGACTTTATATTTCAGTTCTCTCTCCATGGTTTTCTTACATAGAAAACTACCTAGTTGCTACGAAGTTCCCTCCAAATTTATCATCCAGGGAGAAGAGAAGGATTGTAAGGAAGAGTGCCCCATTCACTTGGATTAGGGGAAATATCTTCAAATTGGGCCAAGATCAAATCTTGAAAAGGTGTGTTAGGGAAGAGGAATTCTTTGACATCCTTCTAGCCTATGTTGGGTGTTGTGGAGGCCACTTTGCTTCTAAGAGAACAAATTTCAAGGCACTGTAAGCTAGATACTACTGGCCCACTCTCCACCAAGATACAAGAAGATACCCCAGTTGATGTTATCAGTGCCAGAGGATGGGGAAACCTACTCCCGAGGATGAAATTCCCTTGCAACATAAGGTGGCTTGAGAGCCATTTTACAAGTGGGGTATGGAGTTCATTGGGCCAATTGATCCACCATCAGGGAAAAAGAGGTAGATAATTGTATGCACTAATTATTTGAAAAAGTGGGCTAAGATGAAGGTTTTCAAGGTAGCAACAGAGGGGAAAGTGGTTGAGTTCTTAAGGGAGAACTTATTCTCCAAGTTTGGGTACCCTAGAGAACTAGTCACTAATCAAGGAGCTCAATTCACATCATATATGATCGAAAATTTGTTAAGAAAGAATGGGATAGAGAAAATAAAATATATTGTCTACCATCCTCAAGCTAATGGACAAGTAGAGGTCACCAAAATAGCATTATAATCCATCCCCACCAAGGTTATGAGAAACAATAGAAGAGCTTTAGTAAATAGACTAGTGGAGGCCACTTGGGTCTATAATACAACCTAGAAGACAACCACTGGTTTCACCCCTTATGACTTGGTCTATGGAAAGAAGGATTTGTACTCCATTGAGTTTGATTACAACACCTTGAGAATGGAAACACAGTTGCATTTGGATGTTACAAAGGCACACCATGAAAGGTTGTTCCAACTGAATGGTCTGGATGAATTCAAGATGTAGGCCCTCCTACACACTCAAGTTATCCAAGTACAAAGGAACGTTTGTCATGATAAGAACATCAAGGACAAGGTTTCTCAAGAAGGGAATCGGGCTCTGCTATAAGAATCGACGTTCAAGGACTTCAAAGGTAAATTGATGACAAGGTGATTAGGTCCATACATGATAGAGAAGTGCCATGATAATGGAGTTCTTCAAATCAGGACCATTGGTGAGGAAGGTATTCCCTTGCTTGTCAATGGATACATATTGAAGGCTTACAAAAGACCTTTGTCCATAGAAGAGTTCATCATCACCATTAGCAAGGAGGTAAATGTGATTGGAAGTGTCCTAGCTTCCAAGTCACAACATTCTTGAAAACTCTTTTTTTTTATTTGTGAAAAAAAATAAAAATAGAAATAATAGGCCTGGATGAAAACCTCCACGAGGCATCTGAGGCAAAATATTGGGTTGAAATATCCTTGGGGCAGAGCAGCAATGAAGAAGTAGTAGTAGAAGAGGAAGAGGTAGAGACAGAAAAAACAGAGGAAGAAGAAAAGAAGGAAGAAGAGGAGGAACAATAGAAAGAGACTAGTGTTGAGAACACCACTTCACTTGAAGGGGAGAATATACCCCCAGATCATGGAAGGCTATCTCCTGAACCCACTGAAAAGGAGGCAATTGTTTCCTTGCCTAATTTGAGCACATCCACCTAATCCATGAAAAAAATGTAGAGACAAACTCCCCTTTATTTAAAAATAGGAAGAAGCAATAAGATTAAGTAGGGGAAGGCAAAAATCCCCACAAAAATACCTATTATAATTGAATAATCACCAAATAAATAGGAGGAGATACAACCCATGGGAATGAAGGTTGAGAAAGTCACATTAGCAGAAGAAGCCCCAAAGCCTACCATTAACTATGTTAGAAAGCATGTAACCATGTCAACCTGATCTAAATAGCCCAAGGCACCTATAACACTCCAACAGAAAGGGAAAGGCCTACTCCAGGATCCCTAAATAGGGATACAGGAAACACTAAAAATGTTACAGGAAATGAAAAAAGTGTTACATGAAGAGTAGCAGAGGCAAAAAGGAAGCCAAGAAGAAACACCACAAGTACAGGATGGGGAAACTTCTCCAAATAAAGTTGAGGGAGATTCTACAGAGCTACAGGAGCCTAGCCCACAACCCAACTTGAGGTCCTACTACAAGTTCATTGAAGGAGGTAGAGTGTTGTTTAGGAAATCCTCTCTACAGATAGAGAGGATCCATCTAGCCTAATGAGTGGGACTAGCAACCTATGTGAAAATCTACTAGACACTTTCCTAAGTTACAATAGAAATAGATGAAGAGGAATATGGTCTACCTCATCCTAATTCTACGATATCCTCCTTTATTTAAGACCTTGAATCGCTTGCACCATAGGCTCAATCCTACTACTCAGTGTTTAAATTCCTACATAGGAGATCAACACACAACAAACCATGCAAGTAAAAATAGAATAATTGAAAGTAACCTACCTAACAGATAAAGTAGAATTAATATAAATGACGCATTAACATACACATTTATGGAAAATGAACCAGTAGTTGTATATATTAATATAATAAAGGAGGAAGCATACAACCAAGCTTTGATTTCAACAAGATCTCCTTGAGTGAATGTCCAAGTTGAAGCTCAAGATCTCCAAGCACTCCTCCAAGGAAAATGAGTAGCATGTAGGCACAATCGCAGCATAAGGGTGCAAATAGCCAAAGACCAACCATTTGGGAATGGGGAGGATGAATATATAGGCAGGGAAAGGGAGTTAGGATCTCTTCAAAGATAGGATAAGGCCCTCATCTTAAAGAGGTCGCTCATAGGGATAAGACCAAAAGGCCAAGTTGAGAGAACTCAGCCTCATCCATGCCAAACAACATCCAACTTGTTGTCTAGAAGCCTCTAGATCATGAAGCTTATTTTCCTCTTTGGGAAAATTACCTTTTAGGGATCATCACTGATATCCAAGCCAAAAGTGCGTTGGCATTGTGGGGTTAGTGTAGTGCAACTAGAAACCATCGCAATTTCTATAAAAAAGGAGGTAATGATGCCAAAATTAGGGTTTTAGAGCCATTTTCTTTAGGGGAAGCTCAAGGAATTTTTCAATCGTTGTTTAAGGGCAGATCTAAGCAACATATATGGATGAGTACACTACATGATGGTCATGTTTTGGGAACTTCAATGTATGTCACAGGGAAGTGCGAGAGGTGTTATAAAATACTATGTAATAGATACCCCCTAAAGCATGAAGGTAGAACAGGGAGTGAGGGCTAAGATGCTTTACGAGCTTTTGGAAGGACGAGAACAAACATTGTAAAGAGGCCTACAAATCACGGATGCATATACATATATGTCTCTGATATCAAAACATGAATCCATAGTATGGACGCAACCATCCAGATAATAAGGACTATGTGACAAGATCCAAATTACTGGCATAGCCATCCAAATGAAAAAGGATCATCTGTAAATCTAAGATTCAAGGCATGGATGCTGAGGATATATCACAAGAGGATCAAATAATAGATTTGGAGGATATAAGACACACCTCTGTGGACTTTCAAGGGTTTCTGGATCAAAATCTTGAGGTGATAAAGAATCTGAAGGTGGTGGACGAAAAGCAAGAGGTTGGATGCTTGGGACAATCCCAAGTTCAAAGCCTTGAGCTTCAAGTGAGTGAGGAAGTTTTGGATGAACTCCTTATGAAGACCCTTAAGTATCAGACAACGAAGGGGAACTTTGGGGTGAACTCAATGGTTCAGCCACAATGACATTCTCTCAAGAGAAATGGAAGAAGAGATGATTCGTTGAAGGTTGACTTTAAATTAAAATTTATCGGGAATTACTCAATATTGGGCCAAGAAGAAACTACATGGGTTCAACATGTTATAGTTGGCAGTTAATTTTATTGACCTGAAATAATTAATATATCTTAATGAGTAATAACTAGGCAAGAGGGTTTACCAAGTATCTGTGAACTGCAATATACACCCCAACCGAAATCAGGGACTTAACATATGGTGGCCAATCTCCTTGAATGTTGTGTTCGGTGTATCACGTTTAAAAGGCGGTTGACTCGGTTACCTATGGCTAAAGTATAACAACCCAATGGTGTCTCCCAATATATACATGACGGTACGGGGAGCACAAGTCTAGTTAGCATTGTCCAATGCAGAAATGTTCGATGAGAGTGTCCCTATATAATTATCATACTGAAATGCCTTTGATATACGAAAAGTACTGGAGAACCTTTGATATACTTCCATATTGGGACATGATTTCACCCCCAGGATACACTGTAGGTAGTTAGCAACATCTACTATGTTTAAAGATGCTGGAACACATCGTAGCCTAGACCTTTATGTATTTGTGTTAAGTGATAAATGCTCCTTAGGTTAGTTGAGGTAAATTTTAAGTTTATATTCAATTAAGTTTCAATTTTGATGGCTCAACGATGTCACATGTTCCTAAAATGAAACTAAATGATGAAAATGAAACCTTTTCATTCGATGAAGGCTAAACTAACAAAGGAAGAGAGACAACCAAATAATGCATCAAACAAGAAAAATGCATCAACACAATTCTTCCCAATGCTAAATGTAAAAATGAAATCTAATCTTTCATTCCACTAACAAATGCAATGTTGAGATGCACTCCTACAGAAACGAAAATAACTTTCCTTTCACTAAGATGCAATAATGATTTTTTCTTTCACTTTGATTTAAACAATGCAAACTAATGCAATGAGCAAAGGAAAATGAAATAAACTCAAAGAAATTGAAAATATCTTTCACCTTATGGCTTCAAATGCAAGAAATTTCTCAAAAACACATAGATGAAAAAATATTTCACTTTCTCTTTTCGAAACATAAGGATGAAAACAAGCACTTTCTTTCAATTCAACCAAAGAAAACAATTTGTAATCTATGCTTGACAATGGAACTAAAGCAATCTTCAAAGCATCAACATGACTCAACACTAATGAAAACAACTTCACACCAATGAACCAAAAGCAACTTGTAAAAGATGTCCTGATTGCAGGAAGACTCTTGAATGGGAGAAATCAATCTCAGAAAAGAAGACCAATCAATGAGTGGAGGGTGACTTAGAAACCCTAGAAAGAAATCAAGATTGAAACACACATTAACCAAATCAAGAGATAATTGCAGCCATACAAGCATAACAACCAAGACAAATACACTATAGGCACACTGGAAAATCACTAATAGAGGGAAAAAAAGCTTAGAACAAGAAGAAAACCCTAATTCTTATAATCATATGGGATCATCGTGTCTGTTATAGGAAAAAGGGTGATTCAAGAGTAACCAATGTGATTGTAATTAAAAAATCGTTGATGGAATTGCAATTATTAAGACTAAACCTACGATGGGTGAGAAAGATAAGGGAAAATAAAAGAAACTTCAAGACTAGTACAGACTGAGTGTCCCCAAGCAATAACCAGTAAGTGCAAATAACTACAAAGAAGAAAACAAGAAAAAAAACCGATGGTTTGTCAAAGTCATCATAGAATCAGGGTGAAGGATTAGATGCAAAGGTTTATAGCCTACCCAGTGGAGTCGCCATTTTGTTGTCTAGTCAATCCTCACTGCAGAGAGAGACGATCCCTCTAGCCCAATGAGTGGGACTAGAAACCTATGTGACAATGTACTAGGCACTCTCCTAAGTTGCAATCGAAATATAAGAAGAGGAATATGGACTGCCTTGTTCTAATGATACAATATCCTCCTTTATTGAATAACGCGAATTGATTGCGCCACAGGCTTAGTCCTATTACTCACAATTTTTAAATGTTTGCACAAGAGATCAAGACACAACAAAGCATGGAAGTACAAATATCATAATTAAAAGTAACCTACTTAACAGGTTAAGGAGCATTAAGATAAATGATGCATTAACATACACATTTATGGAAAATGAACCAACAGTTCTATATATTAATAGAATAAATCAGGAAGCATAAAACCAAGCCTTGATGTCAATAAGCTCTCCTTGAGTGAATGGCCAAGTCCAAGCTCAAGCTCTCAAGCACTCCTTCTCTAAGCCAAATGAGTAGCATGTAGGCACAATCTCAGGATAAGGGTGCAAATAGCCAAAGACCAACCATTTTGGAATGGGAGAGGATGAATATATAGCCAGGGAAATGGAGTTAGGCTCTCCGAAGATAGGAGAAGGCCCTTGTCTCAAGGAGGTAGCTCATAGGGATAACACCAAAAGGCCAAGTTGAGATAACTCAACCTCATCCACACCAAAAAACCTCCATATCGTCGTTCTGGAAGCCTCTAGATCACAAAAGCTTCTTTTCCTCTTTGGTAAAATTTCCATTTAGGGATCATCACTGGTATCCAAGATAAAAGCATTATGGCATTGCAGGGTTAGTGTAGTGCAACTAGCGACTATCGCGATTTCCAATAAAAGGTGGCGATGATTCCAAAATTATGGTTTTAGATCCATTTCCTTCAGGGGAAGCTCAAGGAATTTTTCAATCATTTTTTAAGGGAGGATATGAGCTACATATCTGGATGAGTACACTGCATGATGGTCATGTTTCGGGCACTTCAGGGTATGTCACAAGGAAGTGCGGGAGGCGTGACAAAATAATGTGTAACACAAAGTGATCCCACAGAAATTTGCAATCCCTCTGCATCAACAAAGCCACAAATATCCAACACTCTATCCAATCCTGGTCTTCCTTGGTAGCACAAACCATAATCAGTAGTGCCATGCAAATACCTGAAAACCTGCTTCACTGTTGTCCAGTGCTCCTTTCCTGTTTTTGATTTAAACCTATTCAATACTCCCATTGCATGTGCAATGTCTGGTCTATTATAGACCATCATATACATTAGGCTACCAATTACAGTTGCATATGAAACACGGGACATGTCCTCTTCCTCTTCTTGTGTCTTGGGACACTGTTCTACAGATAACTTTACACCTACAGGAATAGGAACCTTCACCGGTTTACTATCCTGCATATTAAACCTCTGCAATATTGTCTCGACATACTTCCTCTAGTTTAACCAGAGCTTCCCCTTTTCCCGATCTCTTTTAATTTCCATGCCCAAAATATAGTTTGCAGCACCAAGATCTTTCATGTCGAATTTGGAGGACAATTGGGTCTTCAAATAGTGGATCATGTCTTTATCATTTCCAACTAGCAACATATCATCCACATACAAGACCAGATAAATAACACGGTCACCAATTAATTTAAAATACACACAATGATTTTCTTTACTTTTGGTGAAGCCAAGTCCCCGTATAAATGTAGCAAATTTCTGGTACCACATCCTTGGTGACTGTTTTAACCCATACAGAGACTCTTTTAACTTGCATACCAGTTCTTTCTTACCCTTCACCGCAAAGCCTTTAGGTTGCTTCATGTAGATCTCCTCTTCTAGATCCCCGTGAAGAAATGTTGTCTTCACATCAATGTGTTCTACCTCAAAATCAAAAGCAGAAACAACAGATAAAAGTAATCTAATAGAAGTTACCTTGGCAACAAGAGAAAAAATATCACCAAAATCAATTCTTGGTACCTGGGAATAACCTTTCTCTACCAAGCGAGATTTGTATTTCTCCACCTTTCCTTTTGCATTTTTCTTCTTCTTGAACACCAATTTGCCACCAATGGGTTTCCTTCCAGTCGGCAACTCCACTAGATCCCATGCCTCATTTTTGTGCAAAGATGCCATTTCATCAACCATGGCCTCTTTCTAGAGTTTTATGTCCTCTGAATCTGCTTCTTCCTTCATAGTTTTGGGATCATCATCATTAATAGAGAAAGAAAAATTTGAATAGAAATTATATGGACTATACCTTTCTGGCTACCTTCTTTCTCGAACTGATCTTATCACACCCGGAGTTTGTGGCTCTTCATCCTCTGATTCCTCCTCTGCTGTAGAGTATGATTCTTCCTCTTTTAGATCAAACTCTATATTCTTAGGTTCCTTTGGTTGGGCTTCATGTTTAATAACATCTTTCACCTCTCTGAACACCACATCTTGGTTGTACACAACCTTCCCTGTTACTGGGTTCCAAAGCTTATAACCCTTTAAACCATCCTTATACCCAATAAAGATGTAGTTTTCAGATTTACTATCCAACTTGGTTCGTTTCTCCTTTGGAACATGTACATATTCATCGCATCCAAATACCCTCAGATGTGAAAGAGAGGGTTTCTTACCAGTCCATACCTCTTGTGTATTTTCATCCTCCAACGTTGATGAAGGTGATCTGTTGACTAGGTAACATGTTTTCTCCACCACCTCTGCCTAGAATTCCTATCCTAACCTGGCACCACTGAGCATGCTTCTTGCCCTTTCCATCAAGGTCTTGTTCATTCTTTTTGCAAGTCCATTTTTCTAAGGTGTATATGGAGTAGTCTTCTACGTGCTATACCACACTTCTTACAAAATTCTTCAAATTCCTTACTACAAAACTCTACACTGTTATCTGTCCTTAGCACCTTTATCTTCTTCTCTGTCTAGTTTTCCACTAGAGCCTTGAATTCTTTAAACCTGTCAAAGACTTCAAATTTCTTCTTGAGGAAATATATCCATGTATTCCTTGAGAAGTCATCTATAAATGATACATAGTACACAGACTTACCCAGTGATGGAACCTTCACATGTCCAAACACATCACTGCGCACAAGCTCTAATATCTATTTCGCCCTCTTACCACTAGAGGGGAAACTCACCCGATTTTTCTTCCCATATACACAAGTTTCACAGAAATAAAAATCCATAGAGCTATTAATCATACCTTCTACCATACCTTTACCATGAAGTATTTGAAGGCCCTTCTCTCCAATATGTGCAAGCCTTTGATGCCATAACATGGTCTTCTCTCCAGAGACCACTAGATTTTCTGCTCCACTTTCAGGAACCACAAAATTGTTGCACCCCTCAACAACAGTGCTACCTTGCAACTTGTACAGAGTTCCAATCTGAACTCCCCGCATCAATACCAGTGCTCCCCAAACCATCTTGCAGGTATCCTTCTCGAACATTGTTTTTACACTTGCATCATCCAGCTTGCTTATAGAAATTAGATTTCTGGCCAATGTAGGAATATGTAGGACACCCGAAAGTGTTCTAACCCTTCCACCTTGCAAATTCAACTTTACTTTTGCATGACCAATGATTCTAGCCTTCCTATCATCCCCTAAGAAGACATCACCACCATCATATTTCTCATACTCACAGAACCACTCTCTATGAGGAGTGAAGTGAATGGATGCACCTGAGTCAATCAACCATGCCTCATGATCTACATGTGTACTTGACAAAGCCAAGTACACATCCCCACCTTCATCTGAGGTGTTTTCACCTCTACAAAAGGAGCATCATCAGATCCCTTTCCTTTATCAGGAGCTTTAGATTTACAGTCCCTTTTGTAGTGCCCTTCCTTTCCGCATTTCCAGCACACCACCTTTATAGGTTTTCCTGGAGATTTAGATCTCCCTCTAGATTTAGATCTCCCACTCGATGACTTATTTTTGTTTTTTTTTCTGGGACCATCCTCGTATAGACAAGGAATCACCATTCTGGCTCTCCATATTTTTCCATCTCATCTCCTTCGTCAGCAAGGATGAGACTATTTCATCAAACTGTAAGGCAATTGCATTTCTACCTATTGCAATAACTAGACTATCCCACGAATCTGGTAGAGAACACAACAAACTGATGCACTTATCTTCATCTGAAATTTTAATATAAATAGATGCTAACTAACTTACTACAGTATTAAATGCGTTCATATGCTCTGTCACCGAGTCTCCATCTTTCATCCTCAGGTTATACATCCTTTTCTGTATGAACAGTTTATTCACCAGAGACATAGATTGGTACAAAGTTTGTAATTTGTCCCACAAATCCTTCACCATAGCTTCCCCTGATACATTCAACAATGCCGAATCTGAGACACACAATCGTATTGTGCTCTTTTCCTTCCAATCCAACTTCTTCCATTCTTCATCAGACACTCCCGTTGGTTTAGCACCCGGATCTACCATGATCCACTGATATTTATCCACCAACAGATCCTCCATCTTGAGTTTCCACAACTCAAAACTCTGACCATTAAATTTCTCGATCTCTATCTTTCCACTACTCGCCATCTTATTTCACTGCCAGAATCAATCTCGTAGATCTCCCATTGAACAGGGTCTACCACAGGCCTGAGCGAAACCCCTCAACAACAAAGGCATCCCCTTGAAGCCAAAACAACTCTGATACCAAATGTTGGTTTTAACCCCATACAAAAATTACCCACATATGAATTCTAAAACATAGAAAATAAACAATGCGAGAGCATAACACATAAAACACATATACACAGAGATTTTCCCCTGGATCCCGAATCCGGGACTACCAGCTTGATTTTTCATTATGTTCCTTTCAATGTTACAATACATATTTATAATGCCAAAGCCTCTAATACCATGGACCAAAAACCATTGCGTCCAAAACCATGGACCAAAAACCATCGTGTCCAAAACCATGGATCGAAGACCATCACATACAAAACCATGGACCGAAAACCATCGCATCCAAAACCATGTGCAAAAATCATGCACAAAACCATAGGTAGGTCCGGTGAACCTAACATAGGGTCCAAAACCAAAATTTTCCGGGGCACTACCCCAAACCCCATAAAGTGGGGTTACCTGCACCCCTCAAACCCTCTGTGACTCCCTGCCACTACACAATTGGCACAACAAAGGGGGGATCCGGCCTCCTTCTAACCCCCCAGTTAACTATGTGGGCTAGTTGTGGAAATAATATAACACAAACCAACACTCTCTTCTTTGAACTTGAAAAATAATGAGGAAGGACACATCGATGGATACATATTTCTAAATCAAAGAAAGTAAAATATGTGGGCCTTATGGAAGAAAAACTCCTAGATATGGGCAAGGCGTTTAGTGAATTGAGAGGTATGGAATACACAATGAGAACACAACTGCAGGTAGAAAACACATGGATGAGGAGGAAATTTCAAGAAAAGGAGACCCAATTGGCCACCATGGAAAGCCTCTCAATGGAGCCACTTCAATGCAAACTGCCATCCAAATCCTATGCACTTTACCTTAAGGGCCAATGGATGCAGTTCCAAATTAAGAAATTGGCACAACATGGGACCATTCCATTCTAGGATTACAGATAAATCATCGATTTGTGTGACAAAATTACCCTTTAAGATAAGACCAATTATCTGAATTCTACATCGACAACCTTGCCTTCACAAACGTGAATGTTTGGCACCCCAATGTAAAGTTGGGAGACTTGCAACTAATGGCCCTTGCATCATGGATGAGTCACGAGGAGGCCAGGGCCAAGGAGATGAAGAGAATAGTAGAAAAAGAGGGAAAATAACCCGTCTACATCAGGGAAGAGCAAATAAATTCAATGGTTTTAATTAGTAACCACAACATCATTTCCAATGATGCTCAACTTGCACCAAGATACCTGGCTACACAAGAACAAGCCATCTCCCATTTTGAGGACACTGTCAGACTATTGGGACTGAGAACCAACATGCATGCCAGAGAAGATGGAATAACTTGCCACACAATCTCCAGATCAAGGAGTATCACTCTCCTGAGAGATTGAGGAATGCATTGGAGAGAACACCCATGTATAAAAAATCCATGCAAAGATTAAAGATCAATTGGATTGGACTTAAGCTCAGTCCACCTTTGTTGTTGGGTTTGCTGGAAGGTAGGAAGGAAGAAGAGGAAAGAAAGTAGTAGGAAGAGATGGAGAAAAATGTAGGTTTCTATCCTTAGGAAGAGACACCATCCACAAAATTTTGGGATGTAAGATAGGCCTTCAGGGCTATGAAGGATATGGATATAGATGACTAGGTTTCTCAGAGGATGAGAAATAGTTTCAGTAGGGCCGTGATGATGTAGCTCATCAATAGGTAAACTATATGGGTCAAAATGCCACTCTCCAACTTATTAAATTGTATTTTCTCACAATTATTTAATGTCATTATATTTTTCTTAGTGACAAGAGTAAAAGTAAGTTACTATGTCCTATGGCATAATGTGCGTTAAATACGGGAAATTGGAGCATTTTTTAGTTGAATTGGGTGCAGGGACTCGGAGTAGGAATGAAATAGATATTCTAGGAAGTGGTCTCCCTCATCATCTCCTCAAATCAATCCAAGATTTACCACCCTGTATCTCATTAGCTCGATGTCAATAGAAGCCAAGCAAGCCGAGTTCATTGGAATCCAAGCTAGTTCTAGTCAAGGAAAAATTATTCTCGAGTTAGGGAGCCAAGTATCCCTATTTTTCAGGGATATGTTGGTAGTTCATTGTTTGTATAAATAATAAAGCTAAGGGACTCATTAGGATTCAAAGTTTTATTGTAGCCAAGAACCGAGTAAGCAAAAGCACATGTGACTGTTATTATTATGATTTATTTGACATTTTTATGATAATGAGAAATTTTATTTTAATCCAGCACTGAGTTGATTGAGAGGGCTAAATCTCTTGAGTTAGGGCCCAACCCTAGTAGTAGAAGTTTCTCTCTTTTGTATATGTATTCTTAGATTAGAATGTTTATTAACAGTTGAAGTTATTTATGTTTATGTTTAGATTAGAAAGTTGATTTAATTGTTCCTTATACATGCTTTCTTTAGCTTAAAGAGTAGATTACTGTTGCAGTCTAGTGAAGAAAAATATACCAGAAAATATTGTGACAGTGACCCCTATCTCATCTACCTTATGGGATCATGATTACGGGGGGGCGCACTCTCACAACCCACAAACAAAATTTGTCTTTTGTTCATTGCCTATATTAAGTATCATTGTTAGCGAGATAATTGTTTATGATTCCTTGGAAATATTTGTAGTTTTTATTTTTCTTCTTAAGATTCTTGTGGCTTAGAAGGTAGTCTGTTTCACACATCTAGTCCTTAAAAATAGTTAGATAAGATTTTCTAAATTCAACTCATCTTTTCCATGTTGACATACAATAATTTTTAAATGCAAAGAGAGACATGTTTTATTGTAGGGCTTGTTGATCTAGAGTAAGGGAATCCTCCAACCAACTCCACTTAGGTCTTCTCCACCTTCCGTTGATGCATACTAGTCCATATTCCAGACCTCTGTTTTCTAGCCACTGTGAGCAAGTTGTCTTAGCCAAATCTGGCCTTCTTGGAGTCTTAGGCTTGACCTTGGGTGGTATTCACCTTCCCTACACCTTCCACAACTATCATGCACCTTTCCAACACTTAACCCCACCATTCTTTTCCTCCAAAACCTCTTAGCCAACTTCCTGTAAGTAGTTCAAGACATCTTGTAGCAGTTCAGGACATCCTATAGCAGTTTCCTGTAGCAAACCTGGAGCATGCTGTTTGCACCCTGTTTGGCCTACAATGATAGTCTAGCCTAGTTTAGGAATAGGTTAACCCCTCAGCCTGGACTCCATGACCAGAAGTGACACATAGACTTGTCTTTTCACTCCTTTCCTTCCTACAAGATCAGATAATGTTAGATATTTTATTTTTATGTTTAGCAATTATAAATTCATCTATTCTGCAAGTTTGAATGACATATTTAATGCATTCATGTTTGAATTATGAAATGATAGAGTAATCTTTGATTTTGAAGAAACCTTGATAGCTAGGTGATCAAGAACAATATTAGCATAGTTTCCTTTTTGTAAGTGATTTGTGTTGCTTCATAGCATTTACAAGTTTGCAGCTTTCATCTCCTAGTTTTACAAGAATTTACCTTATCTGCGTTGGAAATAGCTTTACCTTCCATTATCGATAGACAGACTCCCTTTAGTTCAATAGAGGAATGGTCTGGAACACTAATGGTCAAGTGCCCTAGTTGAGAACTGACATGAGTAGAATGATGTATATGTTGTTTATATAGCACTGTCGCCTCCATGTTTGTACGAAACCTTGGGTTGATAAAGTAAATTTGGTGGCCCTAGGAGCTACAATAGTATTGCTACAATACTGAGGCTCATCAAGGCCACCAAATCTTGGAAGGTCGCTACGTCATATTCTGGAGAAGGGGGAAGGGGAAGGGGAAGGGCCACCAATGTAATATGTTTCTTCACATATTTTTGTCTTTGATCATTTAATAATGTAGTAAGATTATTCTAGGTGTTGATTTATGTTCCGTTTCTAATCATTGACTCAATTTAATGGAATTTACGGAGTTGGAAAGCTACAAACGAATAATTATATGTGAGTCATATTTCAATAGTCCTCCTAAAATAGCCAAAGCTTCATCACGTCTAAGGAGTGCCTCCTCAAACAGCTAAAGTTCCATCAGGTTTAAGGAGTTAGTTGGAGAGAAAGGATAAGAAACGCTAAATCTGAGTATGCTATGACAGTCCTATGGATTTCTCTTACTTATCGAATATTGATACTAAAATCAAAGATAAATATATGAGAATGTTTCTTAATAGGCTCCCTCCCACTAGATAGAGGGCAACCATTCAAGGCCTTTAAGGAGCCAATCACGATGGAACAAAAACCTATCCAATTGTTTCACTATATGGAACTTGTCATCCCTGATAGTTGTCCAAGTAATTTTACCCACCTTTAGAGCCACATCTATCAAATCCAAGTCTAATATCAAATATTAGATGTGATGCCGAAAAAGATCTTGGACAATAGATCCCCATCTTTTTCCTGATGCACTAAGAACTGTATTGAAATATCCTCTTATTCTGCACTTTTGACACCTCCCTCTCAATAATATATCTTCTACAGTGTCCCTGAACTCTGCCTTCTTCCTATACAAAACAAGATCATACAAATTTATCATAATAATTGTTTCACCAGTTACCTTGTTATTTAATACTACCAATATCTAGAACTGGTGCTTCACACTCTCAACAAATGAAAATTGGGAAGGGGACTAGAAAATAGAGACCCCCAGATGCACTTATCGCCTATTGTACAATACATAGAATATCTCTAGAGAAATCTCTAGCTAATTTGTAGACCTTTCGTTCCTCTGTTTTCGTCTCTTGCAGAAAATGAATCTAAGGGGATTCTTTTTTAACCATATATTTTATAGCAATGGATTTAACAAGGCCACCCAAACCCCTAATATTCCAAGATAAAATAATCATTTTGAGTTGGGAGTTTTCAACAACCCACCCTCCTTTTCGGTTTTACCTATAGCCCCTTTATTTTTAAACTATTTGTTATTATGGGCTGATTTCCCAGTTTTTTATCCTGATATGCTTCTTTCTCCCTTAGTGTTTGATTTTTTTGCCTTCCTTTTCTCTGTGAACTTTTATTTTATTGACTACTACCTTCGTCTACCCAGACATGATTCTGGGCCATATGCCTTGTGAGTACCCCAACTGTCTCCTTCACCATATTCAATGGACATTGTTGTTGAAAATGGGTCTTCAGATTGGGTGACACTACATTTTCGAGTATCAAAACCAAAGGACCATTCCTTGGAGGTCTGTTCTCCTTCATTTCACCTTCCTCCATTTCCTTTTCTTTGTGCTTTCTATGAACTATCTCTTGGCCTTCTCCCTAATCTTCCTCATTCTCTCCCAGGCCTTTACCTTTGTCTAGCACATTAAAGTGGTTTGATGATCTTGTGGTAGTGTTACCTCTTTTATTTATTGGAGATTTAGCTCCAGAAACACACCCCTTATTACCTTTCATTTTATGAGTCTTCCATTGACCTGTAGTAGGTGGAGAGTGTTTATAACTATAGGTTGAAGGTTTCTTCAAACAATCCCAAGCGAAGTGATCATATTCATGACAGTGCCTAAATTTAAAGGGGATTTTTTCATAATTGAATATTTGTTTGTGTTTCCATTCTCCCACAGTTAAGTTAACCTTTTTTGGGAGCCCTTTCTCTAGATCCACCTCCACACATATCTTTTCATAGGAAAAATGTGACCCCCTTTGTTCAACTTTATCTATATATTTTCAAACCCCATTGCCAATATCCCTAAGGAAGTCATCACTCCAACATGACAGACGAAGGGAAAGGAGTTCACCTAGGCTGGAATTTCTCTTGGGACATCTTCATCGAGGTTGAAGTTAGGTGTCCACTTATTAGAATACATCCCTCAAGATCCATGAAAATAGGGATCATTATGAAATATCACATCTCTATTCTCACATAACTGAAACAAGAATGTGAAAAACCCATTTCCAACTGTGAATATTGGGATATTACCTTTCATCATAGGCTTCCAAGATATCTTGTTCCATGCCTTGATCAATATCGGTGAGGGACACATGCTCAAAAATTTCCCTATCAGTGTTTGCTTTGAGTAAGCCAATGTGGCATGCCTATCCCCAATTAGGAGAGCAAAGTCTTAGACTTCCTCATTTCTTTTCACAAATTTAGATTTATTCTCGATAGATTTTCGTTGCTTTGGCAAAGAGGCCACAAAATCCTGGAAAGTCATTGCCTCATATTCTGACGAAGAGGGGAGGGGAGGGGAAAGGGCTCCCAATTTAATGTGTTTATTCGCATACTTTAGCTTTAATCATTGAATAATGTAGTGATATTTTTCTAGGTGTTCACTTATGTTTGGGTATTGATTATTGACTCAAGTTAATAGAATTTACAAAGTTGGAAAGCTACATATGAATAATAATATGAGAGTCATATCTTGATCTTCCTCCTCAACTAGTCAAATCTTCATTGCATCTAAGGAGCTCCTTAGATGCAATGACAAAGGGAGGCGTGAACTTCCCTAGTGAACATTCCATGTAATAAAAGTTAAAAACAATAACCATGATCGATGGGGCACTTATTCCAAGTTGAATGTTGGGAAAGAGATCCTAGGGGGTGTTCATTTGGTTGTTTATGGTTGAGTGTTATGAAAACAGCTCACAAAATGATAGAAAAGATAGATCAACGACTTCAAAATTAGCCTCCTCGAGGGAAAACCTCCTATACATTATGCAAATGAACAATTCTTGGATGATACAAATGACAAGACCTTCTTTATACATATAGGATTCTAAGGGGTCCCAATACAATCAGAGCCTAAATAACAATAATATTGTAGGGGCACAACAATAGCAATAGTGGGCTTCTATGGTGCATAATAATAACAACATGGGGACTATATGGGAACAATAATAGAATGAGGGGGTTGCACTAATAACAATAAGGGGTTATACTTGTACTATAGGGACCTAACATGCCCCTCTCATTCAAAATGTGTTGTCCTCAATGCTTGAGTAGTTGTATATGCTTTTGTATAAAATTCTCATGCTCCCATGTGGAATCTTTAGCAGGTAAGTTCTTCCACTTGATGAGATACTCTAATATTGATTGATTCCGTAGTTGTCGATTTATCTTTTTTGTGACTGCTTCTGGTTCCAATATGATGTTTCCTTCCTCGTCATGTTCTAGAAATATTGTTTAAACTGGGATCTTCTCACCTATAACCTTCTTTAAGGATGAAACATGGAAAACTAGGTGCACTCGGGAAGATGCAGGAAGCTCCAATTGGTATTCCATAGTACCAATCTTTTGAAACACCTTATACGAACCATAATACTTTGGTGATAATTTATTATCCTTCTTATCTTGCTTGAGGGACATGTGTTTGTATGGTTGTAGTCATAGAAATAGCCAATCACTTACATCAAAAATTCTTTCACTGCGATATTGATCTTCTTATTGTTTCAATTGATTCTGCACCAACGTGAGGCTATCCTCTAAAATTTGGAGAACTTGTTGTTGATGCTCGATGTGATCTTTCACTACTTGAACCTTTTTGTTCTTGATATGTCCTTCTATCTTCAGATTTTGAGGAGTGGTAATTCTTGCCAATGCATTACAACATATTGTCAGATTCATTTCTTCTTTCTCTGGGGTTGGTTCCTGGTGATTATCCTTTTCTTTTGATGTTTCTTGATCTTTTTCTTCTTGATATTTCACTGCTTGAACCTTCTTCTTATTGATAGGTCCTGATATCTTGAGAGTTTGAGGAGTGGTAATTCCTGCCAAGGAAGTACAAGATATGGTCGAATTCATTTCTTATTTCTCTAGTGTTCGTTCCCATTGTATATCCTCTTCTTTTGAAATTTCTTGATCCTTTTCTTCCTCCTCTTCACAATCTATGTAAAATAATTTCTTCTCAAAACGCTTATGACCTTTAATGTATTTCCTATCACAATTGTAACAAATCCATTTTTCTCTTTTTTCTTCCAATTGTTGTGGTGTCAACCTTGTAGGTTGTGGAAGGTTAGGAGAAACCAGCTCATAAAAAGATAGAAAATAAAGGTCAACGCCTTAGAAATCAGCCTCTTCGAGGGGGCAACCTCGTTTACATTACACAAATGAACAATTCTTGGATGATACAAATTCAAGACCTCCTTTCTATATATAGGAGTCTAAGGGTTCATAATATAATCAAAGTTGACCTAAAAATAATAATGTAAGGGCACAACCATAACAATAGAGGGATTTTGTGGGGCACAATAATAACAATATGGTGACTACATGGGCACAACAATATAATAAGGGGGTTGCCCTAATAAAAATAAGGGGTTACACTAGTAGTATAGGGACCTAACATGCCCCTTTCCTTCAAAAAGTGTTGCCCTCTACGCTTGAGTAGTTCTAGATGCTTCTATATAAAATTCTTGTCCTCCCATGTGGAATCTTCAGAGGGTAAGTTCTTCCACTTGATGAGATACTCTGAAATTGATTGATTTCATAACTATTGGGTTCTTGTCTCCGTGACTTCTTTCGCTTCTAATATGATTTTTACTTCCTCGTTAGGTTCCGACAATATTGTTTGAACTGAGAGCTTGTCACCTATAACATTCTTTAATGAAACATGGGAAACTGGGGGCACTCGAGAAGATGTAGGAAGCTCCAATTTGTATGCCATAATACCAATCTTCTGCAGCGCCTTGTAAGGACCATAACACTTTGGTGATAATTTATTATCCTTCTTAGCTTGCTTGAGGGAAATTTGTTTGTATGGTTGTATTCATAAAAAAGCCCAATCACCTACATCAAAAATTCTTTCACTGCGATGTTGATATGTTTGTTTTTTCATTCAATTCTACACCAAAGTGCAGTTATCCTTTAAAAGTTGGAAAACTTGTTGTTGATACTCGATGTGATCTTTCATTGCTTGAACCTTTTTCTTCTTGATATGTCCTTGTATATTGAGAGTTTGAGCAGTGGTAATTCTTGCCAATCCATTACAAGATATGGTCAGATTCATTTATTGATTCCCTATGCGATCTTTCACTTCTTGAACCTTTTTCTTCTTGATATGTCCTTCTATCTTGAGAGTTTGAGGAGTGGAAATTCTTGCCAATGCTTTACAAGATATGGTCGGATTCATTTCTTCTTTATATAGGATTGGTTACTGGTGTATATCCTCTTATTTTGATGTTTCTTGATCCTTTTCTTCCTCCACTTCACAATCTCTGTAAAATAATTTCTTCTCAGCACACTTATGACCTTTAGTGTATTTGTTATCACAATTGTAACAAAGCCCTTTTTCTCTTTTTTCTTCCAACTGTTGTGGTGTAAACCTTGTAGGCTGTGGAAGGCTATGAGAAAAAAACACTTCCATATTTTTAGTTGTGAGTGGTTGGATTCCTTGTTTCCATAATTCCGTTTCAATTTTTCTTTCCAACCTAAGTGCCTTCTCCAATGAATAAGGTTCCCAAAGACGAACCTCATGTTGAATGTTATCCTTTAATGTCCCTATGAATAAATCAATCCTTTGCTTCTCTGGAATATCATTTACCCTTATATTAAATTTTTCGAAGTCTTCAACGTGCTCTGCCATTGAACCCTTTTGTTTGAGATTTATCAATTGGCTAAAGAAGGTGTTTCTCTTTGTATCCTCATAATGTGTTATCATTTCCTCCGTGAAAATTGACCAGGTAACAAGTGGTTTATGAGAACAAAGCCCTCTATACCATACAAATTGATTTGGTTCTAAATATAAAGATGCAATATGTACCTGTTGTAACAATTGTACATCATGTAGATCAAAATATTTCTCCATGTGTAGTATCCAATTACTAGATCCTTGCCATCAAACTTCCTCATATCTCTTTTTCTTGATTTTAGGATCTCAATCTTGCATCTAATGTATCTCTCCCATTTCTGATCTCCAAGGTCCAAAATTGTGATCTGCTATAGCCCTCTATGTACTCTTTCTAATTCCACCAGTCTGATCAATATTGGATTCTCCAAGAAATATTCATGCCCAATCTCCCAAGATGACCTGATTATATACCGTTTCATTAGATCAAACTTGTACAAAGTGGTAGGTGTGATTGTTTCAACCTTCAGACCTAAAATGGATATAAAGAAAAATACAGTCTATCTTATTTCATTACATTCTTATGCAATTTTAATATGATACGTAGATAGAAAGTTATGACAATTTTTCGAAGGTCACCTGTTTGGGATGTAAATCAGGAGCTTGGAAAAACAAAAACTTATTTGGATCATATCTCCCACAATATAAAGAGAGAAGATCTGAAATGTAGACGCAAGCTTCCGTAAGTTTTCGGCTCAAATGGGTTTTAGTTTCAGATTCTGAAACTTCATAGAAACAAGTTTATAGGGAACATGCCACGATGACTTGTTTGAAGTGGAATTCTGGAGCTTGCCAAAATCCTAACTTCCTTATATCATATCTTTGAAAGTATAGAGATACAAGATCTGAAATTCGGACCCAAGGTTTAAACCGATTTTGGCTCAAATGGATTTGTTTTTTACCTTCTGAAACTTTGTAGTGAAATCGTTATAGTGAACATGCCACGATGACCTGTTTGGAGCAACAAAACCCTAGAATCCAAAGCGCTAATACCAAATGTTATGAAACCAACTCATAAAAAGATAGAAAAGATAGATCAACGACTTCAAAATCAGCCTCTTCGAGGGGAAAACCTGCTTTACATTACACAAATGAACAATTCATGGATGATACAAATGACTAGAAATCCTTTCTATATATAGGAGTCTAAGGGGTCCCAATATAATCAGAGCCTACATAGCAATAATATTGTAGGGGCACAACAATAACAATAGTGGGCTTCTATGGGGCATAATAATAACAACATGGGGAATATATGGGCACAATAATAGAATAAGGGGGTTGCACTAATAACAATAAGGGGTTACACTAGTAGTATAGGGACCTAACACTGAGGAAATTGACAAAGGAAATGGCTAAGACTTTGGAAAGGAAAATGACTTTTTTGGCATGATTATTACTGAAAATAATGGAAATTAGGATAAAAGGGAGGTGAAAGGTCACAAGTTGCATGTGAGGAGGAAAATGAAGGAAAATAATGGAAAATGAAGAAAATAGAGGCCTCATTCATAAAAAGGCTTATGAGGATTATTTGGTAACCTTTTTTCAGTTTAGCTTTGGAGCTCTATCATTATTCTGTCTCTCACACACACTCTTGGACACTTAGAGTTTCTTGGAGCACTTTGGCATTGGAGTAAGAAAGGAAAAGAAGGCAAGAGGAAGCAAAGATCAAGCAGTGAAAAACAAGATCAAGAAGCTACAACAAGCTTCATTGTACGTATTGACTTGCATGCGTATTTTCCTTAATAGATTTGGCATGCATGGGATTGCATGTGTTTCTTTTATACGATGGTATGACTTTTTCCAGGTGTGACCATATTTTCACTCTAGCCTTGTCATTTCCTGATAACTTTGATAAGATGGGTTATCTCATTCCGTTCATGTGGGATGGTGGGATTGGATTCGAAGTTGAGTGGGGTGGATCTCCAAAATGACAAAAACATGGTCTGAGTTGTCCCTGAACTGGAGAGAGGATAATCAAGCCACTGGCCTAGTAAGCCCCAGACGAGACTTTGGATTGTGGTAAATCCATTTTGTGCACCTAGGTAGGCCTAGGAACCCTTGCTAGTGAATTGTCTGGAGATTATGTATCGGTGTATCGCTTAGTGATCCCTTGATCGGACTGCGGATGCACGATAAATCCTGAGAGACTAGGAGGCACTCAAATTCTTCATCATGTAGGTAGAGAACTCTGGTGGCATCCATGTTGATTGGTGCTTTTTGATGTGTTCTATGAGTCCCACATTCATGCTTGGAATATGGCACGGGGGTTATTGCTTGAAGAGATTCTTGGCTCAGCCAATATATGGTTGGGTGTAATGTGGTAGTCCCATCTTCGGTTGGTTCATTGCATCGATTAATGAGAAATTCATTCCCTAGATTTTCATGTGTAAATGTACTGATGTATGTGCGGAATTTAATGGCTGATATGTTTATGGGAATTTAGTTCCTTTTATGCTGGTTATATGTAGAATTTATGGAAACAACTATGTATGGATCTCAGCATGTTTTTACTTGTATATGACTAGATAATCTGTATATGACCTAATAGAGGATAATGCAGTAATTGACATGAGGGAACAATGGTGCATGGATATTCTTAGATAAGTATGAGATCCCTGCACTTAATTCTCTTGTTTACACTTGTAGGTTACATGTTGATGATGTGTTTGATGAAAGGCATGTCATGGCTAGTAGGGGTATGGTTATGGTATTTTTCAATTTATTTCTTTTACATCATTGGTTCCCTATACTTTTACTGATTTTAACCTAACACTCCATTCTAGGCAGCGGCTTGGACTCTCGGTCTAAAAAAGTGGCTTAAATCCCAGGGTCACCGGCAAAGAACTGGCAATTTTGCTCCCTGGTCACTGGAAGGCAAGCGTGTGAGAGTGACTTTAGGTTGTTTTTCACTCCCTTCCCATAGGATGATAGTGACTATGGCCTAAGAGATCCAAAACAACAGTGTGACCCAGGGACAAGTTGTTTGAGTTGCTAACTTGTCTCTTGAGGGTTATGTTGATGATGTTGGATGACTTTGTGTGATGTTCTATTGATTCCACTTCCTTAAGGTCACATTGGAGGTTGAAAATGATCATAGTAGCCTCTCATATCATGTTTACCTCGGTTGGCATGGTTACTTAGGTGGATGTGGGAGGAGGGTGTTACTGAGTGGTATCAGAGCATGGTTCAACTCTCACATTGGATGGGAAGTATGTGTTGGTCAATCATGCATATCAGTCACATGTGTGTCTCTTACACTTGAATTTCATGTGCTTGTTGCATTGTCTTGATGATTGATTATGGTTGCATTATGGTTGTTATGGATAATTTGATATTGATTTCATGAAATGTATTTGTCTGAGTATGTGACCATTTGCATATGGATTATATGTCACTTACATGTTGATTTTATGTCACCTACTTAGATCCTTGTATGTTAGGTTACATTAATGAATATGTTGATTACATGTATCACTCTTGTAGGTTGATTACAAGAATTGATTGCTTATGTTCGACTACATGCAGATATGCATATGTGTAGTTGATTAGGAATTGCTTATGCATGTTGTTCGTTGCATGTGGGAATGTGTACAATGGATTAATGGTTGTTTTCATGCATGAGATAAAAGCATGCATTATTGATATTGCCTTACATTGATGACGAGACCCTAGTAAGAGTGATTTTTATGTGTTAATAAATTTATTTGCGTATGTCTATGCTATTATAATTATGTTATACATGTATCACATTGATTTGGTGACCTTGTAGTCAAGGTATCCTCCCCGATATATACTGAGGTACGTTGGTTTATGGTGATTTGGTTTATCTGACATATTTTTCATTGCAGGAAGAAATATCAAATTACTAGCAAGATGGTTTACTACAAAAACTCTCCCTATGAATCCAAAGAGCAGTATGGTGTTGGGAATCCTTCTGATTTGGTAGTTACACTCACAAACTTAAAGGAATAGATAAGGAGTTGTAAGACAGATAATGACTGGATCATACAGGAACAAGAGAAGTAAATAGATGTTAATGTTAAACTTCTTCAGAGTCTGTCGGAATTGTAGCGACAAGGGCCACTTCAGATCAGCCATGGACATGAGGGTGGAACTAATGGGGCATATGGCAGTAGGTCTCCTAGTAGATATAGGTTAGATAGATCCGATACAGTGAGAGATGGTAGGTTTTTGGACACTTTGGATAGGAGGGGCAATGAGTACATGTACTATTCTAGTTATGGTTTTGACACACTTGAAATTATGTCTCTAATTTGTTTTCTATTTAATCCTTTTCCATTGTTTGCCTCTTCATTTGGTCTTGATGATGAACCACACTATTTGGTTCAAAACGCATCAGCCAAAAGTTTCACTTATGTGATTTCTACTGAAATAAATTTCATATGACATCATGATTGTCGTCACTATCATCCTTACAAGAGGATTCATGATAGGGGATACTTTTCGGATGAATTCAAGAAATAAAAACAACCTGCTTTTGATGGAGATTTGAAGAAGCCAGAAGATGGAGAGGCTTGAATACTTGGGATGAACAAATTCTTTGAGTTGCATGAGTACACAGATAACATGAAAGCCAAAATATCCATCTTCAGCCTAAAAGATAAAGTAAACATCTCGTGGAAAGACGTTAAGCGGTTTAGAGACATCAATACAAATGACTTGAGTTGGCGAAATTTCAAGAGGCTTTTCAGGAAGAAATACTTGTCAGAGAGGCACTACGACAGTAAGGTTAAAGAATTCTATGAGCTAAATATAGGATCAATGATAGATGAAGAGTATTCGACCAAGTTTCTGGAGCTATTGAGGTATGTACTGTATCTTACTGATGAGAAGGCTAAAGTTCATAGATTTGTTAGTGGTTTTCCATTATCATTTAGAGATCAGATTAAGTATGATGAGCCTCGGTCACTTGAGGAAGTTATTGGGAAATTGAAGCATTGCTATGAACATTCAAAACATAAGGATAATTCGCAACATCAATGGAATGTAAAAGAAAAAGGTAGAGGTAAATGATAGCCTAAGAGGACACGACCTCAAAATGCAGATAGCAAAGAAAATATGGCACTACAAAAGAAATTTAATGTAGCTAGACAGGGACATGGGTCACAAGAGTAGTAGAAGCAACATAGAGGTGAGGGCACTAGTCAGTTGGAGTGTTGGACATGTGGTGAGGAATAGCTTAGGAGATATTTTCTGCAACATCACGGTGGAAGGCCTAAGATATAAAGTGCACAGGAGGCGCAGACTGTTGGGGATGTTGCGTAGAGAATTCCTCGTACCTAAGAAGCAATGGACAACAGGTACGCAGAACACCAAGCATCTATTATTGAGATGGAAGGTAAGATTTGTGATCAAGTTATTTCTATTTTGATTGACCCTCGATCTAATTATAGCTATGTTAGTCCTTACTTGGTGGATAAGTGTGGTTTGAGTAATGAATTTCATGCATAATCTTGGTTAGTGCAATTGGCTATAGGTACAAAGAAGTAAGTTCATCATTGGTTAAGATCTTCAGTATTTGAATTGAATGGTATGCCTACCGCAACACATTTGAATGTATTACCATTGTGTTCATACAGTATGTTGTTTGGCATGGACTAGTTGTATTTTCATAGAACCAAGGTAGATTGTTATGACAAAGCTATTGAGTGTGTTCATCACAATGGGAAACCAAGAGTTTTGTAGGGTAAGAAGATAGCCACATCAGTTAGGATGGTGATATCTATGCAAAAAAAGCGTAAATGCAGGAAAGGGTGCAAGCTATTTGTATTACTCATTTCTAGTGATAAGGGTAAGGAGTTTGAGGATGCAGAAATGTTGAATAGGTACCCAGTTTTGCAGCAGTTTCAAGATGTATTTCCTAAAGACATTACAAAGTTTCCACCCCATAGGGAGGTAGACCTTTCTATTGAGTTAGTGCGAGGGGAAGCTACAACATCGAAAGCACCTTACAGTATGAGAAAACCCGAGTTGGTTGAGTTAAAGTTGCAGATGAAGGAAAGGTTGAACAAGGGACAAATTAGGCCAAGTGTATCACCTTAGGGCACACCGGTATTGTTCGTGAAGAAGAAAGATGGTACTCTCATATTATGCATTGGTTATAGGTAGTTGAACAAAGTGACCATCAAGGACATGTACCTTTGCCAAGGATTGATGACTTTTTCGATCAGATGAAGGGAGCAATAGTTTTTTTGAAGATTGATCTGAGGTCTGAATACCATCAGGTATGCATCAAAGAGGAGGAAATTTACAAGACTAATTTGAGGACTAGGTATGGGAATTATGAGTTTATTGTTGTTCCATTTGGCTTAACTAATGCTCTAGCTACATTCATGTGTTTTATGAATAACGTATTGTGTCCATATTTGGATAAGTTTGTTATTGTGTTCATTGATGATGTACTAGTATATTGTAGAAATGATCAAGAGCATGTCGAGCATTTAGCAACAGTGTTGAGGTTATTGAGGGAGCAACAATTGTATGCTAAGCTCAGCAAGTGTAGTTTATTTCAGACTGAGGTGCACTACTTTTGGCATGTTGTCACCAAGGAAGGCATTGTAGTAGAACTAGAGAAGTTAAGGGCCATCATGGAGTGGGTAGCTCCTAAGAGCGTGGATGAGATGAGATCTTTCATGGGTTTGGCAGGCTATTATCGAAGGTTCATAAGGAACTTCTCATAGACTTCTTATCCTATGACATAATTGTAGAGAAAAGGTAAGAAGTTCGAATTGATAGAGTAGTGTGAGGCTAGCTTTGAGCAACTCAGGAAGTTCTTAACACATGCACCAATGTTACAAATTGCAGATGCAGACAAGGCATTTGTGATATGCACATATGCTTGTAAGAGAGGGCTTGCTGGAGTCCTTATGAAGGATGGACAAGTGGTATGCTATGAGTCTCAGAAACTAAACAAGCATGAGCAGAACTACTTGACACAGGATCTTGAGTTAGTAATGATCATATATGCATTGAGGATGTGGAGACACTATCATATGGGAAGGAGGTTTGTACTTATGAGTGATGACATTGGGTTGAGGTATTTGTTTGACCAGCTGAATCTAAATGCGATGTAGGTTAGATGGTTGGCCACGATTAGAGAGTTTGATTTTGATATCTGGTACATCAAAGGTAAAGAGAATAGGGTGGCATATGCTCTTAGCATATGGGTAAAAGTACATCACTTGGTAGCTATGAGATTCTATGGGAAAATATTACAGGATAAGATCTTGCAGGTAGGTCAGCAAGATGTCAGGTATATGGAGATTGTGCACAGGTTGTAGCAGGGTGCAGGTATAGGTACAAGCAGTGGTACAAGTATAGGTAGAAGTACAGGTATAGGCACTGGTATAGGTACAGGCGTAGGTGCACAGGGTATGGATTATTATCTTACAGCTAATGGATTGGTCAGGTTTTGAGACATGATATATGTATCGGATAACAGTGAGCTCAAGAAGGTGATCTTGAGGGATTTTCATGTGAAGCCTTATTTAGGTCACCCATGTTATCAAAAGACATTGACAGCGGTGAAGAGATTCTACTATTGACCCAATTTGAAGAGGGATGTAGTAGAGTTTGTGGCTAGGTGTTTTGACTATCAGCGAATGAGAAAAGAGTGTAAACATCGAGGTGGACTATTACAGTGGATCACGATTCCAGAGTGGAAATGGGAGGTCATTTCCATGGATTTAATCACTGGGTTTCTGAAGACAATCAAACAACATGATTCCATTATTGTTATTCTGGATAAGTTAATGAAGGTCTCACATTTCATTCTGGTGAAGTCTACATTCTCAGCTAGCGATGTAGCACAGGTATTCATCATGGATGTGGTTAGGCTGCATGGTGTTCCAAATAAGATTGTGTCACATAGGGATGTGAAGTCCACTTTCAAGTTTTGGAAGGAGTTATTTACAAGTTTGCACACAGAGTTGGCCTTCAACACAGCTTATCATTCGCACATAGATGGATAGACAGAGGGGGTTAACATGATATTGGAGGACATGTTGAGGATGTATGTGATGCGTCAACAACGAAAATGGGAAGAGTATCCCCCTTTGTTAGAGGTTGCATACAACAACAGATATCAAGTGTCATTGAGGATGAGTCGTTTCAAGGCATTGTATCAACGGAGTTGTAACACTCCCATCATCTGGAATGATCTGGTTAATAGGGTATTGATTGGACCAGATATGTTGGCAGACATGGAACAGGATATGAAGGTGATAAAGAAGAATATAAAGGTAGCGTAGGATAGGCAGAAGAGTTATGCAGATAGGAACAGGTTGTTCAAGGAGTTCTAGGTTGGGGAAAAAGTGTACTTGCACATCAAATCGAGGAAGATCTCCTTCTAGATTATATCATGTGCTAAGCTGGCACCATGATTTTGTGGATCCTTTAGTATCATTGAGAGGATTGGGCCAGTAGCCTGTCAAATTGTACTACCTCTAATGGTGAAAGTACACAATGTTTTCCATGTATCTTTGCTTAGGAAGTATGTTAAGGATGTTAATCATGTGATTGAATGGTCTGTATTGCAGGTGGAACCAGATGGAGAATTCAAGTCGAAGCCTTAGTGTATATTCCAGCAAAAGGTGATCATTCTCTAGAACTGAGCGATCGAGCAAGTTAAAGTGCAACGGAAGCACTTTGGGCCCGATGAATCTACATGGGAGATGGCAGATCAGATGTGGGCTATGTATCATTCCTTGCTTTCTAGTTGAGGCAAAGTAGCTTCGATATGGTGGTTTCTTATATGCTTTATGGTGGTTGGTATATGCTTTATGGCGGTTTGGCATGTGCTTTATGGTGGTTTGATATATTCTTTATGGTGGTTGATATATGCTTTATGATGGTTTGGTATATGTTATATGATGTTTTGCTATATGCTTAAATATGGTGTTTAGTATATGTTTTAATATATGTTTTGGTATATGATTGGTATATGGTTTTGATATCTATTTTGATGATGTTGTTATATGTACACATGTATATGGATGTAAATACTACTACGATCTATGTTCTAATGCTCCACTATGCAGTATGGATGTCATGTTATTATGATTATGCCATAATGTTACTATTCTATCATGTGGTTATGTTATCATGATGTTACGATGTTAGGTGGATTGGTACTCAGCAGGATTATCGTTATAAATATCATAATGAGTTGTGTTATAAAGCTCCACTCTGAGGTATGTTGTCATGTAGTCATGACGTTTTGTCTTAAGAATGTCAATCATTGTAAATACTGCAATGATCTGTGTTATAAAGCTCCATGACAAGTATGTCTTCTTTTAGCAGGTTGCTGAGGTATATGTGTGACTAAACACTAAGGAAAATGTCCCCCAAGGAAGAGGGTTTTGTAATAGCCCTCGTTAACATTCCATGTAATAAAAGTTAAAAACAATAACCACGATCGATGGGACACTTACTCCAAGCTGAATGTTGGGCAAGACATCCTAGGAGGTGTTCATTTGGTTGTTTATGGCTAAGGAAATTGGAAAATGTTATGACTAAGAATTTGGAAATGAAAAATAGAATATTTGGCACAATTATTTATGAAAATAATGGAAATTAGGAGAAACGAGAGGTGAAAGGTCACAAGTTGCATGTGAGGAGGAAAATGAAGGAAAATAATGGAAGATGAAGAAAATAGAGGCCTCATTCATAAAAGGCTTATGAGGATCAGTTGGTAACCTTTTGTCAGTTTAGCTTTGGAGCTCTCTCATTATTCTCTCTCTCTCTTTTGGTCACATAGAGTTTCTTGGAGCACTTTGGCATTGGAGCAAGAAAGGCAAAGAAGGCAAGAGGAAGCAAAGATCAAGAAGGGAAAGGAAGGATCAAGCAGTTACAACAAGTCTCATTATAAGTATCAAATTTCATGTGTATTTTCCTTGCTAGATTTGGCATGCATGGGATTGCATGTATTTTTTTCTACCATGGTATGGGTTTTTCCAGGTGTGACAGTATTTTTAGCCTAACCTTTCCATTTCCTGATAGCTTTGATGAGATGATTTCTCTCAGTCAGTTTATGTGGGATGGCTGAATTGAATTCAAAGTTGAGTGGGGTGGATATCTGAATTGAAAAACACATAGTTTGAGTGGCCCTTGAACCAGACTGAGGATCACGAAGCCACTGGTATAGTAACCCCTGAACTAGACTGTGGGTTGTGGTAAAGCCAGATTATCTTCCTCGCTCGGCCTAGGAATAATTGTCATTGAATGGTGGGATATACGATAAAGCTAAGAGGTGTATTTTCTCTCCGTTGGACCTAATGGTCCCAAGATGGGATGCATAGTAAATCCTGGAGAGTATGTCTCGGTCTAGGGCCTAGTGATACCTAGATCAGACTGTAGATGCAAGGTAAAGCCTGAGAGACTAGGAGGCACTCAAATTCCTCATGGTGTAGGCAGAGAACTCTGGTGGCATCCATGTTCATTGGTTTTTTTATGTGTTCTATGAATCCCACATCATGCTTGGAATATGGCACAACAATGATTAGCTGAAGAGAGACTTGGCTCAACCAATCTATGGTCAGGTGGAACGTGGTAGTCCCATCTCTGGTTGGTTTATTGCATCCATTAATGAGAAATTCATTCCCTAGATTTCCATGTGTAAATGTATTGATGTGTATGTGGATTTTGATGGCTGATATGTTTATGGTAATTCTATTCCTATTATCTTGGTTATATGTACATTTTATGGCAATAACTATATATGCCTCTCACCACGTTTTTACTTGTATATGAATGGATAATGTGTCTATGACCTAATAAAGGATAATGAAGCAATTGACATGAGGGAAAAATGGTTCATAGTGATTCTTAGATAAGTATGAGTTCCCTTCACTTAGGTATGTTATCTACTCCTCTAGGTTACATGTCGATGATTTGTTTTACGAAATGCCTATCATGGCTAGTAGGGGTCTTCTTTTTCTCTTGTTCAGTTTATTTCTTTTGCATCATTGTTTCCCTATATTTTTATTAATCCTAACCTAACACTCCATTTCAGGTAATGGCATGGGCTCTGGGATTGAAAAAGTGTCTTAAATCCCGGGTTCATTAGTACAAAACTCATAATTTTGGTCCCTCGTCACTAGGAGGCAAGCTTGTGAGAGCAACTTTAGGTTTGCTGGTCACTCCCTTATACCATAGCATGAAAGTGACTATGGCCTAAGAGATACATAACGATATTAGGACCCATGGACATGTTGTCTGAGTGGGTGACTTGTCTTCTGAGGGTTATGTTGCTGATTTTGGATGATTGTGTGTTATGTTCCATCAATTCCACTTCCTTAAGGTCACACACAAGGTCAAATCTGATCATAGTAGCCTCTCATCTCATGTTTACCTCGGTTGACATGGTTACTTATGGGGATGTGGGAGGAGGTTGTTACAGGGAGCTTTACCCAAGCTGGAATCACTATTGGGACATACTCATCTGGGTTGAAGTTAAGTGTCCACTTTTTCGAATACATCCTTCTCACCCAAGAAAATCGAAACCATTAACAAATATAACATATTTATTCTTATAGAGCTCAAACAAGAATTCAAAAGAACCATTTCCAACTACGAATATTGTGATGTTATATTTCATATTAGGCTTCCAAGATTTCTCAGTCCATTCCTTGATCAATATTGGTGAGGGATACATGCCCAAAAATTTCCCTATGAGGGCCTGTTTTAAGTAAGACAATGTGGTGCAGCTAGCCCCAATCGGGAGAGCAACGTCTCAAAGTTCCCTATTTCTTTTCACAAATTTGGACTGATTCCTGACAGATTTTCGATGATATGGTAGAGAGGCCACCAAACCTTGGAAGTTCGTTGCCACATATTCCAGAGAAGGAGGAACAAGAGGGGGAAGGGTGCCCAATATAATATGTTTCTTCACATATTTTTTTCTTTGATAATTGAATAACATAGTGATATTTTTCTAGGTGTTCATTTATGTTTGGGTACTAATCATTGACTCAAGTTAATGGAATTTACAGATTTGGAAAGCTACAAATGAATAATGATATGTCAATCATATCTCGATAGTCCTCCTCAAACAACTAAAGGTCCATCACGTCTAAGTAGTCAGTTGTAGAGAAAGGTTAAGAAATGATAAATCTCAATATGCTATGAAAGTCCTATGGAGTTCTCTTACTTATCAAACAATGATACTAAAATCAAATATAAAGCTATGATAACTTTGATCAATAGGATCCCTGCCTCTAGATAGAGGATGAACACTCAAGGCCTTTAAGGAGCCAACCATTATGGAATAGGAATTTGTCCAATTGCAATGCCATGTGGGCCTCCCTAACCCTTCTATTTTTCTAGGTATATATACCCACCTTCATAGCCGCATCTATAAAATCCTAGTCTGATATCAAATATTCCATACAATCCCTGAACAGATCCCAAACTAGAGATCCACCCCTTTTTTCTGATGCACTGAGCGTTGTATTAAAATCTCCTCTTACTATGCAATTTTAATGCCTCCCTGTTGATGTTATCTCTTCTCTAGGATCCCTAAACTCTCCCTTCTGCCTATACATAATGAGAGTGTACACATTTATCACAATAATTCTTTCATCGTTTACCTTGTTATTTAATACTACTAATATACAAAACTAGTGCTTCACACTCTCGACAAATGAAAAGTAAGAAGGGGACTAGAAAATAGAGAGACCTACAGATGCACCTCTTGCCTACTATACAATACCGACACTATCTTTCTAGAAATATGGAGCTAAATTGAAAACCCTTTGTTTCTCCATTTCCATCTATTGTAGAAAAACAATTCAAAGGCATTCGTGTTTAACCAAGTCTTTTATAGCCAACGATTTAACAATTCTCTCCAAACCCTTATAATTCCAAGATCAAGTAATCATTTTGAGTTGTGGGTTTGTGACAACCCACCCTCCTTTCTAGTTTTACCTTTAGTCCCTTTGTATTTAAAATCTCTATTGCTATGTGTTTATTTCCCAGTTTTTTATTTTGATGTGCTTACTTCTCCCTTAGGGTTTATGTTTTTGGCCTTCCTTTTCTTCATGAACTTTCGGTTTCTTGACTACTACCTTCATTTTCCCAAAGAATATTTTGGGCCATATGCCTTATAAGTACCTTAACTATCTCCTTTGCCATATTCGATGGACTTTGTTGTTGAAGAGGGGTCTTTGGAATGGGAAGAACTACATTTTTGGGTATCAAAAACAAAGGACCATTCCTCAGAGGAGTGTTCTCCTTCATTTCTCCCTCCATTTCTTCTTCTTTGTCCCTGCTATGAACTATCGCTTGTCCTTCTCCCTGGCTTTCCTCATTCTCGCTAGGCTCTTTATCTTTATCTAACACATTTAAGGGGTTTGATTATATTTTCATCATGTTATCTCTTTTATTCATTCGAGTTTAACTCGAGAAACAGAGCCCTTATTCCGCTTATTTTTCTGATTATTCCATTGAATTTCAGTAGGCGCAGGGTGTTCGGAACTAGATACTAGAGGTTTCTTCAAACAATCTTAAGAAAATTGACTATATTCATGACACTGCTTGCATTTAAACAAGATTTGTTCACTCTTCAATACTTGTCTGTTTTTCCAATCTCCCAAGGTTAAGTTAACTTTTGTTGGGAGCCCTTTCTATAGGTCCACCTCCACATATATCTTTGCATAGGAAAACTATGACCTGCTTGGTTTATCTATATCTAGTATATATTTCCAACCCCATTGCCAATTGCGTTAAAGAAACCATCACTCCAACATGGCATAGGGAGACGAGGGAGCTTCACCCAGGAAATAATTGTTGTTGGGACATCTTCATCTAGGTTGAATTTAGGTGTCCACTTATTCAAATACATCCCTTGAGACCCAAGAAAATAGGGATGATTACAAAATATCACATCTCTATTCTTACAGAGCTCAAACAAGAATGTGAAAAACCCATTTCCATTTGTGAATATTGCAATGTTACCTTTCATATTAAGCTTCTAAGAGCTCTTGGTCAATGCCTTGATCGATATCAGCAAGGGCCACATGTCCAAAAATTTCCCTACCAGCGCTCGTTTTGAGTAAGCCAACATGGTGCACCTATCCCCAATTGGGATAGTAATGTCTCAAACTTCCTCGCTTCTTTTCACAAATATGGACGGATTCCAGATATATTTTCGACACATGGGTAGAGAGGCCACCAAATCCTAGAAGGTCACTACCTCATATTCGAGAGAAGGGGGGCGAGGAGGGGTATGGCCCCATTCCACATACGCTATCAGCTGAGGTTTCAGCAAAGGATTAAAGGGGGTTTATTACTGACAAAAAAAAAAAAAAAACTTTTATTTTAACTATGTAATTAGTGAGAATAACTTAAAATTTTAAGTAATTAATATATTCATTAAGTGCGTGAATAAAAATATAAAGTAATTTGAAAAACGTTTCCATATTAATCTCATTAATTGGAATCATATCATAATTAAAAATATTTCGTTCAAAGTAGCTTCATTAATTATATCTTTAATTATTAATTTTCAAATTGGTGATATTACATCGGGATTTGATCCATTAAATAATGTTATATTATCAATCATTAAAGACATAGGAAGTTGGATTTTGATCCATTTTAGTTATGAAGATAATAAATTAATCATTAGCTTTCATTGTGAATTGACATTTTAAATTATTTAACAATATCCACGTGATTAACATTTAAAATCAATAATGAAAAGGTCTTCACTCCATAAAATTAAAATAGTAATAAACTGTGAAATATTCACTCGATGACATTAAACTATATAGAGAACCTTCATCAACTAGGAAGTGTAATACCTCTTTATCATAACTAAACACCTACCTAGATCCATCTTAACCTTGGATCTATCAAGTGCCAAGACAAAAATTTTAGGAAAGGTTTGCACCTCGAGAGATTGGATCTCTCTCAACACTTAATAGATCTAGGATTAATATGGATCTAGGATGGTTATATAATACTATATATTTGTATATATGTACCTCTTTCTTATTCCCTTTTGTCTATCACACCTCCAAACATACACATTATCTCTATATATCTATCTCTTTCTCTTCCTCTCTCTTTCTCTCCCCCTCCCTCTCTCTTCCCCTTCTCTCTCTCTCTCTCCATTTCTCCCTTATCAATCCCTCTCTCTCTCCACCTTTCTCCCTATAGGTCTTTCTTCTTCCCTCCCTCTCTCTCCCCCTCAAACTCCATCTCTCTCCCAATATATTTCTCTCTCTCCTTCTCTCTATTAATTCCCCTCTATCTTCCTATGTCTATCTGTCATTCTCTCACACCTCCCCCTATCCCTGCCCCCCATCACTCTCTCTCCTTCTTCCCTCTAACTCTGTCACCAACTCCCTCCCTCTCTCCTTCTCTCTCTCCCCTCCATCTATGTGTCTCCCTCTCTCTTTCTTCCCCTTATCTCCCCACCTCTCTCCTATCCTCTCTCTTCCCTCCTCTCTCCCTCACTCTCTCCCCATATCCCCATTTTCACTCCCTCTCTTTCTCCACCTCTATCTCTCTATTTATTTGTTCTTTCCTCCCTCTCTCCCCCCCTCCAACTACATCTATCTCTCACTTCCTCTCTCATTTTCTCTCTCCCCTCCACTTTGTATTCCTTCCTCTCTCTCCCCCTCTCTCTCCCACTTCCCTCTCTCTCCGCCCTCAAGTTTTGTCACTATCTCCCTCCTCGTCACTCTTCATCACTCCCTCTCTGCCTCCCACTCTCTCTTAAATTTGATTCCATGATATTGTGTTTAAGAATGTATCTAAACTAAAAGAATCAATTGGTTGTAAAATATTAAACCTATATTTTGGATCAATCATATCAAAGAAAACATAATAATTAAAAATTTAAAACAATCATGCACTATCTTTTCTCTATTATAGTAAGTCACTTTGTTTGGTCTCATCCCTTGGATCCTTATTTAAGATGGATCTATGTTGGTTCTTAGTAATATTATTTATAGAATGTACATTTCACATCTTTATATATAAAGTATTCTCATTTTTTATTTTATTGAAACTTTGATTTAATTTCTATGAGAATATTCTTAGTAGTTGATGAGCCCCAAAAATGGACAATTATTTGGGCTCATTCAACCTTCTAATTTGACTTAATCCACCATTCTCATTGGTTTATTGCATGTTTTTTATTATTTTTATGTTAATAGAGTGAATTTGGTTAGTCATTATGCCAACAAGTCTAATGGGTGCTTTGTGTAGCCTTTTTGGTCAACTTGGAGACAAAATTGAAGGTCTTAATGAGCACTTGGCAGCCAAATTCGTGGGAGAACAAGCTAGAGGATTTGTAGGAAGGTGTCCCCCTCATTTATGGGCCCTTACCTCGAATTCTCCACCATCAGCTCGGAGTTCAAAGGCCACCAAATCAATGAGCACAAGGGCAGCCAAGCAAGTCAAGTAGGACTGTTGTTAACTACAAGTCTTGGGCAGCCAAGTCCCTAAATTTTAGGAGGACTGTTGGGTCCTCAAATTGTATAAATAAGAAGGCTTAGGACCTCATTTTGGTTAGCTAGTTGGTAGTCATTTTTGTAGCTAGTGGTTAGTCATTTTTGTTAGCTAGTTAGTCAATTTGGGTTTTTGCTCTTTGTAAGCCAGTTTTGGCATGATGTTAGACTCATGATTATTTAATAAAGGCAGGCAGCTTTGGATTCAATTCTGAGTTTTTAAGGGAGCTATAGCTCTCAGGTTAGGGCCCAACCTGAGAGCAATAGACCTCCTCTTCCTTGTATTGTTATTTAACTTTCCTTTCAGCACTTTATTCCTCTGTTTTGACATGCATTTAGAATTTACAGTCTGCTGATTTGATTTCTTTTATGTGATTGAGTAGGATTAGTTTACAGTTCAAGTGCTTTTAGTTGCTTAGATTAGAGTAGGAGGATTGTAATCCATTAGAGCTCCAAAAAAGGTTGATAGTGCACTCGCTGCCATCTCTGTTTAGAGATTGGGGGTGTGGGCTGTACCAACCACCAAAAAAACGCAGTCTTATGCTTTCATGCAAGCTACCACACAGTCATTTCAATTGTAGATCCGTCCATGCATTGTTCTCTTGAGCACTACTGCTTCGTTGCAACACCATGCACGATTTTTCTCCACACTTTACATTGTTGTTCATTGGTTTAATAACACAGTTAGAATAGGTTGATGGAATTCTCGGTTTTGTGCAAGATATAGAGGATTTGTTTCTTTTACACTGCATATCATCACTTTATCGTGTTCTTTTTCTTCTCCACCACACCTGAAGCCACTTGCTCGACCTCTGTTCAGCTCATTAGCCTTCCAACCCATCTACTTCTCATGTAGCTCCATCTTTTCAACTTTTCCTTGCTTCCACCCTTCTATTCACCAACCAACTTCGTGCACTCTTTCTCCATCTTATTTCTCTATCCCTGAGCCATCACAAGCTCCATCTCCACCTTACCTATCCACCCATACCACTTCATCACTTCACCATCACCCAAAACTCCCACGGTAGGACATCCTGTAGAAGTTAGCAGACTTCCTGTAGAATTCCTGAGTTTCCTGTAGGATCCCCTGCAGACATCCTGTAGAAGCCTGCAAACTTGGTTACCGAGCACCTGAACATTGTAGACTTCTATGGACCGATGCTAGGGACCCTCTGGGACCTCTCCTAGCCCTCCTGACCTTTCCCAAGCTTTCTCTCCCTTCGCACCACCTCTGCACAGCCAAACCCTAATAAGAAACAAAACCATAATCACTCCAACCACTTAAGAAAAAATACAAAAACAATGTTCTTTTTAATGGAAGTAGTTTGAGTTCATGCATTTCACATCACTAGAAGTAATGGCATCATTTTTAGACATTTTCACTCTCACTATTGCATCATAGAGGTTAAACTAGTCAGATTAGGGTTTACTAGGGTTTCCTGTTTTGGTTGGCTTTCAGATCATTTTTGCAAAGTATATCAATTTCCCTTGAGATAGCCTTCGTCCATCATTTAGAAAGCTTCTTCTGAGAGCATATAGAAGTTGGCTTGAGCCCTAGCGGACTTGTGCCAGCTGACCAAGTGACAGCTGCGACAAGAGCTAATACTTGTGCATACAGCACCGTCGCTTCCAAGTTTGTACGAACTACCGGGTTGATAAAATTAGAGATAGGGAGCCCCAGGAGTTGTAGCATTATTGCTACAATACTGGAGCCCACCATCTTTTTGGCGCCGTTGCCGGGGAAGCGTCAGAGTATTAGTAATTGTTGATTTTCTTCTATTTTCCACTACAATCTTCTGCTAAGTAGTTTATTTCATTTCCATTCTGCAAAAGTAGCATAGACATTTCCTGCTTTCATAGATTAGCATTTCCCGCTGTCATAGATTAGCATTTCAATTCCACAATTTCATTTCTGCAAGCGTAGATTAGCATTTCAATTCCGCAAGCGTAGCCTAGCATTTCATTCCTGCAATTTCATTTGAGCAAAATAGATTAGTCCTTTCCTGCTTTCATTTCAATTCCGCATTTTCATTTTAGCAAGATAGTAAGTTGCAGTTCAATCTATTTCAGTTTTGCAGGTAGAAGTAGAAAAAAGAAAAAATCAACCAAAAAGATTTCATTTCATGTCTTGTAGGAGTAGAGATAAGTTAGAAAAATGATTGCACAACACCCCCACTGCTTCACACAGCCAACGTTCTCTCTTCTTCGATGGCTGTGATTAAAGAACCCCTGGGTGGACATCAAGGCATATTTAAAGAACCTCTAGGGGAGAAGAAGAATAAACCATTCCTCTGGAGCAAATGGCTACAAGCAGAAATGTTGGGAGCAGTCCCTTGTCCAAAGATGAATTTGAAAATCAAATTGAAGATTTCAAGAGTGATATGAGGCAGTTTCTTGCCATGCAACTGGATACCTTGCAGATCCAAAAGAAGCAAGAAGAAGCCAAGAGGGCTTTGGTCATTTTTTGTCCTAGGTGCACTAGAAAGCATCCTAGGAACGAATGTCCATTGTACTCCATAGAAGTGTGTTTTGTCTGTGAAGAATACCATCCTACAGATCAGTGCCCTTCCTTACCCAGATTCAAAGCTGCATATCAGAGAGCCAAAGGAGCCACTGAACCACTCTATTACATGAACCAAAGTTGGCCGCATGGACCTAGATCTTACCAGCAGGAACTGCAAGGGACACCCGAGACCTATTATGACCCCTATCAAGCTACTTTCATGCCTTCTTGGGCCCCCCTGCTCATCCTTCATGGTTCACACCTCCTCCTTGTTCCTTCACAGATCCATATTATGCCCAACCAGCTGCTCATTCGTTTCACTCTTATGCTCAGCCACGGCCTCAGTGGAATGCACCTCATCAGGGGTGGAGGCCCCAATACAACACTCCTCCCACTTCGTTTCCTCCACCACCTGCTCATCCACAACCATTGCCTCCTCCTCCACCAAGGCAACCCCAAATGCCTACCCAACCACAATGCCATCCATCTCCATCTCAATTTCACACCTCCACTCAACTACCCATACCATTTCCAAAGCCATACCATGGAGTAGCTCAACCCAATTGCAAATCTGAGGCACAACATGTGCAAATGACTCCTTTTGAGCTCAATGATGTTCACCAAAGCTCAGGAAGAGTGTTGCAAAACAGAGATTATATTGACAACATTGAAGGACCAAAAGAAAAAGAAGATTCAGAAGAGGAAATCAAAGAGCCATGGGCTTTACTTGATGAAGAGAAGAGATCAGAATCAGAGATCGAGAAAGCTTCCTCATGGTTACCATCAAATCTTCCATGTACTCAAGAGAAAGATCAACAAAAAGAGGAAGATCAGAAGGTCATGATAGAAGGTGACATGAAGAATGATCCAAATCAGCAAGATGACCAAGGATATCAAAGCTATATTGAGATATGGTTTCAGAAGGTCACTAAGTTGCAGCGGTACTCTCTTCCTCAGCTATGTTTGATCCCTTCAAAATCAGATCATTTGGTCTCTGAAATCTGGATCGTTGTCAAAGCATGTATTTCGACCCTTCACATCATCTTGTCTCTAATCTTGATGTGCACATGGCTCCATTGGAAGTATTCTTATACTTGAAAATGATTTTGTTTTTCAAGTAGGGTAGGGTAGAAAAAAAAAAGAAAAAAAAAAGAAAAAAGAGAAAAAAAAAGAAAAAGAAAAAAAATGAAAAAAGAGGAAAATAGAAATGTAAGGTGAAAACCTCCTCGGAGGCGCCTTAGATTGGCTCATTGATTGAAAACCTCCATGAGGCGGTCAATGGGTTGAAAAAAAAAGAGAAAAGAGAATAAGATTTTCGGGTGAAAACCTCCCTTGGAGGCGCCCAAGGCAGGCAATTAGGGTGAAAACCTCCATGAGGAGCCCTAGTTGTTTTTCAAAAAAAAGAAAAAAGAAAAAGAAAAATAAAAATAAAACTAATTCCATTGGCTAATTGCAGGTTGCAAGAAGGACGTTCATGACATGAGGAGCACTCAAATCAAGATCAAAGGAATTTTTCTTGTGCCTTCTACAGGAAGCTCTGTATTTCTACAGGAAACATCCTGTAGAACCTTTGGACGAGCCAAATCCAATTTTAAAAGTGAATCTAATGGTGGGAATCTGTTGATGAGGCCTACAAGCACTTGTGTGTCCATCCCTTTCCTTTCTCCATCATTTTTTCCACCTCATTGTGCTTCTCATTGTGCTTCTACAGGAACTTCCTGTAGAAATTGTGGGAAACTAGACATGGATTCCAAAAAGTGGTTTGGCGAACATTGTAGCTTCCTCAAGGGTTCAGAAGCCCTCATGAAATCTTCCAACTCCTCCTCCATCATCTCCATACCTGCATCACAGCCCAAGCTCAGTTTTCCCTTCCATGCAAACACATGCAAAGCGCCTTGAAGCAAAAACACATAAGAACAAAATTTGTTTTTGCCATAACTTGAAAACCATGCATCCATTTGAAAACCATTTTATGGGGAATTGTACAAGGGTGATGGAAACATGCTTGAGCAGTTTCAGCCAATTCGGGTGGACGGTTTCCAAGAAATCAGCCTCCATCACCATCAGCCATTTTTGCATTTTCTCCATAACCATGGATCCGTTTCAAAACCTGTTTCATGGGGATATGCATATGAGTGATGGTAACCTACCCAAGCAGTTTCAGCCGATTCCGATGCACGGTTTCCGAGAAATCGAGCTCTGAAATCTTCAACCATTTTCCATTTTTCTCGAAATCCGTGCATCCATTGATCACGAGTTTGCTATGGGAGATGCATAATGATGATAAGAACATGCTCACCGAGTTTTAGATCAATCCGGTTTACCATTTGAGAGCAATGGCGAAAACAAGTTCTGGTTTTGTGACCATGCAGCAGCAGCAGCTTGAAGGTGCAGATCTGAACGTGGAAATCATTGCATGCAGCTCAAATCCAGCCAGAGGACACCTGCACAAGGAAAAGCAATCAAATATTAGCAGCCAAGCCACATGCAATCAGAAAAACCAATGCATGCAGCAATGACAGGCCACAGCAGCTCACGGCAACCATTCAACTTCGAGGTATGTGACAAACTCATTCTTCTATTGCACAAATTTAATTTGAAAACTGCATGAATTGATGGAATGGTGGGATTAAGCCATGAATTATCAAGGTTAAGCTGATTGTCTTCTTTAGAACTCAGCCGGCAGTCACGCAGTGCACGTGGACAGTGGACTCACGTAAAAATTAAAAAAAAATTAAAAGAAAAAACAGTGATAGAGAGTTTAACTCCAGTGCAGTTGATTAACGGGAAGAGGACATGCAGCTTCACAGCACTGCCGTCTGCATGTGGCCACGTACGCTTGGCCACTGCACTCCTTCACCACAAATCACGCAACAATTAATCAACGCTCAGCTGAAACTCACAGATGGTTGCTAACTTGCACTTGCAACATTTTCAACTGAAGTATGCATCCTCTGCTTCCACAAAATGATTAACCTATCGTCCTCCGCTGAGTTTCTCTACCTGTCTTCGATATTCTGTTGTGTATCAAGCTCGCACAGAGGCGCAGGGGCACTGTACAGACGTTTCTACAGGAAGACGTCCTACAGGGAAGTATAGCAAAGCCGTCCAGAGCAGAAAAGCCCGAGTTCTCTTCATTAAATTTGGAGCCTGAAGAGAGATATGTAGCACAAGGGAAGAAGATTTTGCGGCCTCATCATTTATTAGATGACTAACAGAGGTATTGGGAGAGAATGATGAACTTCAAACGCTCACAGAAGGGCTATTTGGAGATGTGTTAAGACACAGGAGGACATCATTCTTCCACCATAGATTGTCCTTGCAGTACGACCAAGGTCTGGTATATGGGATTATGTCCGTGTGAAATGTTGATGAACTTGCTGATGAACAAATTTCTGTGGCTGAATATTTGGAATTCAAGGAGCACCTTGTGGATGAAAGTGTCAAGGATAAATATGCATTGAAGCTAGACTGTGAGCCCTTCAATGAATCTTTTCCTCGCCCAACACGGCCATCTTCCATTGGTAGTGGAGTTCAATTTCTCAATCAGCAGTTGTCCTCAAGATTATTCCATGATAGAGAAAGCATGCAGCGCTTGCTGCATTTCCTTCGAGCACACAGCTACAGAGGCCAGAAGCTGATGATGAACGAGAGAATACAAAGTTTGTCCAAGCTACGCTCAGTCTTGGTAAAGGCAGTGGAATATCTTAAAAAGTTCCCCAAGAATACACCACATACAGAGTTTGAATACAAATTACAAGAAATGGGATTGGAAAAAGGATGGGGAGACAATGCAGAACCTGTCTCGGATATGATTCATTTGCTCTTGGAGAATTTGCAGGCCCCTGATCCATCAACTTTAGAAACATTTCTAGGAAGGATTCCTATGGTCTTGATGTTGTGATTCTTTCACCTCAGGGTTATTTTGGCAAAGCAATTGTTTTATGAATGCCAGATACTGGTGGACAGGTTGTGTATATACTTGATCAAGTTTGTGCATTGGAGAATGAAATGTTGCTGAGAACAACACATCAAGGATTAGACATCAAACCTGAAATTATTGTGGTGGCGCAGTTGATTCTTGAGGCCTATGGTACAACATGCAATCAAAGAATTGAAAAAAAGCCACAAGGAAAGCAAGACGACAAGCAAGAAAGAAAAAGAAGGAAGAAACAGAGAGGAAAAGGAGAAATGGGCCAAATTGCTAAGCCTAAAACTGTGGGAGGAACAATGGCACAAACACCTTGGAAAAGGATTGCAGAAGAGAGCAGAAAATATTGAAAAAGGCCAAACAAGTAGGGACACACCCAAGGCAACCACAACACAGGTCAAGGAGAAGGCGCCCCAGCCAAGAAAGCCAAATCAGAGGAAGTTAGCAGACTGTTTCTACAGGATACAGCGCTGCTGATTGTTTCTACAGGAAGACAGAGAACTGTTAGCAGACTATTTCTACAGGAAGACAGAGAACTATTTCTACAGGAAGTTTGAAAAGAGGAAAGCCAAAGGAGAAATCAGCCGAGATGTTAGCCAAAGAAGCCACCAGGGCCATCAAAGATGAGGTGAGAGATTGGTTGCTCAGAGGATGAGCAACACTTTCAGTAGGGGGGTGATGATGAGCCCCAAAAATGGACAATTATTTGGGCTCATTCAACCTTCTAATTTGACTTAATCCACCATTCTCATTGGTTTATTGCATGTTTTTGATTATTTTTATGTTAATAGAGTGAATTTGGTTAGTCATTATGCCAACAAGTCTAATGGGTGCTTTGTGTAGCCTTTTTGGTCAACTTGGAGACAAAATTGAAGGTCTTAATGAGCACTTGGCAGCCAAATTCGTGGGAGAACAAGCTAGAGGATTTGTAGGAAGGTGTCCCCCTCATTTATGGGCCCTTACCTCGAATTCTCCACCATCAGCTCGGAGTTCAAAGGCCACCAAATCAATGAGCACAAGGGCAGCCAAGCAAGTCAAGTAGGACTGCTGTTAACTACAAGTCTTGGGCAGCCAAGTCCCTAAATTTTAGGAGGACTGTTGGGTCCTCAAATTGTATAAATAAGAAGGCTTAGGGCCTCATTTTGGTTAGCTAGTTGGTAGTCATTTTTGTAGCTAGTGGTTAGTCATTTTTGTTAGCTAGTTAGTCAATTTGGGTTTTTGCTCTTTGTAAGCCAGTTTTGGCATGATGTTAGACTCATGATTATTTAATAAAGGCAGGCAGCTTTGGATTCAATTCTGAGTTTTTAAGGGAGCTATAGCTCTCAGGTTAGGGCCCAACCTGAGAGCAATAGACCTCCTCTTCCTTGTATTGTTATTTAACTTTCCTTTCAGCACTTTATTCCTCTGTTTTGACATGCATTTAGAATTTACAGTCTGCTGATTTGATTTCTTTTATGTGATTGAGTAGGATTAGTTTACAGTTCAAGTGCTTTTAGTTGCTTAGATTAGAGTAGGAGGATTGTAATCCATTAGAGCTCCAAAAAAGGTTGATAGTGCACTCGCTGCCATCTCTGTTTAGAGATTGGGGGTGTGGGCTGTACCAACCACCAAAAAAATGCAGTCTTATGCTTTCATGCAAGCTGCCACACAGTCATTTCAATTGTAGATCCGTCCATGCATTCTGCTCTTGAGAACTACTGCTTCGTTCCAACACCATGCACGATTTTTCTCCACACTTTACATTGCTGTTCATTGGTTTAATAACACAGTTAGAATAGGTTGATGGAATTCTCGGTTTTGTGCAAGATATAGAGGATTTGTTTCTTTTACACTGCATAGCATCACTTTATCATGTTCTTTTTCTTCTCCACCACACCTGAAGCCACTTGCTCGACCTCTGTTCAGCTCATTAGCCTTCCAACCCATCTACTTCTCACGTAGCTCCATCTTTTCAACTTTTCCTTGCTTCCACCCTTCTATTCACCAACCAACTTCGTGCACCCTTTCTCCATCTTATTTCTCTGTCCCTGAGCCATCACAAGCTCCATCTCCACCTTACCTATCCACCCATACCGCTTCATCACTTCACCATCACCCAAAACTCCCACGGTAGGACATCCTGTAGAAGTTAGCAGACTTCTTGTAGAATTCCTGAGTTTCCTGTAGGATCCCCTGCAGACATCCTGTAGAAGCCTGCAAACTTGGTTGTCGAGCACCTGCACGTTGTAGACTTCTGTTGACCGATGCTAGGGACCCTCTGGGACCTCTCCTAGCCCTCCTGACCTTTCCCAAGCTTTCTCTCCCTTCGCACCACCTCTGCATAGCCAAACCCTAATAAGAAACAAAACCATAATCACTCCAACCACTTAAGAAAAAATACAAAAACAATGTTCTTTTTAATGGAAGTAGTTTGAGTTCATGCATTTCACATCACTAGAAGTAATGGCATCATTTTTAGACATTTGCACTCTCACTATTGCATCATAGAGGTTAAACTAGTCAGATTAGGGTTTACTAGGGTTTCCTGTTTTGGTTGGCTTTCAGTTCATTTTTGCAAAGTAGATCAATTTCCTTTGAGATAGCCTTCGTCCATCATTTAGAAAGCTTCTTCTGAGAGCATATAGAAGTTGGCTTGAGCCCTAGCGGACTTGTGCCAGCTGACCAAGTGACAGCTGCGACAGGAGCTAATACTTGTGCATACAGCACCGTCGCTTCCAAGTTTGTACGAACTACCGGGTTGATAAAATTAGAGATAGGGAGCCCCAGGAGTTGTAGCATTATTGCTACAATACTGGAGCCCACCAGTAGTCATGAGGTTAGAGGGTTTAGATATATCTTAAAAGTAATGATAACCTTTTTCCTTTTATATTTGATTAAAAAAATGTTATAAAATTAAATTAAAATAAAATATTTATAAAATATTTTGATTGTGAAATAAGTTATGTTTTTTGAGCATGTGATATTGATAAGCCATGGTATTGGCTCACAGTATTGTAACAAAACCTATTTACATGTTAATAATATCCATGGTAAAGTGGGGGTAAATATACATGGTTAAGAATCATGTCATATTGTTATAAAATATTTTAATTGTGAAAAAAGTTATGGTTTTTTGGCATGTGGTATTCATAAACCATGGTATTGGCTCATGCTATGGTAACAAAGCCTATTCACAAGTTAATAACAAAATCCAAATATAAGAATTTGACTTTAACTTGAACTTGTTACTATTAATTGAGCTTAAGGCATCCGGATTTATATTACTTTTAACTTCCTTTTTGTTGCTTTTAATGTTTTATTTTTATTTTTTTTATTTAGCCAATATATAAATTTTAAATGTTAAACATTTACGCCTACACATATACCTTTATATTGGGCCGACATTGATATTAGATTAAATTTGTTAAATGTTAAACTTGTACGCTTTATATCTACCCCATATTGGTTTGTAAAGAGCCTCTAGGCGCAATAAATTTTTATTCATTTTATATGTATTTCCAAAAACAAATTCATGTGTTAATAATTTATAAAAATATAATAAAGCTATAGGAACATTATTAATATCTTAAAAATAAAGGCATTATCTAACTAATAGATGAAATTACTTTTGGCCTAAACCCCATAATACTATTTCTAATGAGATTGTGATTTCATATTGTTTAAAATATACTTTCAAATACATAAATGAATTCAGCGTCCTAAAAAACCCCCAAAGCTTGATCTATACAAATTAAATAACTTAAATTTATGAACTTCAAAAAAAATTACTAAATTTTAAATACAATTGAGTAAAAAAATACTTAAAAAAATCATTTATCTATTAATTAAAATACAAGTAAAATAAATAATTAAATAAATAAATAAATAAAAACATGAAAACAACACATAAACCGAATAAGTTATCTTAAAAATATTTACAGTAAAAATATTTTACTCTTTGGTTAAAAACTTTTTACAATAAATTCATCATAACATTAAATAAAATACATTATGTACCTTATAAATGTCATTGACCGTATCAAATTTCCTTTAATTACCCTGACAAATATATTTTATTATTATTTTAAAAAATATAATTAAATATATTTATTATTATTTAAAAAATAAAATATAACATTGAAATAATGATCATAAAGACTCATAACTCTTCAATATTAATTCCAAATGATCATAAAAATTCATCACTCTTGTATATTAATTCGAAATGTTTTAAGTGTGAAAAGCAAGAAAATCTTAATGACATATATTATGTGTAATATCCCTATTATAATTACCCTATGTAAAAGTAATTTCAACTTACGAATCAGTTATTAACTGATTCTTGGTAGTTGTGAACAGAAAAAGGGAGCGGATCAGAAGATGGAGGGAGTGCATTTTGGAAAAAAAAAACCAGTAAAGCAGTAACAGACAATAGAGCCTTAAAGTAAAGATTCAACGCACGGTTGTTGCGTGGATTCCTTTTAGCAATCCATCCATAATCCCCCGTTCTCCATTCCGTCTTGGTTTGTTATACATTAATGTGCAGCCATCCCCATCGGTCATGTGCTCAGAAAATCCGGCATCATAGACTGCTACAAATTTGGAGCCGTAAGATGCATGGCCGGTATCAATTAAACTATTCCGTCGTTCCACAGGGTATCATTTAAAATTCCGGCGTGGCAGTCCAGGCGGTAGCGCGGCTTGCGCTTAACGTACAGTCTAAAACACAGAAAGAACGAGGGAAGCAAAATGCCTTCCGGGGTGGATTATCAGTGTCATGGAATTCCTTGCAAGACGCCGTTGGTTGGTGGGCGTTTCAACTCTGGCGATGGTATTTACAGGCGCTGCTTTATTGGAAGTGTGCCTTCATGCTTACCACAGATTAGCGCGTCCTGACAAGTTTATGTTGGGTTTTATTGGCATCCTGCTCATATTCATCCCAGTGATAGTGGAAAGGGAAGTACATGCCTATGCTTATTTATATCATTCTTGGCACCCTCATCGCCATTCTCTGTTAGCAGCTTGAAGACCAACCTGTAATATGCAGCCAAAGGCGTCTTTCTCAGTGTTATTTATCAGATAATAACTTCAACAAAAATGCCATGGGATATATTGAGAAAGATTACTGTTGCAGTGACATTATTGCCACTTACAGCCCTACAAGTTGGAGTTTTAGATTGAAAATGGGGCGAACTATGAACTTGAAAATGTTGTTGCGGTTGACTGCACTTCTTTTCTTGGTCTTGCTATCATATGAACCGATCCTTGGGAAGGGAAGCGATGCGTGCAGCGGTTGGAAGCACCGAATGATTTCAACGCCATTACGTAGTTCCGGTTTTGCGGTTCTGCCTTCCAATCTCTATTCTGTCATTAAGTTTGCTAAGAGACCCAGCATTCGCTATGGCGACCAGATCCTGAAGAACATGGAATAAACATGTGGACATAAAAGCTAAGTATATGCAGTTTTTCTTCTAGAAAATTACATGCGAATGTTGTGTTAAATGCTTTATGATTTTAGTTAGCTTTCGATATTTTGAATATGCATTACATGCATGATAGAATTAGCTAATGATGTGCTTCTAGGCACATAGATATTCATTTCTATAGTTTCTTTTTGGAAAAAGAGTGCATACTTCAAGCATGAAGATGAAGGATTCTATGAGGGTTCTCTTGGAAACAAAATAGAGGTTCATTCCTTAAAAGACATGAGAATAGTGTTCATATTATATTGAAAATCCATTCTTGTTTCATGAAAAGACTATGTGCATTGAAGTAAAAATATTTGTGTAGGAGAAAACACATGTTGCATGCACATAAGGGTAGCTATTGTGACTGTGGGAGTATGATTTTGTATGATTTTTTGTGTACGTAGAGAAAGTGATTATGTTAACTTTCTTGAAAATAATAATCTCTTGAAAGGTTTTTCTTGTTAGATGAGTTGTGTTGACTTCTTGGTTTTGATGCATAAAGGGTAAGTTGACCTTGTTTTTGTGTCTTGATTTTTATGTATAAATATGGATATCTTTAATAATTCTTGAAAGGGAAGCTTGAGAAACCCTCATATAGGAAGATAGGGAAATGAGGTTATAATGACTTTCTTTAAGAAAGAAGTATGTGGTTGTTGTATGAAATGATGGTAGTATTCTAGTGAAGGGAATATGAATTGCATACATTAAAGAATGGCTAATATGATAAGCTATGGTATGCACAAAGAATAGTCATTGTGATATGGAGTTATGTTATTTGTATGTTAGAGAAAAATAACTATGTGAAAAGAACGTATGTGCTTATTACATGTATGAAGATGTAACAATTATGTTACACATGTTAGTAGAACTAAAGAGTTAGATCTCTTAAAGAGAATTATGCATTATTGTAAATAAACATTGTGGAGGTCAAACAATACTTACTTGAGGATATGTACTAGCTATATAGTATGTCATGCTTGCTCATGCATATGAGTAGAGGTTAAAAGGTATCTTTTAGAGGTTTCTTATTGATTGATTAATATGATATCTAATCTTGTTGCCAAGCTTGTTGACAACTACATTGACAGGAAACGATGGCGGATGGCGCCAAAGGAAAGTGATGTTTAACCTTGTGGCAGGAAAAGGATTAATGGACCATGCAAATGAGTTTGAGTAGCAGGATCGAACATTGCTAGAACAATCATGCCACAAGGAATGTTGTATGTGGCGGTATGTAAGTAAAATATTACATGGAAACTATATTAGCTCTTAGCTAGTTATGTGACAACTTAATGATAATTCATTGTAATGATTTATAACAATGGTTAAGGGATGGAATCCCTTATAAGCCATTGAGTGAGGGGCGAAATCCCTCACGAGCATTTAATAATAAGATTAAACGTTTGCTGGTTTTCACCCTACGGGGTTTCCAAGGTATATTGGTGTTCAATGTTGTGATTGCCTTTTGTGTTAGTTTGATGATGATGAATCCTTGATGTTGATGGTTCTTTATTTGATGGCATAATCATAATGTCCAAGTATGTGATTAACTATATGGTTAAGGAAATCATGAAATGGATGCAAGGATTCATGAGACAATTTATGTTATTACACTATCATAGTGGTGGTTAATGGTTAAGAAACTTATTGTCTTTTATTGCAATTTACTTGATGTGATACTGTACATTATATCTAATGGTTAATGATGAATTGTGGAGTTGTGAATTGGATAGTTACTTGTGGGTAATTTGTATAAAAAAATTATAACTCCCTACTTTTACATGCGAGGTTACCGAGGTATGTGACATTATGTTATGTTATTAAATTCATATGTTATGTTATAAAATTGAAGAACTATAATTGGGAAAAAATTTCATTTCACTATAATGTGAGCTTGTTAGTTTCTTTGCTTACGTGAAAACATTTTATTTAAAAAAAATTATTAAATTACATTTTATCAACAAAAAAATATTTATTAATTAACTTTTCCAAATTCTACATTGATTAGCTTGATATATTTTTAGAGTATAAAATAAAATATCAAACTTTATTGGTTAGTTGAATATGACATTTTGTATATCATATATTAATTAATTTTTTTTACCTTTTTTTTTTACCCTTTCGTCTTTACTTATCTGTTTATATATTATTATTATTTATTATTTTGTTTTATTTTTTACCTTTATGTATATATATATATATATATATATATATATATATATATATATATTAGTAGTTTAAATATCAAGCTTTATTGGTTGGTTGAATATGGCATTTTGTATATCATATATTAATTAATTTTTTTTTACCTTTTTTTTCTTTACCCTTTCATATTTACTTATCTGTGTATATTTATTATTATTATTTTTTATTTTGTTTTATTTTTTATTTTTATGTAATATATATATATACATATTAGTAGTTTATTAATTAACTAGTCTAGGCTTATCCAATCTCTCAAGGTGCAAACCTTTTTTTTAGTGTAAAACTTGAGGAAAGGTTTGCAACTTGAGAGATTTGATCCCTTTCAGGGCTTGATAGATTCGGGTTAAGATGGATCTAGGTTGGTCATATAATAATGTATAATATATATATTTGCATCTATATGTCTCTTTCTTGTTCGCTCTCTCTATCTCAACCCCCAAATATACACACTCTCTCCCCATATCTATCTCTCTCTCCCTCTCCCTCTTCCCTCCTACTCTTCTATCTCCCTCACTCTCTCTCCATCACTCTCTTGTCACTACCTCTCTCTCTCTCTACATTTCTCCCTTTATGTCTTTCTTCTTCCTTTCCTCTCCCTCCCCCTCCAACTCCATCTCTCTCTCCTTCTCCCTTTTGAGTCCTCTTTCTCCTTCTCTTTCTTGAGTCCTCTCTCTCCCTTTCTCTCCCACCTCCCTCTATCTCTCACGCCCCCCATCACTCACTCACTCTCTCTCTATCTCTCCCCCCTCCATCTTTATGCCTTCCTCTCTCTGTCTTGCCCTTCTCTCCCTATTTCTCTCCCCACTTCTTCTCTCTCTTCCCTACTCTCTTGTCTCCCTCCCTCTCTCTCTCTCTACATTTCTCCCTTTATGTCTTTCTTCTTCCTTTCCTCTCCCTCCCCCTCCAACTCCATCTCTCTCTCCTTCTCCCTTTTGAGTCCTCTTTCTCCTTCTCTTTCTTGAGTCCTCTCTTCCCTTTCTCTCCCACCTCCCTCTATCTCTCACGCCCCCCATCACTCACTCACTCTCTCTCTATCTCTCCCCCCCTCCATCTTTATGCCTTCCTCTCTCTGTCTTGCCCTTCTCTCCCTATTTCTCTCCCCACTTCTTCTCTCTCTTCCCTACTCTCTTGTCTCCCTCCCTCTCTCTCTCCATCTATCCCTTGTCACTCCTCTCTCTCCACCTCTATCTCTCTATGTATTTGCCCTTTCTTCCCTCTCTCTCCCCCTCCAACTCCATCTCTCCATCCCCCATTTCTTCTTCTCCCTCTCCCCTCCTCTCTCTCCCACCTCCCTCTCTCCGTCTCCCCCCATAATTCTCTCTCTCTCTCTCCGCCCTCCAGCGTTGTCACTATCTCCCTCCCTCCCTCTCACTCCCCCTCTCTTCCCTTCACTTTCCTTGTCATTATCTCTCTCTCCCCACCGTCCAACATTCTCTCTCTCTCTCTCCCCGCCCTACAATGTTGTCACTATCTCCCTCCCCCCTCTTCCCTTCACTTTGTTTTTTGTCATCACTTGGATCCTTAGTTAATATGGATCTATGTTGGTTCTTACTAATACTATTTTTATTATATAAATTTCGCACCTTTAAATATAAATGTTTATCATTTTTAATTCTAATAAAACCTTATCCATTTTCCTAGTAGCTTCAATTATAAAGATGTTATAAATTAAATTAAAATAAAATATTTTTATTTTGAAATAAGTTATGGCTTTTGGGCCTATGGTGTTGGCCCATGGTATTGTAACAAAGCCTATTTACAAGTTAATAATATCCATTGTAAAGTGTGGGTGAATATCGATGGTTAGGAATCTTTGACATATTGATATAAAATAATTTGATTATGCAATAGGTTATGATTTTTTGGCATGTGCTATTAATAAACCATGGGATTAGCCCTTGCTATTGTAACAAAGCCTATTCACAAGTTCATAATATCAATGACAAAGTGGGGTGAATATCCATGATTAAGAATCTTGTCATATTGCTATAAAATATTTTGATTGTGAAATAAGTTATGTTTTTTGGGCATGTGGTATTGATAAGCCATGGTATTGGCCCATGGTATTGTAACAAAGCCTATTTACAAGTTAATAATATCCATGGTAAAGTGGGGATGAATATCCATGGTTAAGAATATTTTCTTATTGTTATAAAATATTTTGATTGTAAAATAAGTTATGTTTTTTGGGCATGTGGTATTGATAAGCCATGGTATTGGCCAAGGTATTATAACAAAGCCAACTTTTACAAATTATTAATATCCACTATAAAGTGGGGTAGAGTATCCATGGTTAAGAATCTTGTCATATTGTTATAAAATATTTTGGTTATGAAATAAATTATGGTTTTTTGGGTTTGCGGTATTTATAAACCATGGTATTGGCTCATGGTATTGTAACAAAACCTATTCACAAGTTAATAACAAATTGAATTTTATTATTTTTATTACTTTAACTTTTTATTATTAATTGAGCCAACATTTGCACTCATCCCCAAGCACTTTTGACTTCTTCTTATTATTAATTTTTAATTAAGCTGACATTTAGAATTGTTTACATACTTACATTACACATACACGTCTAGTCTATACTGCGCTGTAGAGCGCCTCTCAACCCAATTATTAATTTTATACCTTTTTATTTCACTGGTTTTCCTTGCTCTTTAATATTAGTATTATTATTTATTTTATTCAATTAATATTTTAGAATTTCCTAACTAATTAGAATATTATTTTGTTCTAACAATACATTAACATTCATCTTAAAACTGAAACTTTTTAACTATTTATACCTAATGACTCATCTTGTTTTTTCATCCTTGTCTTGAGAATGAACTGCAATAACTTCATTGACTCAAAATCCAAAATGTGATTATTCCAAAATACATTTATGATAATAATGTGGAAGAAGTTTGAAATCACCGAATATAAAATAAACATAAAAAAGAATATATATATATATATATATATATATTAATTTGGCTAAAACATTTGGACAATATTATAATTAATATATCAAAAATATATATATATATATATATAATTTTAATTATATATATAAAAGGATTGAACTTCCAACGACCAATATTATCCTTGTTTCTCTTTTGTGGGTTTATAATTCAAATTGGGAGTCTGTGTTCTACATAGAATTCTTGAGAACATGATCTAAGCCGCAACACAAAATTAGTAAGAGCGATCTATCACAAAATGGTGCACTGAAGTAAATTGTTAAAGCACAAACTGTCCTTCCCTACAAGTCCTTATTCGTTTAATTAAGTATGCTTTGTTACTTCACGAAGACGATGTCGAGAGTGCTAAAAGTTCCACAAGTACATGAACTCAATGGATATCGTCTGCCCTTCATTCACTTCAGGTAAACATGCATAGGTAAAGGCACTTGCTGAGCGCACATTACCTTATTTATTTATTTTAGAATGACTAAACTATTTGTAATGGAACAAAAAGAATTTGTAAGCAAATTGTCATTTAGTTATTTTCTTAATAAAAATGATGAAATCTTAGACGAAATATCACCAATTGGTTAAGGCATAGTATTATAACTGTTATCTAAACCTTTATAAATTTCTATTTACCAAAATTCTGTAATTTTTTATATATTTACTCTCTTCCTTGTTTTTTATCTATTATTTTTAGAATCTATTAATAAAAAAATATTTAATAAAATTAATGGTGTATTGTAGGGGCATAACAATAATAATAGTGGGCTTCTTGTTAGAATATCATAAACTTAAACAACAATTCTGCATGTGGAAAGAACTGAAAAGAATCGTTAAAACTTAATGCCCAGGGATACGAATTACCTCCAGCCATTGGTGATGTTTTGATGCAGGCCACAGTCCACTTGCTTCTTCTTCAGCACTCCAACTTCAATCCAAGCAAAAGAAAAACATACAAAATTCTGAAGGCACTTCCAAACTCTGCTATCTCAGCTAGATGGTGCTAAACTGAAGGGGATTGAGATATGAGCTTGGGGACCAAACATATGAACATATAGCTAAGCTTCCATCAAGCTTCTAATAGCTATGTGTTAGATGTCCCACAAATCAATGCAGAGAACTCGAATCAAAGTGATGGACCACTTTAGTAGCTCCCAATTATAAATTTAGTAACTGCAGTTGATTTTCTTAACTTAAGGAAACTACTGCAGTTGGTTTCCATAAGTTAAGGAAAGACTGCAATTTAAATTCCATAATTGTAGGCAGCAATTGTGGAAAAATCAATGGAGCTTAACATTCTCCCACTTGGTCCATACTTCCAAACTTAATGTCTCAACTTAAAAACCATTGATAATCTGCATTAAGTAATAGATACATGAATCATGGCGATAAGTCCTCTAATGACGAGTATTATCTTCCATGTATTACTATGCATTTATTCTTATTATAATTTATGTGGCAACAATATCTTAATGAATAAACCTTATGTTTATTCTTGGTCCTTCTTAAATGAATTTTCTCAAATCAACTTAAAGTGCACATAAATATGAGAAAAAAACATCACAATAATTAAGAATTTCATTAACATAACATTGTCCATACAATGAGAAACTACATAATGGAACCAAGTCCCATATTCAATACATGATCCTTGAACTTAAACGGTGGCATGCCCTTAGTCAAAGGATCAGCGATCATTAACTCAGTGCTGACGTGCTCAATGACCACTTTCTTTTCTTTAACACGTTCCCTTATAGCTAAATACTTAATGTCGATGTGTTTATTTCGACTCCCACTTTTATTGTTTTTAGCCATAAAAACAGCAGCTGAATTATCACAATATATTCTCAATGGCTTAGATATAGAATCCATAATTCTAAGCCCAGAAATGAAATTCCTAAGCCATACACCATGTAAAGTAGCCTCAAAACAGGAGACGAACTCGGCTTCCATAGTGGAAGTGGCAATCAAGGTCTGCTTGGCACTCCTCCACGATACAGCTCCACCGGCCATCATAAAAATGTATCCTGATGTTGATTTGCGTGAATCAACACATCCAGCAAAGTCAGAATCTGAGTAGCCAATTACTTCCAAGTTGTCCGTCCGTCTATACATAAGCATGTAGTCTTTGGTTCCTTGAAGGTACCTCATAACTTTCTTTGTAGCTCTCCAGTGGTCTAAACCTGGATCACTCTGATATCGTCCCAACATTCCCACAACAAATGCAATGTTAGGTCTTGTGCAGACTTGAGCATACATTAAGCTTCCGACAGCAGAAGAATATGGAATGTTCTTCATTTGTTCCCTTTCAAAGTCGTTCTTCGGGCATTGGTTCAAATTGAACCTATCACCCTTCACAATGGGAGCTACACTTGGTGAACAATCCTTCATCCGAAATCTCTCTAAAATTTTATTAATATAGGTTTCCTGTGACAGACCCAAGATGCCTCGAAATTTGTCTCTATGGATCTTAATGCCAATGACATAAGATGCCTCACCCATATCCTTCATATCAAAATTTTTAGAGAGGAATTGTTTCACCTCATGTAGCAAACCTTTATCATTGGTTGCTAGCAAAAGGTCATCCACATATGAAACAAGAAAACAAATTTTACTCCCACTAACTTTCAGGTATATACATTGATCCATAATGTTTTCTACAAAACCAAAAGAAGAAATTACATTATGGAATTTCAAATACCATTGGCGGGATGCTTGTTTTAAACCATATAATGACTTCTTGAGCTTGCAAACCAATTGCTCACCATCACTAGAGGGGAATCCTTCAGGTTGTTTCATGTAAACCTCTTCCTCTAGATCTCCATTAAGAAAAGCCGTTTTCATGTCCATTTGATGCAACTCCAAGTCAAAATGGGCTACTAATGCCATAATAACGCGCAAGGAATCTTTCTTAGATACAGGAGAAAAAGTCTTCGTGTAGTCGATTCCTTCTTTCTGAGTGAATCCCTTAGCAACAAGTCTTGCCTTGTATCTCTCAATGTTGCCCAATGAGTCTTTCTTTGTCTTAAAGACCCATTTACATCCAATGGCTTTTGCACCATTAGGCAACTCAACAAGATCCCAGACTGCGTTACTCTTTATGGAATTCATCTCTTCCTTCATGGCATTGTACCATAGTTATGATTCTTTGCAACTCATGGCTTGTGAAAATGACTCAGGATCATTTTCGGCTCCAATGTTGTAGTCAGATTCTTGTAGATACACAACATAATCATTAGGAATTGCTGATCTCTTAGGTCTAGTAGATCTTCTTAATGTTGTACCATCATATTCCTGAGAAGTATGTGGTTCAACTTGTTGTTCAAAAGTTCCTTGCAACTCTTGAACTCCTTGATCGACTGGAATATCGTCAGCAGCTTGTGGAACTTCAACAATTGGTTGTTCAACACCAGTTTGTACTTGAGGGGTGCTATGAACAATAACCAATCTATCACTTGAAGTGGAAGGCTGAGATTCTGAATGATCCTTCTCAGAAACTATGTTTCTGGTTTGATCGCTCCCACTGATCAAGTCATTTTCAAGAAACTTTGCATTTCTTGATTCCACAATCCTAGTGTTGTGAGATGGACAATAAAATCTGTAACCTTTATACCTTTCAGCATATCCAATGAAATACCCACTAATGGTCCTTGGGTCCAGCTTCTTCTCTTGTGGATTATAAATTCTCACTTCAGACGGGCATCCCCAAACGCGCATATGTCACAAACTCGGTTTCCAACCTTTCCATAATTCAAATGGCATTTTAGGAACCGCCTTGGTTGGAACTCGGTTTAATATATACACTGACGTCTTAAGTGCTTCAGTCCACAAGGATTTAGGAAGATTGGAGCTGCTAAGCATACTCCGCACCATGTCCAATAATGTTCGATTTCTTCTTTCTACTACACCATTCTGGTCAGGTGAACCAGGCATGGTGTATGGGGCAACAATCCCATGCTCTTGAAGAAACTTAGCAAATGGCCCAGGTGCTTGTCCATCTTCTTTGTATCTACCATAATATTCGCCACATCTATCTGATCTCATGATCTTAATTTGCTTGCCGCATTGTTTCTCTACTTCAGCCTTAAAGATCTTAAAGGCATCTAATGCTTCGCTCTTTTTATGAAGCATGTAGAGATACATATATCGTGAGTAATCATCTATAAAGGAGATGAAGTATCTCTGACCATGTGAGTCCATGTCTGGACTACATATATCAGTATGTATGATTTCTAATATGTCTGAACTCCTATTGGCACCTTTCTTTGACTTGTTGGTCTGCTTTCCCTTTATGTAGTCCACACAAGTCTCAAATCAGTAAAATCTAGAGTATTAAGTATTCCTTCATTTACCAATCTTTTAATTCTTTCTATGGAGATATGACCTAGTCTCCGGTGCCATAATTTAGAGGAATCTTCATTAATAACACATCTTTTAGTGCCAGTGTGAACATGCATTGAATCATATGTGATATTGTTTTGTAAATTAATGCAGTAAAGACCATTAGACAAAATACCATTCCCAACATAATCAGATTTATAGAATAGACTGAAAGATTTTTCTGAAAAGTTTAAGGAATATCCAAAAGGTACAAACCTTGAAACTGAAATCAAGTTTCTAGAAAAACTTGGAACATAAAAGGTCTTTTCTAACTCCAAAATAAAACTGTTGGAAATAATACTGAGAGGGGGGGTGAATCAGTATTATCAGAACTATAAAACTTTTTCAATGCTCAGAAACATATACGCTACTTTCGTTAAGTGAACCAGCGTGTACACGCAACTGTGTCTAAAGAAAACGGTGTATAACCAGAAATCTTATAATTCAGTTAGTTTATCTTCAGTTAAGTGCATAAGGACATTATTCACCATATTAAGAGTAAACAGATGCAGTAGAACAGATCACACAAAAACCACACACATGAACACCATGATATAAGGTGGAAACCCAATGTGGGTGAAAACCACCTGCTGCAAGTTGTCTCTATCTTTCTTTAATATGAAACTTCAGTTTACAATCTTTTTGTACTGGTGCAGCCTTATACCAGTACGCAGGCTACAACCTGCAGAAGGCTACAACCTTCTCTCGTTCTCCAAACTTCCTTGGAAGGGAGCTCCAACCCCCTTTGCTCTTGTAGGTGCTGGCCTACAATCTTCTTTCTTTCAGGTACCACCTTTCATACATTTTCAGACTGGATATTCCTGAAGCACAACAATACAATCTGAAGACCACAATTCATTCAACTTTCACAACAATCATTGAAGCACAAAACAACCAATACTAGCATCATCAATCTTTGAATTACTGAACCACTGAAACCCTGTCAATCACCAGTTACCAGAACACAGAGCAGACTACAGCACTCTGCAATAACACTCAGATCCAACTGTAAACCCCAAAAAAAAATCAAGCTTCAAAAGATATACGCTACTTCAATGAGAGCAACCCGCGTATACACGCGCTTTTACCGAAGACAACCTGCGTACAGATCTAAAAATAAATTCTCTCAACTTGCAGTTGTACCAGACATCAGTTAGACCCAGAACGTAACATTGCGTCAGTATGCAGATCTAGAAATACGCATAATCAACCATATCATAATAGTGCATTTCAAATCATTAGATCCCGATCTATCCTTAGATCTAGTCTTCCATCAACCGAAGTGATCTCTCCTTAGCTTAGATCAAGCAACCCAGAACCTGCATACCAGATCTCTTTCTTTTCAGATATTCAAGCCTTTTCAAAAGATATCCTTGCCTAATGATCTTCTTCTCCTTATATAGCCTTAGGCCTTGCTCAATACCAAGAGCCAAAACCATAGAGATCCAATACCATCAACTTAAAAACTAGGGATCAACACGTCTGTCGAGATACTTTGGTCCAAAGACATAGGCTCAAGTACCGAGGACTAACTACCACGGACCAAAAGGAAGCTTCCCGACATATACGCCCTTTTCTGTTCATGCATCTGCGTGTATACGCGCCTTCGTATATAGCTCTCCTGCGTATACGCGACTTAGTATGCAGATCACCAGCGTGTATACGCAACTTGGACTTAATTAACCTGCGTATATGAGATTTCTCTTCATTCTGTAGTCTGAACGGAGATCTGTCATCAAAGAAAGTTGCCATCAAGGACAACACCTGTATCATAACACCACACCTGTGCCAAAATGCCAACAATCTCCCCCTTTGGACTTGATGGCAACCTTCAGATCCTTAGAATCATTCTCCCCCTTTGTCATCAAGGGCAAAGGGTTGTGCTCCCCCGGAGGACATGCTGATACCTCTGCTTGGCTGTGCTGAATCATGCTCCCCCTGACTGTAGGCCAGATCTGCAAAAGATGTTCTTCAACAAGGACCAAGACTTATACACCATAAGGGACCTTCCTATCACCAAAAGACTCAATACATACATCCATACTCCCTACCAAGAGGGGACACAACCAATTATATTACATCATTCATCCCAGGCATAGTGGGGAAACCAACATAGGTCGTTACATGACCTTGACACCATAAAAGAGATATCACAAAAGAGATACATGACATAGAGACAACAGATCTAGACCAAGACTTATGAAAGTCAACAGCAGCATCTGATAAACATCTTTTAGATCAGCAACCAGGATTTCTTTCTGAGCTCCTTCTCCTGAAACCAACAACCAAAACATCTAAATGCCAACAATGCTTTATGAGACTTTTAAGCTGCTCCCCCTGAACCTGTGCCTACTGCACTCCCTGAAACTGTGCCTGAAGAATTCTGACATACCCATCTCAGACCTTTTCAAACCAGAGTTTGCCCTTGTTGTTAAGAACTCTATATACGCGATTTCTCCTGCATAAACCAGCGTATGTACACGGATATACTTTCTGCAACAAGCGTACAACATACACGCGACTTACCCCGCATAAATCGGCGTATATACGCAGATATCCCTTACGTAACTTGCGTATACCAACTTTTCTGTAGAACAGACAAGCTTTAACAGCAGGATGAAGCATCAACTACTCCCAACTTTTGTCTGAGATATTCAAAAGTTTCCCTGGGCAGTGGTTTTGTGAGAATATCAGCAACTTGTTCCTTAGAAGGAACATACTCCAACTTGACCTTCTGCTCAAGCACTTGTTCCCGAAGAAAATGGTACTTGATTGGTATGTGCTTGGTCTTTGAGTGCATGACTGGATTCTTTGAAATGTTGATTGCACTTGTATTATCACATAAGATAGAGACTGGTGGAGTGCAAGTGATTTGAAAGTCCTGCAAGGTCTGCATCATCCAAAGAAGTTGTGTGCAACAAGATGCCGCAACCACATATTCTGCTTCAGCTGTAGATAAGGCAATCGAACTCTGTTTCTTGCTGAACCAAGATACTAATCTGGAACCCATGAAGAAAGCACCACCACTTGTGCTTTTCCTATCATCCACACTTCCAGCCCAATCTGCATCTGTGTAAGCATGAAGAGTGAGATCTGTATTTCTAGGATACCATAAGCCATAGTTTTGGGTCCCTTGAAGATACTTGAAGATTCTTTTGACTGCCTGAAGATGAGTTTCCTTTGGGTTGGCTTGAAATCTTCCAACAATTCCTACTGCATGTGTAATATCTGGTCGGGTACCTGTCAAATAAAGCAAACTCCCAATCATGGATCTATAAGTGGGTTGGTGAACTACTGCTGATTCATCATTAGTACTGAGGCTGCATCCTGTAACCATGGGTGTACATGCTGGCTTTGACTCTTCCATGCCATACTTCTTCAAGATCTGCTTGAGGTATTTGGTTTGAGACAAGAAGATACCTCCTTCATTTTGTTGGATTTGCAATCCAAGAAAATATGTCAATTCTCCAAGTAGTGACATTTCGAATTCTTTCTGCATAACCAAGGCAAAGTTTTGACTCATAGTCTCTTCATTGCTGCCAAAGATAATATCATCTACATAAACAACAAGAATTAGCAATTTGTTATTTTCAACTTTTATATAGAGATTGCTATCTGCTGATCCTTTTGAAAAACCTTGTTGGTGAAGATATTTGTCCAACCGATAGTTCCAAGCCCTTGGAGCTTGTTTGAGTCCATAGAGAGCCTTTTTCAATCTGCATACAAGGTTTGGATCATTCCCAAGAATGAAACCATCTGGCTGCTCAATATATACTTCTTCTTCTAAGTCTTCATTCAGAAAGGCTGATTTCACGTCCATTTGAAATACCTTGAAGTTTTGAAAGCTTGAGAGAGCAAGGAACATTCGGATGGCCTCAAGTCTTGCCACAGGAGCAAAGGTCTCTTCAAAATCTATTCCTTCTTGCTGCGCATACCCTTTACAAACAAGTCTGGCCTTGTTTCTAATTACTTCTCCATTTTCATTCAATTTATTCTTGAAGACCCATTTTGTTCCTATTACATTCTTATCTTTTGGTCTAGGAACTAATTCCCAAGTGTTGTTCTTTTCGATCTGCTCAAGTTCTTCATCCATTGCTTTGACCCAACATTCATCTTTGCATGCCTCTTTCACATTTTGTGGTTCAGTGGCGGAGAGTAATGCCAAATAGCTTGAAGCTTTTGCAAGTGTCCTTCTTGTTTGTACTCCTGCTTCTTTCTGCCCCACAATCTGAGATTCTGGATGATTCTTTTGAACATATCTGGATGGAGTCTTCTCTTCTATTCTTGTCTGCTCCTCTGGTTCTTCTTGAGGTTCTTCTTCTTCATCATTCCACCTTTGAGGGTAGCCTTCATCTTCTTCAATGTCTTCATGATGAACTTGCCTAGGAATATATCCCTTCTCATCAACCACTACATCAATGCTGTCAACAATTCTGCCAAGTCTTTTATTGTAGCACTTGTATGCTTTGCTATGTGGAGAATAACCAAGAAGAATACCCTCATCTGCTCTTGGTTCAAGTTTGCCAAGTTGCTCATCAGTATTCTTAATATAACATTTGCTCCCAAAGATTTTGAAGTGCTTCACCGAAGGAGTCTCACCACTCCAGAGCTCATGAGGTGTTTGAGTGCTGTTTACTCGGACATTTGTTTTGTTAAGAATAATAACCGCAGCATGTGCAACTTCACCCCAGAAGGTTGCGGGAGTACCTGATTCATCAAGCATAGCACGAGCCATTTGTTGGATTGTTCTGTTCATTCTTTCCACAACCCCATTTTGCTGAGGAGTTCTAGCTGTAGAGAATTCTCTTCTTATCCCATGTTCTTCACAGAAATCAAAAAATTCGTTTGAGGTAAACTCCCCACCTCTGTCAGATCTGAGGAACTTAATTTTGTGTCCTGATTCATTTTCAACCAAGGCTTTGAAGGATTTGAATTTTTCGAATGCTTCATCTTTGTGCTTCATGAGCCCTAACCAAACAAATCTGGAGAAATCACCAATGAATAATATCAGATATTCTTCTCCTAGAGGTGTCCTCTTCCTAAATGGACCACATACATCTGTATGGACTAGCTCGAGAGGCATGCTAGCTGATCCTTCCTTCTCTGGAAAGTTAGTTCTGGTTTGCTTTCCAAACTGACAAGATTTGCATATGGTATTGTCTGGAATTTTGATATCTGGAAGACCACGAACTGCCTGATATTTGCATGCTTTCCTTATTTGTGAAAAGCTTAGATGCCCCAACCTCCGATGCCATAGCCAATTTTCATCATCCTTGCTTAAGTAGCATTGTTGTCTTTCCTCAAAGATATATGGATTATTTGGAGTCCTTCTTCCTTTGATCACTGTTTTACCTGTATCAAGATCGCGAACACAACATCCATTTGATCTAAATATTACCTCAGTTCCTTGATCGCACATCTGACTGACACTCAGAATATTATGCTTCAATCCATCAACATATAAAACATTTCCTGATTTGACCTTCTCTTTCAACGGAGCAACACCTTTTCCTTTTATGGCTGCAGAGATATCGTTCCCAAAAGAAACTTTCTTCCCCTTTTCTAATGCGGTATATGACTCAAGCTTTTCTTTGTCCCCTGTCATATGCTTCGAACATCCGCTGTCAATGTACCATAGACTTTCTTGACCTTCTGCATAAAAGGCTATCCCACATCTTTCTGGTTGTGATTCTTTTATTCTCCATGTTCTAACATTTGAGGTTTGTTCCTTCTGAGTTGTCTTCCGGAACCTGCTCCTGCATTCAGAGTCTTCATGACCAAAGTTATTACAAATAGAGCATTCAACTTCATTTTCAAGAACCGAAAAATTGTTATAAGTCCTTTTCATGGTTCCAGTCATTCTCCCTTGCTTTTGAGCTTCTCTAGTCATGATTGTTTTGTAGGCAACACATTGAGCTGCTTTGTGACCGAAGTTATGGCAAGAAAAGCATTGGCCATTAAAGAAACTTCTGCGATAATCAGATCTATCATCCAACCGATTGTAGCTTCTATTCATTCTTGGAGCAAATTGGGAAGATTTTACCTGTGGCTGATTGTAGCCTCTGTTTGTCCTTAAGGCAGTTTGTCCCCGAATTTCTTGATGGTCTTTATTTGTTCTTGAGGTAAACTGTCCCTGATTCACCTGATGACTTTTATTTGGCCTTTGCTCGCTTCTCCTTGCTGCATCAAGATAACTTTTAGAGGTAGAGGCTTGAGATGTTTCTCCATTATATCCAAGACCTGTCTTGATTAGAGGAGATCGCTGCACATTGATAATCTCATCCAAGGTTTCAGATCCTTTAACAAACTTAAGATTAATTGCTTTGGTTTTCTCAATCTCCTTTCTAAGACAAACAATCTCACATTCCAATTTTTCAAGATGTTTTTCCTTTTCAGCTAGTTGACATTGTAGAGAATCAATAATAGCACTCTTCTCTTCTAAACAAACTTTGAGATCTTTCATTTCTTCATAAAAGCCTTCTACATCTATAGCATCCATGTAGTCATCATCTTCAAAAGCCATTAAAAGTTTATATCTATTATCTTGTTCATCTTCATCACTATTTGAAAGTCCATCACTATCTTCATGAGTGTAATAGCTTTTCTTCTTTTCATATTGTTTCTTGTTCCATTTAACAGGTTCCTTTCCCTTGTCATTCTTATCTTTGTGAGGACATTTGGCAGCATAATGACCTACTCTTCCACAAGCAAAGCATTTAAAAGGTAACTTATCTCTGAACCTTCCAGAACCCCTTTGAAGATTTCTGACAAAATTTGATTCCTCTTCTTCATCTTCTGGCAGGTGACTTGCTTCATAATAATCTTCTTTGCCTGAAGCCTTGAAGGCAGCTTCTCTTCTGTCTGATGGACCTCCCTTTCTCATTTCATAAGCGGTTAGAATTCCGTGAAGCTGAGACATAGTAAGAATTTGCAAATTTTCCTTTTCTTCTATGGCAGACACTTTAGATTCAAACTTGGGGGACAAAGATCTTAGAACCTTTTCAACCACAATAGCCTCTTTTATTTCTTCACCCAATTTTTACATGCAATTGACAATCTCATCTACCCTAAGGAAGTAGTTAGCCACACTTTCATCATTATACATTCTGAGAGTCTCATACTTAATCCTGAGAGTTTGAAGTTTAGCACGCTTTACCTGATCGTCTCCTTCATAGCTCGTGACCATTTTATCCCATATTTCTTTTGCAGATTTATAGTGCATTACCTTCATGAATTCTGATTGAGAGATGCATCCCAATAGAGTATTGACTGCTTTCGCATTTGTTTCATATTTCTTTTTCTCGGCTGCATCTGTAGGAGTAGCTGAAGGAAAAGTGTAGCCTGTCTCTACGATGTTCCAAACTTATGTACCAAGAGATTGAAGATAGGCAGTAACTCTTACCTTCCAATAATTGAAGTTGGTCCCATCAAAAACCGGCGGCCTGATTGATGCTTCTTTCTCGTAGTTGCTCATGATGAACGATCTACCTTCAAGCGGTCAAGCTTCTCTGAAGGACCTGCTCTAATACCAATTGTTGGAAATAATACTGAGAGGGGGGGTGAATCAGTATTATCAGAACTATAAAACTTTTTCAATGCTCAGAAACATATACGCTACTTTCGTTAAGTGAACCAGCGTGTACACGCAACTGTGTCTAAAGAAAACGGCGTATAACCAGAAATCTTATAATTCAGTTAGTTTATCTTCAGTTAAGTGCATAAGGACATTATTCACCATATTAAGAGTAAACAGATGCAGTAGAACAGATCACACAAAAACCACACACATGAACACCATGATATAAGGTGGAAACCCAATGTGGGTGAAAACCACCTGCTGCAAGTCGTCTCTATCTTTCTTTAATATGAAACTTCAGTTTACAATCTTTTTGTACTGGTGCAGCCTTATACCAGTACGCAGGCTACAACCTGCAGAAGGCTACAACCTTCTCTCGTTCTCCAAACTTCCTTGGAAGGGAGCTCCAACCCCCTTTGCTCTTGTAGGTGCTGGCCTACAATCTTCTTTCTTTCAGGTACCACCTTTCATACATTTTCAGACTGGATATTCCTGAAGCACAACATTACAATCTGAAGACCACAATTCATTCAACTTTCACAACAGATCATTGAAGCACAAAACAACCAATACTAGCATCATCAATCTTTGAATTACTGAACCACTGAAACCCTATCAATCACCAGTTACCAGAACACAGAGCAAACTACAACACTCTGCAATAACAGTCAGATCCAACTGTAAACCCCAAAAAAAAAATCAAGCTTCAAAAGATATACGCTACTTCAATGAGAGCAACCCGCGTATACACGCGTTTTTACCGAAGACAACCTGCGTACAGATCTAAAAATAAATTCTCTCAACTTGCAGCTGTACCAGACATCAGTTAGACCCAGAACATAACATTGCGTCAGTATGCAGATCTAGAAATACGTATAATCAAACATATCATAATAGTGCATTTCAAATCATTAGATCCGATCTATCCTTAGAACTAGTCTTCCATCAACCGAAGTGATCTCTCCTTAGCTTAGATCAAGCAACCCAGAACCTGCATACCAGATCTCTTTCTTTTCAATATTCAAGCCTTTTCAAAAGATATCCTTGCCTAATGATCTTCTTCTCCTTATATAGCCTTAGGCCTTGCTCAATACCAAGAGCCAAAACCATAGAGATCCAATACCATCAACTTAAAAACTAGGGATCAACACGTCTGTCGAGATACTTTGGTCCAAAGACATAGGCTCAAGTACCGAGGACTAACTACCACGAACCAAAAGGAAGCTTCCCGACATATACGCCCTTTTCTGTTCATTCATCTGCGTGTATATGCGCCTTCGTATATAGCTCTCCTGCGTATACGCGACTTAGTATGCAGATCACCAACGTGTATACGCAACTTGGACTTAATTAACCTGCGTATATGAGATTTCTCTTCATTCTGTAGTCTGAACGGAGATCTGTCATCAAAGAAAGTTGCCATCAAGGACAACACCTGTATCATAACACCACACCTGTGCCAAAATGCCAACAAAAACCACTACTTAAAGTTAAATAACATGTTCCTATATCTTCCACATGCAAGCCCATCTTGTTTCCTCATAAGATGCTTTGCTCACTTCCCACTGGCTTCCTTAGGTTTTGCAAACCCTGCAAGGAATTCGAAATTTGAATTGTTGATCCAGAATCAATCCACCATGTGTTAATATTAACGTTAACCATATTAGATTCATAACAAATAAACGAGATTAAATTACCTTTGTCTGCAAGCCAGTTCTGAAATTTGGCGCATTCCTTCTTCATGTGTCCCTTCTTCTTACAGAAAAAACACTTGGAAACCTTCTTGATATTGGCTTGGGGAGGTACTTTACCTTTCCCTTTCCGATTGGCTTGAGATTTGCCCTTTCCACGCATTGACAGCATTGCACTCTCTCCCAGTTCCATCACCAGTCTCTCTTCCTCTTGAACACACATGGTCATGAGTTCATTAATTGACCATTTATCCTTATGTGTGTTGTATGAGATTTTGAAAGGTCCATATTGGTGCGGAAGGGTGTTCAGGATGTAGTGCACTAGGAAAGACTCTGATATTTCAACCTCGAGTTTCTTCAATTGAGCCACAGTGTCCGTCATCTGCATGATGTGCTCGCGCACACCTTTCACACTGGTGAGCCTTAGGGATGAGAACTTCATGATTAGGGTGCTTGCTAGTGCCTTGTCTGAAGAGACGAATAGTTCATCAATGGCCTTCAACAAGTCTCAGACCTTTTCATGCTGATCAACGGAACCTCGAATACCAGCTGAAATTTTAGTCTTAATGAACATCATGCTTAGACGATTGGATCGCTCCCATCGTTCATAAAGCGTGATGTCTACTGCAGTGCTGGTATTAGTGAGTGTTGATGGTTCATCTTTCCTGATAGCATAATCTATGTCCATCCACCCTAAATGAAGGAGAATCCTCTCCTTCCAAATTTTATAGTTATCTCCCTTAAGTTCAGGAATGTCACAACGAATTTCAGAGAAATTTGTAGGTTGTACTACTGCATCAAAATAAAGAATCACATGCTTATGTTAAAATTGAGGCTTAATAAACTTTCATGTTTTACCAATGTAAATCATGCTAAAAATGAATTGAATCAAATGACATAAAAAATTGCATGTGGGCTAAATTTTCAATTCAAATAGATTCAATAAGACTTTATGATAAAACTTATTAATTCATAACTCCTGTGGGTAGGTTATGAAATTTTATCCTAATTAATTACATAAATATAATAAAAATTCATGTGGGATAAAATTTATTATATTCAGTGTAATTAATTACAATTTAATGTCTAAATAATATTTATGTGATCTAGGCAATCAAAATATATAATTTTATTTAATTAAAGATGCTGTGGCTATTCTCTAATTAATCAAAATCATATGGATCACTAGACATTATTTTGTTGCATAAACAAAACTTAACCAGAGAGAAAAATAATGTTTACTGAAAGGAGTAAGTCAAAGTGATATTTTAATAAACTCCATATAACTGTAATAATTTTCTAACAAAATCAAAATTAAGGTTAAAGCAGTCAGCATTACCGAAAATGACTACAAATTGATTGTTTAATTTATAAACTAAACCCAGAGATTGACTGAAGCAGCGTTGATCTACTTTGCATTTGCATAGCAAATGCAGTTCGAAGGCTAACTGGCTTGACTTCAGGCTCCGTCCTTAAGTTTATAAAGCAACAAAAATTGACCAGCAAACAAGCTATTTTGCTCACAAGATAAATAAAATTAAAATTAAATTTACATTCCTCAGTCTAACTGTCCCATAATTTATTTAAGACTCATTCTTAAATTAATTACAAAATGGGCTCTAAAAATTATAAACTATTTCTTTAAATAATTTGCAAACAAAACTGCAAATTTGAAATATTATTTATATATATTTATATAAAATTTCATGTGAGCCATAAATTACATAAACCTACCCAGGTTGTTCATATAGTGATAATGTGATAGTTTGAAACCTGCGGTGATTTATTTACTTTTACTTCAGAACATATTATAGCAGTGGTTGTCACAAGATTTTTTAAACTTCATCCATATGCACATTCAAAAGCTAAACGCAGTGCGAGACAACTCTTATTTACAATGGTTTTATTTTCTTAAAACCATAAAGCAACGATCAAATCGATTGGCATCTTTAACATTGCATGAACGCCCTAATTTTGGTCAGCGCGGATTTGAAAGCACATTTCGATTTTGCATATTCCCAAACCCCTACAAAATAGGAGCGCAAGGATTACTCTTGTTCACCACCCGCTGAGGCTATGATTTCCGAGGTTTAGAGTTTCATAATCAGATTTGGGATATAATCAGATTTGCAAAACTGAAACAGCAGAGAAGTTCCAACCCCGGGATTTTCTGATAAACTAGTGAAGAATCGGCCGTCATTCCACTTTCGATAAAATAAAATAAAAATGCATTCAATCGATCGAAAGATTCAAAATACATTCAACAAATCCCATGCCATCGACTAAAGGTAAAGAAAAGTAAGAACGATGGGTATATCTAGCTTCATATTATATTTTTCCTTTTAAAGATTTGGTCAATTCATTCATTTATGCTACCATCATACGATGCTCTTCCCTATAAATTATTATTATTATCAATAACTCTCAAGTTGCGGATAGTTGCCAAGCCCATTGACATTTACGAGTTATGTTCCACATGATGTGTTGATAGTTTAGTCCAGGATTTCGCTTATGATCCAATTAGGCTTGCAGTTTCAGATGACCCTTCTCAGGATCTTTATAACCACAGAACACTAGAAGCGATTTGGGACAACAAACGGGTTGCCATGAACCCATACACGCAGGAACCCTTCCACATTGGCGATGTCATCCCACAGATGGAGGTCAGGCAACGGATGTGCCAATACATTCTCACGAAGAGCAGCCAAAGCATATTTCTAGGGCTTTATGTCATTTCTGACTACACTCAAGTTTTGAATGAGAAAAAGAGGTGCACAGAAAGACAAAGGGCGGCGAGAGCACACCAAGGTAGAGATAATAGAGGCTCTGATACCAAATGTTAGAATATCATAAACTTAAACAACGATTCTGCATGCGGAAATAACTGAAAAGAATCGTTGAAACTTAATGCCCAGGGATACGAATTACCTCCAGCCATTGGTGATGTTTTGATGCAGGCCACAGTCCACTTGCTTCTTCTTCAGCACTCCAGCTTCAATCCAAGCAAAAGAAAAACATACAAAATTCTGAAGGCACTTCCAAACTCTGCTATCTCAGCTAGATGGTGTCAAACTGAAGGGGATTGAGATATGAGCTTGGGGACCAAACAGATGAACATATAGCTAAGCTTCCATCAAGCTTCTAATAGCTATGTGTTACATGTCCCACAAATCAAGGCAGAGAACTCGAATCAAAGTGATGGACCACTTTAGTAGCTCCCAATTATAAATTTAGCAATTGCAGTTGATTTTCTTAACTTAAGGAAACTACTGCAGTTGGTTTCCATAAGTTAAGGAAAGACTGCAATTTAAATTCCATAATTGTAGGCAGCAATTGTGGAAAAATCAATGGAGCTTCACACTTCTATGGGGCACAATAATAACATGGAGACTATATGGGCACAATAATACAATAAGGGGGTTGCACTAATAACAATAAGGGGTTACACAAGTAGTATAGGCACCTAACATGTTGCTACCCATGTCCTTGTCTAGATGCATTATACCTCTTTTGTGGTGCCACGTTTTATTTCTCTTCTACATTTTGAGGCCTTTTTCTTTTCAGCTGCCATTTACCTTTACCTTTATCTTTATTCTTCCCTTTCCATCCTTACTGAGATTCATTCTTATGCTTTGACTATTCATAGCAATGCTTCAATTTCCTAATAACTTCCTCAAGTGATCAAGGATCATCATACTCAATCTAATCTCTAAACACTAACGCCAATCCATTAAAAAATTGTTGAACTTTAGCCTTCTCATATTTAGGATACAATACATACCTCAATAGCTCCATGAACTTAGTTGTCTACTCTTCATTTGTCATTAGCTCATATAATTATTTAGCCTTACCATCGTAGTACCTTTCCGATAAGTATTTTTTCCTAAAAAGCCTCTTGAACTCTTTTCATCAGAGTCTGAGGTGCAGGAAATTTTGCGATCCCACATAATACGTTCATCCGCTGTCAAATTCATCCAATATTGGTCTCACACCGTTAGCTTGCATCTCTCAAAATTCAAAAACGTGAACCGCATGCAAAATCTCCTTTCAAAATTCAAAAACGTGAACCAGATGTGAAATCTCCTCATGAATTGTTGAATAAACATGATTATAGAATGCAGAATTAGGTATTGAAATATATGTTTACACCTTCGGTAAGAAATTTCTTAGGCTAAAATTTATGTTTTTATTTAAAAATAATTTGAAAGGGTTTTTCTGAGTTTTCCTCAACCTCCTTTGAAAGAAGATTTTTTCTTGGCTATATGCATTTCTTTTATCAAATTGCTGATATCATTGGATTTCACATTGTATACTCAAATATTGTTTTGGTTCAAGTGAATAATTGACTAAAAAGACAATACTATATTCTAAATAAAATCATGACATAGTTTGAACAAGTTGAACTAGCTTCTATGAATAGGTGTTCAAATATATCCAACTGTTTAAAAAACAAATATAGCTTAAAGAGGAACAGATAAATAGGAATGCATGGTTTTAACATTTGGAACATTGAGATGATGTGTAGAAGTGTAGATATAATGAGTTCCAAATACACAACAGGGATCACTGAACATAGGCCTAGATCGTAGAAAATAATGTTTAAAATAGAAAGAGCTTTGATTAGTAAGTACATATGATCGAAATTCTTATGTATATATGTAACTATATTGTAATGAGCATAATCATGTTAAATGTGGTCTATGTGTGGATTCATATCCTTATTTTTTTTCAAGTTGAATAATGGTGTTAATTGTTGTATATCAACAATTTTTAGTGTGGTTATGTTAGTTGATGACTAATGTGTTTGGAGTGGATTAATAGACCATGGTTGATTATGGCTTAGTATAGTTAAATATGGTCATTTTGTGGTTGACGAGGGTTCATTATAATTGGTAATCATTGAGCATGGTTGAACATAGTAATGATGGCAGAAGAAGGCCAACTATGGTTGTTGATGATTGACCATGATTGACAAGAGTTGACCATGGGTGGCAAGAGTTTACCATAGTTAGCTATGGTTAAACATAGTTCAACATAGATGATTACGGTAATCATAGTTTACCATTACTGAGTTGGTTTGACAATGGTTGAACATGGTTGCTTATGGTTCAAGTTGTTGCTCATCTTTGACCATGTTGAGCATAGTTGACCATGGTTTAGCTTGTTTGAACATAATTAACTATAGTCAGCTATTGATGATTATGGTAATCATGGTTGACCATTAATGAGCTCGTTTGATAATGGTTGAACATGGTTGACTATGGTTAAAATTGTTGAACATCTTTTACTATGTTGAGCATATTTGACCATGGTTGAGCTTGTTTGGACATGGTTAACTATACTCAACTGCATTTTACTATGTGTGGGCATGGTTGACCATGATTGTGAATGTTTATCTATGGATGAATATTGATGACCGTGTTGAGCTTAGATGACCATGGTGGCCATGAATGACCAGAGTTGATTACAGTAGACAAGGGTGAACATCATTGACCATTACTGAGATGCTTTGACAATGGTTTAATATGGTTGACTATGGTTGAACTTTTTGAACTTGTTTGACCATGGTGACCATGGTCTACAAGGGTTGACCAAGGTTTACCATATGGAAACCATAGTTGATTATCGTTAACTATGTTTCCCATGGTTGACCATAACTAAGCATAGTTTGATAATGTTCACTAGGGTTGAACATGGTAGACCATGGTGGACCATGTTGTCTATGACTGACTATGGCTAACCATGGATGGACATGTTTGATAATGGTTTTGTTTTGTTGCATTATGACATCAATATTCTTTTGTCCAATTATAACATCACATTTTGTTCCTCAACATACAAGATTGTTTTTTGTTCATCGCATTGTAACATCAATTTTTATTTGTCCCATTGTGACATTTCTTTTTATTGACCACATTGCAAAATTTATTTTAGTTTGTCACATTATGACATTGATTTATTTCTCTAGAATGAAACATCATTTTGTATTCATTACCTTGCTATGTCACTTTTTGTTGTCACATTTCAATGTCATTTTTTGTTCATCACATAGTCACATTCATTTTTGTCCTTCACATTATTATGTAAGTTTTTATTCACCATTAAGGCATCAATTTATTGTTTGTCACATTGCAGTGTTCTTTTTGTCAAAAAGTGATACGGATTTTTGTTCATGTAATATTGATTTTTGTTTATCAAAAACCATTATGGATTTATGTTCCTCACATTGAGATGTTTTTTGTTGTTGTGTGACAATGTTTTTTTCTTTCAATACAAGGCAATGCCAATTTTTCTAACATCAATATTAGTCCGTAAGTGGTGATGTATTTTTATTTTTGTGACATTGCAATATATTTTTTTGTTCTTCACATTGAAACACTCACTTCTTTTTTCCCATAAGGTGTCTATTTTGCTTCTTCATAGGGAGACATTTATTTTATGTTCACCACATTATGCTTTTCCTCATACCAATTTTATGTGATTTCTTTTGTCATATTGTGACATTTTCCTTCATCACATTGCTCAAATTTTTATGCCATTTCTTACTCATCACATCATGACATTGGCTTTTGTTTGTCACATTGTGATGCTAATTTTTTGTTAACCATATTGCAATGATAATTTTAGTATGTCACATTATGATATTGATTTAGTTCATAGAATTGGAATGTCATTTTTCTATTCATCACATTGCAATGTCATCTTCTATTTCTCACACTATGACATTAGTTTGTCTTCACCACATTGAATGTTGATTTTTTTTTGGTCATATATGATGCCATTTTCATTTGTCACATTGAGATATCAATTTCTGACTCATTACATTGTGTTGTTCATCATGTCATCTATGTTGACTGTTGACTAAGTTTGACCATTGTTTTAAAGGTGGAAAATGACATTGATTAGTGTATATCAACCACTTTTCCTAATGTGATTATGACATAGGGTTTTGTTTAATGTCCTAAAATATTGAGATATGTTCATCTTAGTAATATTTTGGTTACGTTCATCACATCATAACATCCCAATTCTCAACTAATTGCATTTGCATTTTTTTTTATACATTGCAATAGTGGGTTATGTTTACGAGACTTCATGGTTGGTTTATGGTCAATATGTTGTGAAAAGGAATCTTTTACGAAGTTCCTTAAAAGTAATTCTAATGAATTTTCACATTTGTTGTGACAATGGAAGATTTTAATCAACACGAAGTTTCACATCTGTTGTGACAATGGAAGATTTTAATCATCATGGCACACTATAGGGAATGAAACTTTTTCATGATGTGACATGACATTACAAGAGAATTTCTTTCATGAGTAAAAAAATATATTTTCATGTCATGATTTTTTTATTGAATGATCTATCACACTTGAATACTACTTGAATGAAATTTGTAAATGCTATTTTATATCTATTCTAAGGACATTGAAATACTCTGCACATGAATCATAGAATGTAAACATTAAACTATGATACAAACTATGAGCATAGTTATAAATAACAACATACATAATTTTAAATTATTTATTATTAATACATTCATTAATGATATTGATTTACTTATCGATAACCATTAATATATTGGTGAACACATAAACTTATAAATGCAATGATATATATGTATATATATATATATATATCAATTGTATTACTAAATATACAAATATTATTCTATTACTATGACTATCATCAAACATAAAATTTTGGCCCTTAGGGGATCTTATATTGAGCACCAAATTAGTATCTTTGTAGAATTAAATTAGGATACCTTAATTTGTTTGCTCAGAAGAAAAAAAAATTAAAATAATAAAATAATAAAATAATAATAATAATAATAATAATATTTTATTATCAATTGAAATAAAATTAAATATCGTAGATGCATGAGTGACATGTATTTAGAGATAAAGGGTCACTTTTATTTGTTAAAATAGTGGCTAAAATTTCTAATAACTAAGAAAAAAAACAAAGCTAGTTGAAATTACTAATGACCTATATAGTTGTAGAAATCATCTAGTTTTCATTTTTTCCCTTTCTTATTTTGTACTTTATTACATACCCTTGGGGAAATCTTGGATAATAGTTAATGCTGCATCTGCTGATTTTTTTGGAGGGGAAAGATCCTTTTCTAATTTATATCTCTCTCATTCATGAGTTTCTTTAATTCCCGACATTAGTTTATTCTTTGTTGTTATTGTTTCGATGACTACAAGATTTGGTGTGACTTCCATATCTACATTTTGATTGGGATATATGGTCCATGGAGGGAGCTCATCCTATGTGGCTCTTTTAGTCATTTCATCATTTTCTTTGCTTTGGGGACCCTTTAATCCTCCTCATCTTCATCATTTAGAAAATGGGGCCTATAGGGTCATCAGATCATTGTTTTTTAATCCACTGCCCTTTCCTGTTATTTATTGGTTTTTTTATCAGAGATCGGTTATCTTGTAAATGTTTTGTTTGGTTACAAACACAACATCTGAAGGCCATTTTCTCGTAACCAAGGCTTTATATCCTTTGGAAATATCCATTTTTCATCTGGATGTGGTCTAACAACCCCTTGTTGAAGTCGATATCCACACAAATGTCGGTGTATGTGAAAATCCCCTTTTTTATTCTTTCACTATCTATTTTTGTAAATACTCTCAGTTTGTTTCTGATGTCTTTAGGTAATTGGTGATGCCAAAAGGGAATTTGGAGATTTGGTAAATGAAACAAGAAAAGAGTTTTTGTGACTTCCATGATTGATGAGTTGAGTTCTGGGAACTAGGGAGTACTGAATACTCTAGTTCTTCCCTAGAACCATGGTCCTTCCTCCAAGATTTTATGGTAATCCTCTTTTAGGAAAGGGTGTACTATGGAGAATCATTTCCAGAATAAGTATATGTCACTTTCTTTGCTCTAGTTTGTGTATATCCATTGGTAAATGTATTCATCTTTAGGCCAAACACCACTAAATCTATGGATTACAACCCCTTTATGAAAATATGAAAATATGGTATTCACATGTGAGTTATTGGTCTCTAATTGTGTGTTTTTCTCCATATTTTCCACTATGTAAGTTTGAGGCATAGTCTCAGATGGGGCTACATATTCCTATAGTTTCTTCTTTGTAGGATATTGATGGGCATGGTCTTGTTCTGTCTAATAATCCTTAGATGAAGGAAGGAGTGGAACCTCTACTTATCTTATAATCTTTGAGAATCCTCTTGTCCTGTAACAAATTCCCTTCTGAAATGAGTTTTTTCTTTGCAGTTCGGAGCCCCTCATGATATTGAATCTTTCTTTTGAGTATTCCCAATGAGTCCTCAACCTTGTCCTAGATTAGTATGGATCCACTTGATGGGCTTTTCATGATTATCTATAAAGTCTTCTTTTTCTTTGTGCATTGTAAGGATTGGACAACCTCTAAGATATGATGGTGCCTCTTATCCTTTGACAAGATTTCCTTTAGTCCAAGGTATGCAAGTAGGGCATTGACTCATCTTATGTCCTTAAGTCTCTTCCAAGAAAATTCATCCTCCTAATCAAGGTTTTCAATTAGATCTACTCTAATCTTGGAGCAATAGAGTGAGAAAAAATGTGCAACTAGAGATGCATACCTAAAAACACATCCAAAAGAATGTTGGGAATGACTTAGTTCTTCTGCCCACTCCAACAACCATGACAGAGGAAGGAAAGGAGTTCTTTCAGTCATATCAACTTCGATTTGGGGAAATCAAAGTAAAAATGATTGAAAAATAATCCATTCAAGAAATAAGGACCATCTCAAAGTGTGCAACAAGTCAAACCCAAATTCAAGTTGCCTCCATCTATGATATCCTTATGGAGGAGAAATTACACAACTCCGTAATTGATCAAATTCATGCAAAGATGGCCTTCCTCTCCTTTGATCCTCCATAGAGTACATGCACCTGAGAAGAATATTGGTGTAGTTTGGTTGATCTAGCAAAATATCCCCATCATCTACATATGGTATCACTATATAATGTTTGTAAAGGTTTCTAGTGGGGAGAGGCGTCCTCTTACCTGGCCTTTCCCATTATATCACCATCTCAGATAGAGTCAAAAATTGATACCCTTTTCTCTAATCGCAGGGGGGACCCTCATGGATCTGTTGTTTTCATGTGAGACATTCATGCTTGCACCCGCAAAATCGATGGATGGGTTGTAAGAGAAAGGTAGTTGATTCTAGAAAGATGACATGTATAGACTTCAATCATCTCCATAAGGGAAGGTGAATTCCTTGGCTCCAACCCTTGGTTCACCCCTACTATAGATCTCCTATGCATCACCTGTGTTGTCATATGTCAAAACGTCATAGAGAGAGTAAACCCTAGTTCTCAACACAATCTCCATTTTTCCAATGATCAGTCACTTGCGTTATCATACAACTCTTTGTTAATACAACTTTCTTATATAAGGAGTTATCATAAGGATACCTTACATAAGGTATCCTTATTAATTAGTTAGACAATGAGATTGATTTAGAGAGTTGTAATTTTATGTTTTATAATAGTTATATTTATAGAATAATAAAATAGAATTGTGTTTTTTATATTTAGTAATACATATTATTTACTAAATTTTTTATTTGTATATTACCAGATAAAAAAAAATCTTATTTTATTTTCTTATTCTATTACTATGAGAATTATCAACCATAAAATGTTGGCCCTTCTATGAATGAGGGATCTTATATTCAACACCAAATTAGTTCCTTTTATATTTAAATAAGGTATAAATTACAAATTTTTAAATGGGATATTTAATCCTCGAATTAGATTAGAATAAATTGGAGAAGGGAACCACCATATCTCATAATTAGTGTGAATGGAATTACCTCAAGGCTTCAACTACATTGACAAAGTGACATGCATAATATTTAATGTAGGGGGTGAAAAAATGATAATTAATTTGTATACTTCAGTGAAGTATAAGATGATGGTACACAACCTTGTACAAACTATGATGGCATCAATTCCTCCTCTATCATTCCTAAAATTCCTCTACAATATGATTATCATGCTGATCTAGTTTAATAGTGGTCTTTGGTTATTTGTATTTTGGGAATCTCAATTTTGGTGGTTGGTCTTATCGTCGAAGATGTTTTCCTTGACAATAGTATTGGATCTCTTAGGTCATGATGGGGTTGTTCCATTTTTTTTAGAATCTCCACCATAACCCTAAAATCCTTAACCATCTCTTCCTTTTCATAGTCTCTCACTTCTTGCAGCATGAGGATTCTCTCCTTCGCATCTCTATTCCTCTTCTTTGTTATCACCCTCACAAGACCTCCATTATGTGCTCTCATTTCTCTTTGACACCTTTTTGGACAAGGATTTTTTGTTTATGGTAGTAGCTCTAGTAGTGTGAAAGGTCCCTTCTCAAGTACTCTAGTATTCATGTTATCTAAGTTTCCATGGACAAAATTCTTGTCCTGCAACACACTCTACCTCCTTCCTATGGTTTGTCTCTCCTTCCACCTCACATGGAATTTAGTCTCCAATTTTGTTTTTGGATCATGGTTTTATGGCTTTTGTTGACACGGTGATTCAACAAGCCCATGCGTGAGTATGTGGTAATGAAGGCCATGGTTAGCAAAGCTCTTTAGCTAAACTTTGTGTGGAGGCCTTAGCATGGGCATATGTAGAGAAAATTCCAAATATGGTGCATGAAGAACGTGAGGATCTTGAGGTTGAGGTGGTCATTGACTAATCATGTATCTCCCAACATTTGATATGATATTATGAACTAGGTCATTAGTGTGGGTCACATCATTGGTTGGAAAAATCAATATCTCTTAACTAATGACCTATACTATTAAATCAAAATTCTATTAGGAAAATTGATTATGGTAGGCATGCTACTAAGGAGTAAATTCATTAGATGTTGGACAAGGTGGTCCTAAACCAAAATGATATGAGGCTATGCCTAAAACACACCAAGGAAAAACTAACTGTAGGCCCTGGGCCTAGTGTAAGACACATAGAGAATCCTAATGGCATTAATGTTGATAGCTCAAGATCCACCTAACTCCATGCTTTCAATTTTTCTAACTTGCAGGGTCTTTTCTCTATCTACGTTCACAATTATTAGGGTGGTAGTCTTTCCTTTTAGGAATTTCTTAGATATTCGTAGAGTATATTTTTGTCAAACTCTATGTTATTGTTTTATTTTGCTTAGAACATAGCTAATGTCTAATTCCTTGTTATTTTCTTAGCGGTTTAGTTTCCCTATGGCAAGTCAATGATAGGAAAGGCTTTAACATTGTAATTGTTTTAATGGTTAAATTGAAATAAGATTACAAAAAAATGGGATATTTATATTTTGCAATTGATATATAGAATTTTGATCCCAAGAAGTTCATATCCCATATGTGGAAGTGCTACACTTAAGAATTCCCTGTAGGTTACCACAAAATTTTTCTAATAATTCTAAGGGAGTGTTACAGGGAAAAGTGTCTATGCAGAACTACTAATCCCACTAAGGCTGGTAGCTACCTTAGAAACAAACAAAGTAAAACTACTTTCGTTTTCCTTTATGAAAGATAGATGAGAGAAGAATAAAGGAGACCAACCTCTGTCTTGCGCTTGGTTCCTTGCTCGATTCCCCTCTCTTCTGATAGTTCTTTGCTACTTTCTTTCTTGTATACCCAGCTTCATAGAGTACCTGCAGAATCAAAGCAGCATAAAACTATACGAGAACATAGATCTATTATCATAAACAATCTAGGATCAGATGTAAATTGACCATACAAATGCATAAAACATAAATCACACAAGAGTATGGAGGAAAACTTAAATAGCTTTATTGATAATAAAGAAAGAGCCAAGAGAGTTACAACCAATTGTTCTAACCCAGCATCATCCTCTCAGCAAGTAAGCCCTTCTTCACCTCATGAAAAGCTTAGATCACCCAACACTATGATGTTGCCTCAAGAAACCAACAAAAATTCCTTACAAGATGCAAAATTCCAGCCTCTAGATCTCTGGGATGAGGGATCCATATATAGATGTCTGCAAGGGAGATGAGTCAGCTTGTGATTTGATTAGTGTCTTCCCTCTGATAGTTCTTGCTTCCACTTGAAGATTGATGATGTCTTACTCATCCCTGGTCGAATTCAGAGAGGCAAGTGTCACAGGAGAAGTTTCTGGAAGATTCCATGCTTCTCCACCCCATGGATTGACACTGCCATTTGTCCCTTCTCACCCATCGCACCCCATAGAAGGGCTTTTTGAAATGCAACGCACCTACTGTGTGTATTTAGGTGAGATGCAATGCACTTTGCCTATGGAGTAGGTGAAATGGTCCAGTTTTGACCAGTTCTGAGTAGTTTTTCATGGAGAACTTCTGGGAGAAGCTGTCATCAGATGACCTTGTTCTTTTAGGGGTTGGAACAACACTTTTAGGGACTTAGGAGCCCTTAGTTTATGGACATTTATGCTTGGGGTTGCAGTGCCCAAAAATGTCTATAACAGTTGCCCCCTAAAGCATGAGGTCATTAATCTTTTTTGATGTCGGGTGAAATGCTTTATCATGAGGATCCGAAGTTCTTTCAAGCTGGAAGGAGACTTGTAATAAGGTACAATACAATACATTATCTTCATAATATTTTCATGATCTAGCTGAGGCGGGCATTCCCATGCTCAGCTTTATAAATTCATTTTCATGTACATAGGACAGACAATCGTCTGAGTGTAGACTGATGATTCTGGTAGAGCCATCATCCCTTAGATTGGATGATTATCTGTGCAGCAATGATTTACATTTGATGTCTTTTTTTTCCTGAATATATATCGTAGCTTGTATGGATGAAACTAGATCCTGGGCCTTCAATCTCGTTCGATCTTCACTCAAAGTACAAGTCGATCCATGTGAGAGATGTTCTGGAGTCGAAAATGGAAAGACATCGCCTGATTACCGGCCAATGATGTAAATTGTTAACAGGCACGAGAGGAATCACCGATAATGATAATGATCCTCAAGGTACTGCAGTACAATTCACGTGGTGTGAATAAAGGACTTGGCATCGAACACCACGCAAAATCTTTCGATCGAAGGTCATTGATGTAAACCTCTCGCCGGAAGTGAGAAACTTGCCATTGAGGCATGCAAGCTTCAAAGTATTGAAAGGGGTGTTCCTAAATCGACTTCTTGGATAATGAGCTAATGTCGAAAATAAATGATCCGTCATAGGAGGGCCTTAATGAATCCCACATCAATGACACGGAACGGAGCAAATGATTTTAATGGAGGTGAAAATGATCTGGTGATATAAGGTTCAGGGTGGTGGTCATGAAAGAATGGAGTGTAAATGTATTGCAGCGGATGAGACACAGGTGAATTCTCTGAGTGACTTCTCTTGAACATATCGGCGACATTGATATGATGGATTAGTAGCATTAACCCCAAATGTGGATGGTGTGATGTGACCATGGTGATGTGACCGATGAATGAAACAACCCAACCCGACTTGGATGCGGAGTGAAAGTGTCATGTTCAAGAGCGACTTGCTACCAACAAAGTTTCTTCAAGTTTTCTTCCCAATTTTTCCCCAGTCATTGCTGACCAGTACCTCTTTATTTTTTTCAAGCTTGAGGAGGATAACATATGTTTGTTCTATAATTTTCCCTTCGGGCAAACCCCTCGCTATGTTTTAACGAGCCTAGCGATGGTGAAACTCGTCCTTGTCTGTTATAGACAAGTTTGTCGCTATTAGGTTTTAACGAGTTTAATGACAAAGATAACTTGGTCCTTTTCAATTTTAGAGAGTCTGAAAAGGGACGTAAAGGAAACTCCAAAAATCCTTTTTCTTCATCTAATCCCTTAGGTCCGAAAAAGTATAAAACAATACAAAAGGGATGAATTTTCGGTACTTTTAACGAGCCGAACAAAACAAGCGCTCGATCTTTTTGTGTAATAATCCATCAGGTCCAAAAGGATTAAAATCTATAGGAGGGATAGCACTTCCGGTCACTTTAACGAGCTGGAGATGCCAATGGCTCGGCAATATTTTCATATTTTTATGAGTCAATTGAAAAGAGCTTAAAAGAGACTTGTCTTTGAGGAACGAGTGATAAATTCGGGTAGCAGCTGATTCCAGGTAAGGTTTGGAATTTTCCAATCACGACAGTGTTACAAGGATGGCTAACAGGATCACTCTTCGCAGCTGTTCCTCAAAAGGGGTAAACAATCAAACGAAGGTGAATGATCGGCCAATACAGGGTGGAGGTGATGATGAGAACACGACCAAGGCTTTAAAGGCTGAAGTACTACATTCACGATGGTTATTTACCAGAAATTGGTTCATTTTTTATTGAGCTTAAACGTTGGGGGAAACATTTGCTCATTGCTTATGTTTACTTTTTAACGAGCATGAATTCCGCGTTAAAACTGCTCGATTAATCCAGTCGCATAATAAGGATGTCTCATATATTAAAATGGAAATTTTTTAAAGCTTTGCCCCACATCCTTTCTTTATGCAAGTTAGGAAACGACCAATCCTACGAGTTTAAAAGGTTAGAGAACCTACAAATTTAAAAGATAAATGGTCGCTCTTCGCTTGCATGCCAAAAGGTTTGCATGCCCCCATGTATAAAATAGAGTTTCAAGGTCACCTCTCAATCTGCCAACAAAAAATTTGTTTTATCGGTAAAGGCTTACCTCTTTCAGGTTACCAGAGATTGTTTTATTTGCACCGAAAACAAAACACTTCTTCGGCGATGCCTACCGAAATAGACAAAGGTGAGCGGCGTAGACACCTCTACCCACATAACTTTGACAAGGGAATCTTGTTCCAGTCTAACCCCCTTTTCCGATCATGGACGGGAGTGTCAGACTAGTCATATATCTCTCGCGGAAACCTATCCTATACCTGAAGTTTTCCTACCGAAGCAGACTAGGGTGCATGCCCCCTGGGTTTCAGTCATGTCCCCCGAATCACTTGCGCTCATCAGGTGGATGGACTGGGGATTGATGAGACATTCCTTGCATGAAAAGACCATTCAGGGATGGTATATGACTATTTGCCATGTGTGAACCAGGAAATGAAAGTTGGTCTACGAGCTTGACCACTCTTCCTTTGTGCGGAAAACACATTACTCTAAAGAGTGATGAGACAATGACTCCCATGCAATAAATATAGTCTCATCCAAGGAGTAGATTATAATCCAGGGGTCCTTGGACTACCATTACGTTCATTTGAACAGTTTTCCCTCTCAATGTTATGGGCACATTGGGAAGGATCCCTAACGGTTGACTGGTTCCTTTGTCAAAGCCTGTTAGATTTCTCATCTCAGGCAAAAGCGATGGCGAACCAAGCGCTTTCCAAGTAGTCGAGGAAAGGATACTCACAGAAGCCCCTTCATCTATGATGGTACTGGCCATAACCATCCTATATATTTGAGCAATGATTCGGAATGGTATACTAGCTGGTAAATAGGGTCTGCCTAGTAGATTCCAGTCAAAGGAAACAACTAGGTTGCTTGGAGGTGGGACCGAATAGACGGCCGGGTGCGACTCTGACGAACTTCCTTCCTGCGGTAAAGGAATGGGTAAATTGCCCCCATGTTCATCGAAGTCTGTGTTTACGAAAAGAATTTGGACGGTGTCATCCTTGTTCTCTTCGGTGACTGTATCATCTGAAGATGGAACCTCTGAAGACAAGACCGGGTCAACCACCGCCTCGACATTTTGACTTTTGTCTGGTATGGGTTTAGATGGTTTATCTTCAATTATAGATGCTTCGGCTGACCACAAGGGTGGGTTAGCCGGATTTTCAACTAGTGACGGACTCGGCAAGAGTTTCTTATATCCAGGAGGAAGTCGTAATAGTGAAACTGGATGATCGTCAAAAACTCTTTTAGCCTCGTCTAAGAAGGGACAACGGTGGATGGCGTGATCGCCTTCACACAGTTTACAAGGAAATTTGCACTTTCCTTTTTGTCCAGGGGCTTCACTTTCACTAGTCGACGGTGTGTTTTCAACATGATCATCAGAGGTTGACGACACCGAGTTGTGCAAACGAGGAGACCAAACCCTTAAGATCCGTGGGATGCAAGGACAATCTCTATGATAGTGGTCTCCTTTGCAAATGACACATGGCGATTTAGGCCTGGTTGGTGCAGTGTGTGGATTTTCGCTAGACGACGCTTGATTGCCCCTTTTCGCCTTTAGCTCCTTCTTCTTCTTCTCTTTCTCCTTCTTTTCCTTCTTCTTCTCAGGTACTTGATTTTCATCTTTACCAGCTTCATCAAGCGAAGAGGAAGGAGGAGAGGAAGAATTGGATGAAGTAGAGGGTTGGGGGGTAACTCTGGAATTGTCTAGTTGTTGACTTGATTGTTCAGGAATTGCGGTGTTCTGAAAGATGGAGGTTGAGAAAAGCCATACGGGAAAGCCGATTTTCAATCCTGGAAGTGACAATGTGGCCATATGGGGTGCACCAACATCTCCCCAAGAGGAGAAGGGACTAGTATTTCCTCCAAGGGGAACTCCTTGGTTGGTGGACTCCATTTTCCTCAATCTAAGACCAACGTAGGAAAGGTGATGATTATTCCGTTTAAAATAAATTTTAGACACTTTGACACAACTTGTTTTTTCAATTTTTAAGAGTCGAGAAAAAACAAAAGATGACTCTAGTTGCCTTTGATTTTTAATGAGCCTAAAGTGACAAGTGCTCAGATGGACATTTTCCGTTAAGGAGTTTGAAAAGGAACGAAATGCACTGCTCTGGAAATCTAGATAGAGGGATTACCAAACCAATGGCAAAACTGCATAATACTTTTTATGGTACAGTAGTCAATCTTCCCGAATGTTGTGTTCAGTGCATTGCGATCGATAGGGCGGCAGACACGGCTTCCTATGGATAAAGGATTAAGCCTATTGTGGTCTCCCAAAATATACTCAACGGTACGTGGGAGCACAAGTCCGTACTGGCACTTATCATCTCAAAGTGGAGGAATCACCCAACCAACAGTGAAAACAACAGTTACCATGATTTATGACGCCAGAATACGTCTCTAGCCTAGACTTCTAGATGTTGTGCGTTAGGTTCCAAAGCGTTGTTAGATTCATTAAATTTATTTTATAGTTGATCTTGCTTAAGAAATTTGCCTTTCAGGTTCACCGCGTGATGTAGATGTACAATTCCTAAAATGCAATCAAAGATGATAAACATTCGTTTTATCTTCTTTGTGAAATGAAAATCCTAGCTACTAAGGAAAGAGAGACAGTATTCTTTCAACAAAGAGCAGAGAGCACACACTATATGCACTTTCCTAAATCAAACCAATCAAACAGTCTAAATGCAAATGCACATGCATGTATTTGTTTTCAGCCATCTTAATATGTGAATGATAAAAAGAAAGCTAATGCGTAAATCTGAATTATTTTTCAAAGCGACAATTACTAACAAGTTTCTTTTCAAAATCAAAATGAAGACGATGACAACACTTTGCATTTGGAAATGAAAACTTGCTTTCGACACTAGAAAGACTACTAATTCAGATCGAATACAATAGTAACAGGGTAATCGACTATCAAGAACAATCAGATTCTCTTCTATGACTGAAAATGACACTTGCGACACTTTCAAATCAAGAAACGATAGTACAACTACGTTACTTCTTTGTAAAGGAGAACTGAAAATGACTCAACAAATACATAAAAACATTTACTGTTCTTTGCACAATGGAGGCAGAATAACAGCAAGGAAATGGGTTTCAAACAGAGGTGTACTAACTACAGCCAGTAAAACTCCTTAATAGATCTGAAAAGAATGAACACATAAACCAAAATTCAGGAACAAGGCCTTGTCTGATCAGCGCACCTGTAACACAGTGAATTTGAAATGCAGCGCACCTACTACACTCGGTAAGTGCGCTGAATTTGAGATTCACAGAACAGACAGTGCGCTGGACCAGGGACGAGACTTTGATTGGGTTCCGGGTCACAGTTTGTAGTTCAGTTCAGGGATTTTGGCCGAGCAAGTGGTAATCAGTAAATCAATCACAGGGGTACATCTAAGGAGGTTACTAGAGCCACCACGAGGACAATTAGAAAGCTTGTAAATCAATTGTTTAATTCATAAACAAAACCTGGAGATTGACTGAAGCAACGTTGATCTACTTTGCACTTGCAGAGCAAATGCAGTTCGAAGGCTAGCTGGCTTGACTTCAGGATCCGTCTGTAAGTTTATAAAGTAAACAAATGTAGATAAACAATCAATCTATTCGCTCCCCAGTATGGTCGACATTCTGTTACAGGGAAAAGTGTCTATCCAAAACTGCTAATCCCACTAAGGTTGGTAGCTACCTTAGAAACAAACAAAGTAAAACTACTTTCGTTTTCCTTTATGAAAGATAGATGAGAGAAGACTAAAGGAGACCAACCTCTGTCTTGCGCTTGGTTCCTTGCTCGATTCCTATATCTTCTGATAGTCCTTTGCTACTTGCTTTCTTGTATACCCAGCTTCACAGAGTACCTGCAGAATCAAAGAAGCATAACACTATACGAGAACATCGATCTATTATCATAAACAATCTAGGATCAGATGTAAATTGACCATACAAAAGCATAAAACATAAATCACACAAGAGTATGGAGGAAAACTTAAATAACTTTATTGATAAGCAAGAAAGAGCCAAGAGAGTTACAACCAATTGTTCTGACCCAGCATCATCCTCTCAGCAAGTAAGCCCTTCTTCACCTCATGAAAAGCTTAGATCACCCAACACTATGATGTTGCCTCAAGAAACCAACAACAATTCCTTACAAGATGCAAAATTCCAGCCTCTAGATCTTTGGGATGAGGGATCCATATATAGATGTTTGCAAGGGAGATGAGTCAACTTGTGATTTGATTAGTGTCTTCCCTCTGATAGTTCTTGCTTCCACTTGGGGATTGATGATCTCTTACTCATCCCTGGTCGAATTCAGAGAGGAAAGTGTCAGAGGAGAAGTTTCTGGAAGATTCCATGCTTTTCCACCTCACGGATTGACACTGCATTTGTCCCTCCTCGCCCATCGCACCCCATAGAAGGGCTTTTTGAAATGCAACAAACCTACTGTGTGTATTTAGGTGAGATGCAACACACTTTTCCTATGGAGCAGGTGAAATGGTCTAGTTTTGACCAGTTCTGAGTAGTTTTTCATGGAGAACTTCTAGGAGAAGCTGTAATCAGATGACCTTGATCTTTTAGGGGTTGGAACAACACTTTTAGGGACTTAGGAGCCCTTAGTTTATGGAAATTTATGCTTGGGGTTGTAATTCCCAAAAATGTCTGTAACAGGGAGGTCCTTAAATACTACTAGTATCCTTAAATTACTACATATTTTTGCATTTGTGCACATTTTACAAAATTTATCTGTGATATACATGCACAAAATATGATATAACTAGCATAGCCATATAAATTAAATGGCCACTAGACATTAATAGGCATCAAAATGCTTAACTCGTGATGGATCTCACATTGCCAACTTTAACAAGATTCATAAAATTAACTAAACCATAGACTTATTATTATTATTATTATTAAGAGAATCATTGTATGAGGTAGACATGTATACACTAATAAAAAACATATAAGATATTTTTAACCATGCAAATTCACCCCCACTTTATGGTGGATATTATTAACCTATAAATAGGCCTTGGTATAACATCGTAGGCCAACTCCATGGCTTACTCATACCACATGCCAAAAAACCATAAGTCATGTTCATATTACACCTTTTTTAAGTTAATCAAATTAATTAAAGTGAAGAAAGGAAATAACTACTTTTGAGACAAATTTCAATCTTTGATATGTAACTACTACGAAGAATATGCTAGAATATTATTTGGAGGTTAAATTTCTATCATCGACCTAATTCTTATTTATAAGTATATTAAAATTCTAAAATCTCTATTCCAAAATAAACAAACCTATTGGTGTAATTGATGCAATAACGTAGTCTCTCAAAATAAAGCATGTTGGCTAGATCTAGGGGGTCTTAGGATTTACTAAGAGAATGGGTTATCTAAATGGAAATTAGGTCATTTTACTAAGTTTTTTTTGTAGTGGCTACAACCACCCTCCAAAATTTTGGCCTGCACCTAAATTCAGAGCCTCCATTGAGAGTTTCACTTGATGGTTGCATACACTCGGGCTCACTCCGTGACCTCGTGTGAGCCTTCACACCTACCTTGCTTATTCATTCCACCCAAGCTTTTGCATGTTGAGGTTAGTGTCTTGCTTGCGACCATGTTCTAGTCATGCTCAAGGTCTTCACTTCATGTGTACATGTTATGTTCGCTATGAAATCATTTGTCACACTCACACATGGAGTCCCATTCACTGTTGCGCAAGCATGAATCATGAGTGTCATGTTTGTCGCTTACACAATCGGTCAGTCATGTTGAACATGTGTGTCTCGTTGGTTTGAGTTGTCTCGCCGTTAAGTCATGAGGATGTGTGTTGTGAGATCACATTTTCATATTTCACTCATTCACACACTTAGTCATTTTGCTGAAGTTATGACAACCAGACTCCCCTCTCATAGCTGGACCATCACCCAACCATCAACTCAATTGGCTATCACCTAGAACAACTCAGAAGCATGAAGTAAGTATTATAAGTTGCATTGCTTGCAAGTGATCTAATCAAATTTAAGCTGGCCGCCTGGAGAGTCAGACCCGACAGCCATCCTAGGACTAACTCCCCTCAAAAATTGCGTAGAGGCTGCTAACCTTGCAAACTCTGCTGACTGTGGAAATTGCATAGAGAGGTCGGACAGTCACCTAGTGCTCGTCCCTGTCTCCCTTAGAAAATTACGCAGTTTTCCCAGTCAGTACTCCTGACAGTATATCATTTGCTCGTCCAGAAAATTGTGCAGTTTTCATGAGAAGGCCTTATGTTTCACAATAGCCCACTCAAATCAATTGTGCAAAGATGATCAGCAGGCCAACCTCCCAGCCTCAGTGGCCAACAACTCCCAACAACAAACTTCCAGTTCCCTCTAGTAGTTTCTGCTGCCAAGCTCCGAGCAAATGACTGCTTGTTCCCATTTGCAAATTTCATAGTTTCTACTGCTAGTGACTTAGCAGTCATCTGTTAGTTCCATCCAGGAATTGCGCAGTTTTGGCTTCCAGGCTCCCAGCTAGTTCCTCCAGAAAACTGCGTAATTTCTTCTTGCTGATCCTCCATGCAGCCTGACCTGTTCCTCCAGAAAATTGTGCAAATTTTTTTGTCAATCCCTTACTTCCTGCTCATTTTGAAAAATGCACAAATTATGTTTGCCTTGCCTTCTTGCAGCCTGGATTTTCCCTCCCAAAATTTGTGCAATTTTTCCTTCCAGCCGAGCTAGACCTCGCGGACAGTCATTGTCGGTTTGGATTGCTCATCTTCATCGTCCAATGACTCTTGCAAAGTATTTATAAGTAGTGCCTAGAGCCATAATCTCACCTCGCAACATTACTACCTCTCCCAGTCACCTGCATCCGAAATGATCATGTGTCATGGTAGACTAGGAGGTTTTTAGATTTGATGTCGTCTCGTCATAAGTGACTGCAGGTATAGGTACACCAACAAACATGGCATGACAATGAATGGGATGAAGGAACAGATCACATACAAAAATATAGGTTCACCAATGGACGAATGAACGATCCATGAGAATAGATGTGCTTGCGAATGGATGATCATGCAAATATGTCTTCGTGGATAGACGGACAAGAAAATATGCAAGATGTGCTCACCGATGGATGAACAGATGAGCATGCACCTATCATGAATAGATGAATCTGTCAGGCCTTCCATTATACATGAAAGGATCAACGTGCCAAAGCAACATCAAGTGAACCAATGGCCATCAAAAACTCCATTCACTTTGCCATGCGGAGGTGAAGCTGTGACACACCTGTTGGGTTGTGTTATATTCTTTCCATGACTAACCCACGTAGTTAACCGAGGGGGCAGAGGGGGTTTGAGGGGTTCAAGTAACCCCACTCTATGGGGTCCAGGGCAATGCCCCGGAAAATTTTGGTTTTGGAACCTATGTTAGGCAGACCCACCTATGGTTTTGTGCATGATTTTCGCACGTGTTTTTGGACGTGATGGTTTTCGGTCCATGGTATTGGACGCAATGGTTTTCGATCCATGGTATTGGATGCTTCAGCATGTATAAATATGTATTATAACATTGAAAGGAACATAATGAAAAAATCAAGCTAGTAGTCCCAGTTTTGGGATCCAGGGGAAAATCTCTGTGTATATGTGTTTTATGTGTTATGCTCTCGCATTGTTTACTTTATGTGTTTTAGAATTTGTATGTAGGTAATTTTCGTATGGGGTTAAAACCTACAATACCATGAACACTTCCATCACCTAGTAGCACTATAGGTCAACATGCACTCCAGCAGTAACACAAATGTACCAGCAATGTCATGTTGAGTCATGTCATGAGTCGCATTGTCCACATCTCCACTGTGGGCCATGTTGTCAAATCAATGTAATGTAATGTGGAAGTCCAAGAGACCCACTTGTTGTACAAAGAGTCATGTAAAGTCAAAAAGTCATGGAAGTCAAACAATCATGCAGGTAGTCGAACAACCTCAAGGGTCAGTTTCACCCTTGGATATAATTACCCCCTCATTTGTACATGGAAAGGACTTTTCACCTCAGCTCCTCCCACATAGCCAAGAGACTCTGTAATTTTTTCTTTGAGGAGTAACTAGTGGCTCCAACACCCCACACGTGTGGTTAGTGATGTATGGTGTAACGATGTGTCTTGGAACTTTTGCTTAATTCAGAAGCCTGCTAATAAGCCAACATTTTTTCACACATTTATTGTAACTATTGTAAGACTAATATTAAACACTTGTAATGCATGTTTCTTTAACTTGTTTTGAACACTTTAACTTATTTTAGTTGTTGTAATGCATAATCTATTAATGAAAATGTGTTGTATATGCAGTTAACATTGTCTCACCCATGGTGGATATCTCCCCGGACATCAGATGTACCTTTCACATAAAACTTACTATAACAACCGTCGCAATCATGCAGACTACTCTGCTGAGTGTTATACATGTTATCTTCCCTTTTGTGATGTGATTGCCGCATTCATGTGGACTGTTCCACCAGAAGCTGTGCATGTCTTATTGTGTTGTGTGTTCCTAATAGAGTTGGGATTTCTCACAACCGACTTTGGATTCACTCCCACCCTCTCCCTCTACGATGAAAGAACCATCGACACAAGAGACACTTACAATCACCAGGCACGCAAACCTCCCTTCTCACAAGACAAAGCCTACCACTCTCTTGTGCTAACAAGCAAGAGTTGAGGAAAATCTTTAACATAATAGAAACCAGGCCATCGTACTAGATGGGACTCCCACACCAAACAGTGTGAGGTCTAATTAGGACTTCATACCAGGGAGATCCCCTGATTTTGGAGGGTCCAGCACCGTCAAAAATTTGGCGCTAGAAGGAGGGCCAGATGAGAAGATAAGCCCGTACATCTAGGTTGAATCTCTTACCCATGAATAATACACAATTGGTGCTCTCGGGGTGTTTCTCTCATTTCTTCGTTAATCAGTTATCAATCCCCAATGAGCTTCTCGATCACTTGTCCTTGTTAAACTTTGACGGTGAGGATAGAATTTTTGTAACTAAACACATTTATGATTTTATTCACTTCTTTGAGTCTCATGAAATCGATAGTGATGAGCTTGTTTGCATACTCTTATTCCTTACCCTTGAAGGTCATGCTAATCGGTGTTGTCATACCCTACCACTTGCTTCTATCCATTCCCTTCTCTCTTTCCTCAAGGAGCTCCATCAAGCCTTTGATGCGTGTGACCTCCAATATGTCTATGAAGGAACATCTCAATTAAGAATGAAGCTTGACTAATTAGTTGAGGACTTTTCTACCTGCTTCCTTCACCTATGTCACGGAATTCCTGAGCAGTTTGTGGACCTTGCCTTCATGAGCCAAGAGCTGAAATGCTTGGTTCATGTCTCCCAAAATGGTGAACTTCTTGATTTCCCTTCTTCCTCAACTCTTATAGAGCATGAGAGACCTCATGTCTCGAAGAGGGTGCCCCCTTGAATCAATCGCCAAACTAAGAAATTTGTGCAGCAGGTACCCCCTCGTAGTGGTTGCAAAGCTGACTATGTAGCATGTTCCCAACACATCTTCTCGGCTTCTCCCCCCCCAACAGAGGAAGTTCCAGAATGGAACATAAAGCCTATGGATAAAATTCATCCCTCCATTCCACAAGATGACATCACCGTTCATAACCCAAGTCTTGAGTCTAGTCTGCATCTCTGCCATCCTCCATCATCTAAAAGCCATGACTCCTTTCACCATGACTGGATTGAACAATTTGATTCACAAGATAGCTATGTGCACTCTCTGGATCCTCGAGCTATTGGCTCAAGTTGCAATCATGTGAAAGACAGTATCATCAAGTGAACAGAGGGAAAGGACGGTGAAGACATAATTAATTCCTTTCAAAACATTGAACCTCCATTCTTGATCGACTCTCGATCCGTGAATCTTGGTGAAACATCATGCACAATCAATTCTTTTGATCAACCTCTAGTCTTAGGTTGTCATCACTGCCATGCTTCTGTATGTTGTGATGAACGCCCAAGCACATCATATGATCTATTGTCATCTCATGTACACTCTAACTTAGATCTGGAATGTGCACCAGTCAAAGAAAATATCCATGTTGAAGCTTCCTCTACACCTCACTTTCCCATGTGTCCTATCATTCGCAGCACATCAACGTGTGTCGGAGATATTCCACATTCTCCTGCTTCTTCATCCCATGATTTATCTCCTCGATCGAAATAAGAAAGTGAGGTTGTCCACGATAAAAATAGTCTCAACACACAGGACTCTTCCCACTCATCATCATCTTGTGTGTTGCATGAATATGGCTTGTCAAGTTAGCTTGCTAAAATTTTTGATGAAGCCTGTGACAGAGATGGTTGTCATCCTGAGATCGGTTTCAAAATCAGTAACAACAACCATCCTCAAGCCATGCATGACTTGGTTCACATATCAAAATGCAATTTTTTAATTCTAGAAAGTTTCAGGACGTGCCAAGGAGTAGAGGCACTTCAAAATCTGTTGATGGTTATGTCAGGACCTCGTGACTCTAGTATGCCCACCAAACCAAATCAGATCTCATTTCTCATGAACAATCTATATATCTGCATGGTTGCAATCAACATGGATCCCTGTGTAAAGAATTTTTACTATTCTCGGTGTGATATTTCAAAATTTCAGTTTTTCGATAATGATCGAATCCACGAGTCCATTACAACATGTCTATCTTCATGCACCTCTCTTAAATCTAATTCGGGTTGGGATTATCCATCTCTCATTCAATCATGGGACAATGAAGTTAATCATCTGAAATACTATCCTTATCTAGAATCATACTTATCAAAGGTTCTCTCTCGTAATCAGCTCCTTGGTCTTTTTGCAAATTTCACACGCCAAATCTACCCACTCATCACACTAGTAATCTCCCTGTGTGATGACGAGTGCACAAATCATGCGAATCAAGTTACCCTCATTTCACCACACCCCAACTGGTTTCACACATTCACAGTGCTGGCATCCTTTCTACATTTCTGTGATTACCATGATGCTTGCATAATTTTTCACCAGTTGTAGGTGGGTGTTCTATCATGCTAGCATACAATGAACTTGGTTCCCTCATTTAGAGCGCTCGTATGATTGTTCAAAAATTCTCTTAGTTCATATCAAACTGGGAATCTACCATCTTGACCAACTAGTCTGATTTTTCTTCTACCTTGGGTGGCTATCATGTAGTTTATCATTTTCCAAACATTACATCCAATGACAGTTGCTTCGCACACTATTATTTTCATCATGTAACATATTTATTCTTAGATTTCTATCAAGCAAGTGAGGCACCTTGCCCTACGTTGATGGTTATTACAGGCCCTCACTGTCTTGACATGACTGATGAGAATGACTAGATCTATCAAGCCATATTAGATTCCCATCGTGATCCCCTCTCTCGAATCAAGAATCCATCCTCTCAAAGATCACGAATCTTTCAAAATAGCCATCATGAATTTTATGATCCAATTGTTGAATGGCTATAACAATCTTACTTGGCGAGTCATGTTGCAGGTAGCAAGCTTTAGTCCTTCCTCACACTTGCTAAGAAACTTGGTGTAGAAAAACACACACTCGCACGAGGCCTCTGAGGTTTGTTGAAAAATAGTAGTCATGGAAGAGGTAAGCATGTGTGTTGGGTGGTTGTGACACAATCTTCTGCCCACATGCGATACCTTCTCTCTGCTATGCAAGTTTTTCAATTTTTTTCATTTTCTGTTGCACACTATTTTTAATTTATTTTAATCGCTCATATCTTTGTGACTGCAGGTCGGATACACATATGGTGGTGGCACTATAAATTTCATTTCACGTTACCCAAACTATTTAACATAGGAGTAGGAGTAGTGTTTTATTTTCTCTTTTCTTTGCTTTTTGGTTTGCATGTTTGTTTTCTTGCTGATTTGGTTGCTTTGCTTTTCTTATTATCTTTTCTTTCAATTTTTTTGCTCTGCTTACTATTTTGTTTACGTTTGTTTTATTTTCTTCGTATATTACTATTTTTGTTTCGGGAAATAAGTGTTTCCCAACTACTATGTTCTAGCTTCTGAACAGAGTATGTCGCTGAAATTTGAAGAGACTTGTGACACTACAGCACTTGGCCAGTATTGTGTCCGTCTTCTATGTGCTTGGTTATAACATTCAACTGATGAAGTCTTGAAGGAAAATATGAACCATCTTCAAGGTAATTTCTGGTCCAACCATCAACCCCTGTCCACACTGGGAATCCCCATGCCTGTACTCAGCGTTCTTCTCTCTGTGTTCAAGCTCATCCAACTAGTAGAAACGGAGAAGGGGAAAATCTAAATGAGCAAACCTATGTGAGAGGTCTTACATGCTTCTCTAAAATAACAACCTCTTCTGCTCTCAATAATTCAGGATCCCTATGTCGCCCCAAAAATAAATAAGTGCCTATGCACAGTCCTCTTGAAAAATACAAAGGGGAAAGAAGATAAAGGATTCATGCGCAAAGAGGTGAGGCATGCAACTCCATTGGGGTGCTGACCATGCTCATTGGTAGTGGAGCAATGTGTGTGTTCTTGCGTTACTCTGTTGGCATACTGTCCAGGCCTACTGGTAGTGGAGCAACACCAGATATGAAAACGTATACTTTGAAAATATTCAACTCCCGAGCTAAACTACCCTTCCCATATTCGAAAACACTGCAATCAAGCTAAACTTCTGTTTTTGTTTGACTGAGTTGTATAAATTTGAACCATGTATGTCCATGGGGTAAGTGGGGAAGCCAAAGTAACCCGCACAATGATTCAATACTCCCTAAAAGACTAAGGCCCTGTGCTATCAATGAACCAAAACAGAGAAGCCAGAATTCTACCAGTGCGTTTCCAAGTGTTGTAGCAGCTACAACCACCCTCCAAAATTTTGCCCTTCACCCAAATTCAGAGCCTCCCTTGAGAGTTTCACTTTATGGTTCCAAGCACTCGAGCTCATTCTGTGAACTCGTGCGAGCCTTCACTCCCGCCTTTCTTATTCATTCCACCCAAGCTTTTGCATGTTGAGGTTAGTGTTTTTCTTGCAACCATGTTCTGGAAATGATCAAGGTCTTCGCTTTGTGTGTACATGTTATGTTTGCTATGAAATCATTAGTCACACTCACACATAGAGTCCCATCCAATTTGCGCAAGTGTCATCACAATCAATCAAATATCAATCACGAACGTCATGCTTGTCTCTTACACGATTGGTCAATCATGTTGAACGTGTGCGCCTAGTTGGTTTGAGTCATCTCGTCGTCAAGTCATGAGGGTGTATGTTGTAAGATCACATTTTCATCTTTCACTCATTCACACACTTAGTCATTTTGTTGAAGTTATGATGACTAGACTCCCCTCTGACGACTGGACCATCACCATGCCATTGACTCGATCGACTGTCACTTAAAAAAGTGCAGAAGCACCAAGCAAGTCTTTTCAAGTTGCACTGCTCGCAAGCGATCCAATCAACTTTCATGTTGGCCACCTGGAGAGTCAGACCTGACAGCCACCCCGGGACTGAATCCCTCAAAAATTACACAGAGGCTTTTGACCTTGCCCATTCTACTGACTGAGGAAATTATGCATACAGGTCAGATAGTCACCCAATGGCTATCCCTCTCTCCCTTAGAAAATTGTGCAGTTTTCCCAGTCAGTCCTCCTAACAGTTGACTGGCTTCTCATCCATAAAATTGCACAGTTTTCATGAGTAGGCCTTCTACTATCCATAAGTCTGCTAAGCTCAGAAATTGTGCAGAGATGATCAACAGGCCGACCTCCCAACCTCAGTGCAGTTTCCCTCGTCAACAGCTTCCAGCAACAAACTGCATGTTCCCTCCAAGAAGTGCACAGTTCCTACTGCCAATCTCCCAGCAGCTGATTACATGTTCCCCTTGGGAATTTCACAGTTTATGCTAGCAGTTCCCTACAGGAATTGTACAGTTTTGGCTGCTAGGCTCCCAACTAGTTCCTCCAAACAACTATGTAATTCCTTCCTGTTGATCCTCCGTGCATCTCGACCTGTTGCTCTAGAAAATTGCGTGAATTTCACTGTCAATCCCTTGCTTCCCACTCATTCCGGAAAATTTGAAAATTATGTCGTCCTTGCCTTCTTGCAGCGTGGATTGTCCCTCCCAAAATTTGTGCAGTTTTTGCTTCCAGTTGAGCCAAACCTCGTAGAAAACCACTATCGGCTTGGATTTCCCATCTTCATCACCCAGTGACTCTTGCGCAGTTTTCATCAGTAGTGCCCGAAATCATCATCCTGCCTCACAATCTTCCTGCCTATCCTGGTCACCTGCATCCGAAATGATCATGTTCATGGTAGACTAAGAGATTTTTGGATTTGATGTCATCTCGTCATGAGTGACTGCAGGTACATGCACACCAACAAAGATGGCACAACGAAGAATGGGATGAATGAAGGGAGCACATGTAGAAGGACAAGTTCACCAATGGACGAACGAACGATGCATGTGAAGAGATGTGCTCGCGAATGGGTGATCATGCAAAGATATGTTTGTGGATGGGCGGGTGAGAAAACATGAAAGATGTGCTCACAGATGAATGAATGATGCATGTGAAGATATGTGCTCGTGAATGGATCATCATGCAAAGATGTGCTCGCAGACAGGCGAGCAAGCAAACATGAAATATTTGTTCACAGACGAACGAATAGACGAACATGCACCTATCATGAACATATGAGCTTGTCAAGAATTCCAACATACAAGAAAGGAGAAATTTGCCAAAGAAACATCAAGTGAAGCAACGACCATCGAAGACTCCGTGCACTTTTCCATGTGGAGCTGAATTTGTGACACACCATGAAGACATCCATCAGCCAACAACACTGTAGGTCGACATGCACTCCACTAGTAGCACAAATGTACCATCACCGTCATGTCGAGTCATGTCATGAGTCACATTGTCCACATCTCCACTATGGGCCATGTTGTCAAATCAATGTAATGTAATGTGGAAGTCCAAGAGACCCACTTATGTAAAGTCGAAAAGTCATGGAAGTCAAATGGTCATGAGGGTAGTCAAACAGTCACAATGATCAGTTTCACCCTTGGCTATAAGTACCCCCTCATTTGTACATGGAAAGGACTTTTCACCTCAGCTCCTCCCACATAGCTAATAGAGTCTTTAATATTTTCTTCGAGGAGTATGTAGTGGCTCCAACGCCCCGTGCATGGGTTTAGTGATGTATGGTTTAACAATGTGTCTTGGAATTTTTGCTTAATTCAGAAGCCTGCTAATAGGATAGCATGTTTTCGCACATGTATTGTAACTTTTGTAAGACTAATCTTGAACACTTGTAATGCATGTTTCTTTAACCTATGTTGAACACTTGAACTTATTTCACTTGTTGTAATGCATAAACAGTTAATGAAAATGTGTTGTATATGTTGTTAACGTTGTCTCGCCCATGGTGGCTATTTCACTGGACATCAGATAGACCTTTCACATAAAACTTGTTGTAACAACCGTTGCACTAGTGAAGACTACGTCGCTTAGTGTTATACGTGTTATCTTCCCTTATGTGATGTGACTGTCACATCCTTGTGGATTGTTCCACTGGAATCTATGCACGCCCTATTTTGTTGTGTGTTCTTAGCATATTTTGGACTCTCCCAACTGAATTGGGACTCACTCCCACCCTCTCCATCTACGGTGAAAGAACCATTGACACAAAAGACGCTTACAATCACCAGGCACATGAACCCCACTTCTCGCAAGACAATGTAGACCAATCTCCTGTGTTGACAAGCAAGAGTTGAGGCAAACATTTAGGATAATGGCAAATGGGCCATCGTAACAGATGGGAGTCCCACACCAAATGGTGTGTGGTCTAGTTGGGACTTCATACCAGGCAGATCCCCTAATGTTGGTGGGCCCAGCACGGTCAACATTTTGTAAATAGGTTTTATAATGCATAAAATAATGTAAGAGTATTTCATCCTCATGGACACTTGTGTGAAGGTATAGAAGATAGTTAGAGAGAGATTTGAGTAGATAAGAATTGAGAAATTCATCTCCTAGAAGGTACCTAAGGTTAGAAGTTAGCTTCTAAATAGTAGGAGTAGTTAGTGTTAAGCTATAATTGACCTTCCATTCTTAAAAATAAATATAATCCTATAAGATAAGGGGTTGCCTAAATGGTCTGTGTTTCTAAATTTTCCATAGAGGCAAAGGAGAGAAAGAAGAGTTGATCAGAGATGAAGAATGGCAAAGGGTAGGAAATCTCAGAAACTGTTGTCAATCTGATGGTAACCTGAATTACATAGTCAAATCAAACATTGTTAAAGACTTATAATGTATGTACAAATTTAATGAATGAATTTCAATAAATTTTTACTATGCATGTGAATTATACTCTATATTGATTATTAATAGAATCCCAATGTTTGTGTCAATGACTCTCTAAAGGATGAATGAGGATTTTAGCATAATCCTCTAATATGTGAATCCATCCATAAACATAGAATGCATTGAAGAGGATAACTTGACTCTATATACAAGAAACCTATCATAAAAGGAGGTAGTATTTCAAATATTTGTCTATAGATATGGAAGATAAGATCTAGTAGATGAATTCATGTGGATGAATTAGGCATATAAACCATTTTTGTGCAGTAATAATTTGATGTATGATATTAGATTGGGTTATATGATTTTAGATTGGGTTATTGTGTATGATAGTAAAACCCTAATGGAATCCAATTTTAATTCCTTAATGATTTTATATGGACATTCAAAATCTCATTAAGATTGCATAGATTGGACATGCGGGTGGAGAAAGAGGGTGACAAGGTTAATTTGCAAGTTCAAGTTCTAGAAGATTGTAGTTATTCAAGGAATGGGAAGAACATCACTAAAATTTTTGTAACATGAAATGACTGCAGATTGGATGTTAAAGAACAAACTTGTGGTACTCCGGATAATGGTTAATAGTAGTTACAATGTTTAAAGAATTTTAGACCTATAACAACCATGAAAGGATCACAATAATTTGTTTAAGAAATGAATAAATACTTGGTTGGATGTAGATTACCTAGAGATCGGTTATTACACTCATTTGATTGGTAAAACACACAAGGATAAAAACAAGTCATCAAAAGTAGATTGTATGTAGTGAATATGTTCCCATCCTCAACATCATAGTGGTATCAAAGTAGGAGAACCATGCATATTGTTGAAGGAAAAATAATTGTGGTAGTCCATAACTAGAAAAGCTAAGACATAATAAGGAATAAAAGTTTAAAATAACAATTAATTGAAGGATAGAGATCAAAATAGGAAATTAGATTATGAGAAAGAGAAACAAATTTCAAAGTGAATAATTGGCACGAGGGAGTTATTATTTTTAGGTTGATATGTATATTAAAGAACATAAAATATACATGGAAGTTACAAAGATCTACATAGTCATTATACTTCTAGTATTATAACACTAGGATAGTGTTCAATTGTAGGTAGTTGTGTGATAGTAATTGTACATGTTTTTCATAGTAGTAATTTGTTTTTTGCAAGTGTTCGAGGTAGTATGAAAAAGAGAATCTTTGATAGTAGGAGGACAAGAAGTAGAAAATAAAATCTTGGTGAGAATCATCTAGTATAAGACAATAATTCATGGATGATAACACAACAAAAGGAAAAGTGTGGCGATAATCCTTATGCCCAGGAAAGTTGTAGAAATGAGAACATTGAAATTCCTCAAGTAGAAGTGTTAACATAGTAGCCTAGAGCAAAGGAAGCTTGTAAGGTTCTAGAGGAATAACCAAAAATAGTGAAAGACCTAGTTCGAAGGAGAGAATATTGGTGAGGTAGTTGTAGCAGGGTATAACAAACTTGCTATTGCAGAGGATTTAGCACAGCTCACAAGTGGAGAAAGAGTTCACAAAGGAAGAGTAAAGATGATTACTAAAAGTGATTTGAAAGGTTTAGATAAAGAAAACCAAGATAGATGAGACATGTGAAGGTAGTTGGAAAAAATGTGAAGATAAAGTGAACAAAGAGATAGCTAAGATGAACGAACAACTCAAAGTCATGAAGAAAGTACTATAGATGAAAATTATGGGAGACCTGGGGTGTTGATGTAGATTGAAGAAGAAGGTCAAATGACCTATTATGCATTTTTATGTGAAGAAATTAATGCAATGAATGTATTCTTTTATCAAAATATAGGAAAAGTTGAAGAATAAGATGAGGCAAAAGGTGAGTTTTTGGTTGATGGAAGAGAAACTCATAGCAATTGAGTATAAGGAAGAAGAAATTCGCTATTATGAACTAGAACAAGGGAATCTTATTGGAGAAGATGGAGAAGATGAATATCCTAATGAGATATCTAATGAGAGTCTTATGAACTATTTGGGAGGTTCAAAACAATGTTAATATGTGATAATAAAAAAAAGGCATAAAAAAAGGCTAGCAAGCCTTATAATATTGAAACTAATAATTTATATGTGAATGCAAGATTTGCAGGTATTGAAGATAAAGGAAGGTCATTTGAAACTGTCATAAGGATATATGTAAATGAAATAATTCCCTTTCAAGACATTGAAGGAGGATATAATTAGAATTATGTTATAAGAAAATAGGAGGCAACATTGTCACATAAAGGAAACAAAAGGGATACCTATAGATAGTTGACAAATGTAGTTGGTGAAAGACAATTGAAAGAACCTATTTTTACAACAAACTGTTAGACATAATGTTAACATTGATGACAACCAATGTTGTTGATGACAAAGGGGAGGTAAAACAAAGTTCTTCATGGGTATAATGATAGTTCAATGCCTTGAAAGATCACACCAAAGAAAAGATATTGTTGAGTATAATGATAGTTTGATGCCCTAAAAGATCATATCAATGAAATGAGCTTGCTAAGAATAAAATTGGTTTGATGCCTTCAAAGATCACATCAATAATGAGAAGTTGAATTGAAAAATATTTAGTTTTTTATTGAAGTTGTTATTCTCAAATAAAACTATGAATGGTATGGTTGGATAATCCACTTTCACACCTTTTTAATGCTATATCTCACTTGGTCAAACTCCTAAGAATATATGTTAGTTTGAAGATGATAGTGGTAAAAAAGGAGAAAACACCAAATTTACTATTAAAAACATCAAATTTATTAAATATTGAACATATTTAGATTATATTGATGAATTGATGAGAAACCTATGGCAGATGGCACATGGACTTGCACATTATATAACAGGGTTAAAGATTGTGCATCTTAGGGTAGATATTACAATTGGAAATTTCATGGATGATTGCGTAGAGTGATAACTAGTGCGAGAATTAATGGCCCTTCTTCTCTACCACGTTGGACTGACCATCCCGTAGAATGTGGTAAGTAGATCCCTTAGTGCCAATGATAGGTTATATGGAAGTCTTACATGGATGCACACATGTTATGATAGTATTTCTTGAGTAAAAAATTAGTAACACATGGCAACAAGAGGTTGGAAGCATGGTGATTATGTTGACGTATATGATGAGGTAGTATGTGATGACATGACATCACAATAAGGTGCCACATGGCATGATAATTGGGAAATTTCAATTGGCCAATAGGGAAGAATCTGATTGACACATGGCACCAATAAAAGCACATCACATGTCGATGGTGACATCATTTTGATATCAATAGAGGTTTGATCATAGATCCTAATACTGGTTCACATGGCGCGGCCACACGGAAGCTTCTATATAATGCCCAAATTCAAATTTGCATTGGCCCATGTCGTAAACCCATATCGGCTTTGACCAAGTTTAGGAATACCCACACATATAAATAGGTGTGCAACTGGTGTGATGGAGAGTTGTGTGCATTGATTGATATATCAGTTTATATGAAAGATCGAAAGGTTTTTGTGTTGTTCCTAAAGGAATATCGACTTTGTGGTTTATTATTGTTCCTCGTCTGTGGTCTTGTGATATCCCTATGGTGTTTTATTGTTTCCGAAGGCATGCCAACTTGGTGGTACACTCGTAAATGGTATATGGTCGATCTATGGTAAATAGTCGTGGATTGAAGCCCGAAGGAATTGCAACTCGACTTTGTGAAATATGGTGGTATATGGTTCGACATTGAATCCTAATGGCGTTGGCACTCGACTCTATGGGATATGGTCATATACGGTAGTGTATTAAAGCTGGAAATTAGTGGCACTCGGTTCTATGGGATATGGTTGTATATGGTTGTGTATTGAAGACCAAAGGTGTTGGAACTTGACTCGGTGGTATATGGTCATAGCCCTATGGTATATGGTTATGTATTGAATCCCAAAGGCATTAGCACAAAAATCTATGTTATATGGTTGTGCATTAAAGCTCAAAGGTGTTGGCACTTAACAATGTGGCATATGATGATACCTCTATGATATATGGTTGTCTATTGAATCTTGAAGGCATTGGAAGAGAACACTATGGAACATGGGGTATATGATCATGACACTAGGTATATAGCTGTGCATGTGGGTGACTGGCACTATATTGAAGCCCAAAGGTGTTATTGCTTAGCTCTGTCATATATGGTCATGTGTTTGAATCCTATTTGATATATATTATGTATTTTTAAGCCCAAAGTATTATCCTATAACTTATCAAATATTGTCACTAATTATTGAATTTGTTGTTGATGGTGACATGAACAATTACCATAGTAGCCAAATCAGTTTTGACATTTTTTAGTTCAAGAGAGGTCACGGGTTTGAATTTGAAGAGTCTATGGAAATTTATTTTTCCCTCTAAAGTGCATTTTGTTGAACGTTTAGATAGAGTGAAGAAGTGTATTGTGTAGAACACACATTTCTAAAAGTGCAATTTGTAAGCAATGGACAAAAAGGTGCAATTTATAGAACAGTTAATTTTCATAACGTTTTTTGTGGGTTAATTTGAGGGTAATTTATGTTTTTAAAAAGGGGGAAATGGATTATATTTTCTTATATTCCATGTAAGGGGCATGAAAATACATTAGGACATGTTTTGAAGGAAAATAATTTGTTTCAAAATGTTTTGATCCATATTAGCACATTGGGTACTGATGCAAGATATGAAGGATGTGTCGATGTTGATGTTAAAAGAACTAGTTGATGTTGTATTGATATGATTAAACATGGAAGAGGTGTTGTATGATGATCCTATAGATTAGTTTGAAATATGGTGAAAAGTGGTCCAAAATAGTTTGAATAAGGGGGTGGGTTCATCCATTGAGGTTGGTGCCTTAGTCAAGTTGGAGTCTACTGCAAGTGATTGCTTGCATATTTTTTAGGTTTCTACCTCAATTAGGTTGTAGAATGCAACAGGATGGTGCTTGATAATTTATTTTAGTTGTTGGTACCTCTAGGATGTTGGTTCATGTAAATTTATTTTGTTCGTTGGTACTTATGAATTGATGTAATGAAAGATTGAACCAATTCAAAATATTTGAGGTTTTCTCCCGTAAGTGTTTCCATGTATATCTTGTTTTTACATGTGTTTATGTGATGATGACATATATTAATTCTTTTTTATGTTTTGATTTGTGATTAAATTGTAAAGTTGTTTAAATTGGTATAATTGGTTGATACACCAATTCAATCGTCCACAAGTGTGATGTTAATTTTAAAAATTGGTATCAGAATAGGTTCCTTCGGGAATAGTCTGGTGAAGTGAAATTATAATTGCGAACACAAATGAATTCGTCTAGCTCGATAATGGTTCTAGCCACAACAGATACATTCTATGGAAGGTTTCCTTAGGTTAGAATCAATCAAAAGGGCCTACCTCTTGGTCGTTTATCCTGCTTGATGATGTCCTCGCTTGCTCACTCTAGCAATCTCTCGCTTCCTTCTTGAAGCTCCTGAAACAAGTAAATAACAACATCACACAAATATAATAATAGACAAATTGAAATTCAACCTACTTAATGAGTCAAGAAGCATCAAGACATGAATATGTAATATTACGAAACATGTAGGAAATCAATCGAGAGTTGCATATATTAATATCAAATAGAGATTACAACCATTCGTCTTGACGTCACAGTCTTCCTCTGACAAGGCCAAGTTCCCACACACTTCTGCTAGAATTATATGATGACTTCAGACAACAGTGGTTTAAAGACTCTTCCCTTTAGGCTTCACTCCAAACCAAACATAGTACTCCCTCACACAACTAGATGGCTACAACTAGTAATAGCTTGCCTGTCAAATCAAAATAGTATACTCACACTCATCCAACACTATAAATAGCTTGTGCTTGGGAAGAAGGGAGGTTTATATAGGAAAGATGGATGGGAGATGGATCCTCTTCTCATGGGAGAAGGACTTATCCCTTGAGGTAGTTCCATCATTATAGGGGAAAGGAGCCCAAACTGTCATCCTCGACCCCATCTGGCCAAACCATTTACCAGACTTCCGTTGCGGAGCTTCTAGAGATGGAAGCTTTAGCTCTAATTTAAAGAACATTCCATAATAGGACTGGCGTGACTAAAACACATCTTAGTCACACCGATTAGTACATGGAATAGTGTTAATCTCTGCACATCGGTATGAGGGAGACAAAGGACAATAGCATCGGTCTTGTAAATTGGGAAAAACATAAGTTTCATGAGAAATCATGCAAAACGGAAATGATCTGCTCATGAAGAGGGACATAATGGGAGTTTCTCCATGAAGGCAAAGCATGCAGGGTTCACTGTAGAGGTCCTTCAGGATCAAGGAACGTGGAGTACAGGGACAGTGACAAAATGTTGTGTAACAGATCCCCCCTAAAGCATGAAGGCTGAGCTGGAGCGAGGCATGAAATGCTTTATAAATCATTGTGCGGAACTGGTCTCTCACCAGAAAACCTACAAGAAAGTACATATACATATACATAAACTGAGATCTTTGTCAAATGATACATGTATCGTGGCATGGACACAACCATCGAGAGAACGATCATGTAAATGGATCCAAGTATGGGTGCAACCATCCGTCAAAGACGATCATAACAAAACCAAGGTATGGTCGCAGACATCTAGAGAATGATCACGTAAATGGATCCAAGTATGGGTGCAACCATCCATCAAAGAAGATCATAATGAAACCAAGGTATGGTCATAGCCATCCAATAATAAGAAGGATCACATATGATAACTCATGGTCTGGTCACAACTAGCCATCTGAAAGATACATGCATATCATCATAACCATGCACACCACTTCGCAACCTGGACCTTTTGTAATCTGAGTCCAAGGTCTTGTGCTCCAACACGGCCAGATAAAAGTACAGATTTTAACATACGAATAGATGTGTTGACATCAAACATTCTAGAAAATCACTTAATTACCTGTCAATGATGTAAACTATTAACAAGCGTGAGAGAAACCACCAATAATGCCAATGGCTCTCAACGTACTATCATCACAATTCATGGAATGTGAATAGAGGAACCGAAGTCGAACATCTATGGAATCACTCGATCGAAAGCCAATGATGTGAACTTGTCGTTGAGTGCAAAGAACTTGCCATTAAGGCATGCAAGCTCTAAGGTACTAGAAGGTAGTATCTCGGTCAACTTTCCAAATAATGAGTTGATGTCGACAGAAAGTGACTGTTTCAAAGGAGGGCCATAATGAATCACACATCATCGACATGAGATGAGAGGATGCAAAATGATTTTGGATGATATAGAGAAATAGAGCTAAGTATAATTGTAGAAGGATAACTCTTGAACATATCGGCGACACAACTGGAAGTTTGGTAGGTTTTGGATCCATAGGATCGGTGGTCATGGTCACATAGCAGAGATCAGATGGAAGGAAAAAAATAAACATCCCAAACCCAAGAAGTTAAACGATGTAAAGGAGGATGTCCCAACCTGACACAAAGCAAAGAGTGTCATGTTCAAGAGTAAGCTACCAACACGACTTGATGGATTTCCAAATTTCCCCCCACCATTTCTCACGAGTGCCCAACTATTTTTTATCGCAATCTTGAAGGGGATAGCATGTGCTTGCACTGTAAGTTCATCCTTTGGACGAATCCAACCTAGTAAGTTTAACAAGCCCTAGGAAGGTAAGATCGTGTTTGTCATGGTGAAGAATCTGATTTTGTTTAATAGTTTAACAAGTCCGACAAAGGTGTAACTCGATATCTTTTTCATGTTTAGAGAGTTTGAAAAAGACACATAAAAGGAAAATCCACATGGTCCCTTTTCGTAAATTTGTGTCTCTCAATCATGAAAAGGTAGAAAACAATACTTGAGAAAACCACTTGACCATTTTAGTCAAGGAGTACCTTTTTCATAAATAGTGTCCATCTTTTCGTTTTTGGAAGGGTCAGAAAAGAGTTGAAAGTAGACCCCCCATTTTTATTCTCTTTAGCGAGCCAAAAAGGGAAAACATTACTCGGCGATCTTTTCATATGAGTTTAATGAGTTGAGAAAAGAGCTGAAATATGACTCATCACCATCGTTGAACATCCATCACCTTCCACAGCGCAAGCAAGGCAAAGTGTATTATCAAGAACTTGAGGCAAAATAGGTGAAAAATATTTACAAAAGTTGATATTTTCACAAAAAAATGAATAAATAGGGGAAAAATAAATATATTTTTACCATTTACCATTTTACCTTTGCAGTGAAGGCTTTTACCCACTTTTTCCCTAGTTTTTCTGGAGCAAATTGCGGGAGATTCGGGGGACCAATTGATGAGCCACTAGTTCCAAGTAACAGCCAAAGCCCTGAGCTCCGTTTTGATGTTATTTATTTATGACTTTGACCATTTTTTTTAATTTTTAGGGAGGTTGAGAAAAAATTTCACCCTCGTTCGGCGTGATTTCTGGGCACAGGATCACATCGGCCGAAGGTTATTTGCACGACCATCCATGGCGACTGGTGCGACTATTTATAAAACAGGTGTGCCGAAGCCGTGGATAGGAAAAAACAATATTTCTCAATAACTGACCGTTAAAATTTGATTTTTATGTACCAAAATTGATGATTGAATCAAATAAATGGCTTTTGCAAGAGAGAAATTGCCGAAAATGGTGGACTGGAAGGAATGAGAACACGAAGATGTGGATACCTAGGAAATGAATGATCCAAATTGCCTTGAGGCTTTAAGGGCTTGTGGGCTCCTCAAATTTTTCCTTACACCAGGGATGCAGGCCCAGCCTGAATTTCTTCTGTATTTGATAAGCCTTTAGGACATGAATCGTGAGATTTTTTTCATTGGGGACCAAGAGATATGGTTGACAACTTTAGACATTCACTTCATCATCAGGTTGTCTCGCAGAGGTGAGCCAGTGAATTTGTATGGGTCATGTCCGGTCAAGTCAAGCATATCTTCCCTGCTTTCCAGGCATTGTCATGAGGCCTTGAAATCCAAAAGCGGGAAGATTGATACTTCCAGTGTATGGGATTTGACACTAAGTGTGCTTCTGTTGAACATCAACAGAATGGTGGGGTCCCAGGCGGAACATGATACTAATATGTCGAAGTTCCTTTATGCTATAGATTACACAACTCCTATAATCTTCAACTGGGCAGAGGCCATGAAGATGAATATCAAGCGCCAGTTGTCCAAGGCAAAGGTTGGAAATCTAAAGCAATCTGGCTTCAGATCAGTACTTGTGACCCTTTTCCTAGAACGAGTGCCACTGTTCTAGTATCAGTTGACTTAGGTTTATCCTCATGTGCCACGTGATTGTGGATGGCCCACTGGAGTCATTTGATGCCCAAGATCACTAGGGCTTAGTAGATTTCCTACCAACCAACATTCTTTTCGTGGCTACGATGACAAAAAATCATCGTGGAGGATTGGCCATACAGTGGAACTGATTTTTGTGGAGACACAGATATGCCCTTTCCAGATGGGGAGGACTTCCATGATGAAGGTAAAAAACCAAACCAAATTTTGATTTTGATGTTTTTTAATTGTTTTTAGTATATGCATGCTTATAACATTTCTATTGTGTATGCAGATGTTGGACCAAAGCAGCCAGTTGCGATGTCCCTAATAGCCAGGCACTATCCCCATCCTATTGATGCTGTCACCCCTTATCAGGAAGGCAATGATAATAAGGAGGAGATTACGATGAACCTCGAGGGGTTGACTCATGGTATCCCTGAGTATGCTCAGATATGAGACATGCCTCGGTGGTATCAAAGGCACACAGTGGGAGTCTCATATCGGATCCATCGATTGCTGAGTTGCGTAGTATGAGCTGTCTCATGCTATCATGACCACCATGCTGAGTAATTCCTAGGTCCAATAATTACATATTTTTTGAGGCTTGTGTGTCATGGATGTACAAGGCCTGCGAGCCGTCGATGTTATTGTAGACATACATACTATTTTTTTGGGGTTTTGATGTATCACACATTCTCACATATGTATATATGTTATATTTTCTTGTCTATTATGGTACAAGTGGTTTGCCTTATCTTTTACATGTTTCACAAATGTCTATCCAACATGTAATTAGCTAATGCAACTATTAATGTATTCATGCGTCTAGGAATATGATGATATGTAATATAATAAAAATGTCTTTCCAATAGATGGATATGGAGACACATTCGTAATATTTGAGGGTTCTTGATGGAAGATTTCTCATTGAGTTGAAGGACGACAAGATGTGAATCCAGGTTGACAACCAATTCTCTGATGCCCAGAGCGATGGCTTCTGATAATAGTTCGATGACCATATTGTATTTGGAAATGTTGTTGGTTTTATGACCTAGGAAGATACCTTGAAGGTCAATCAACTCACTGTTAGGGTTGTAGATAGCCCATGCCACAGATGATAGGTTCCGAGTACTTTGGCAAGCACCAGTGGTGAAACTGACATGAGGAGCTGTAGACATCTGCAAAGCATTAAAGCATAGTAAACAGGAGGCTTGTCTGAAAACTTTCACACAAAAACACACTGTACATAAATGAATCACAAACTAATGTACATAAGTAACCATGCAATATGACCTAATCATAGTACTTTTTGAGGTAAAGCCCATTTCGGGGCTTATCGAGAATATTTCCTTCATAATCAATAAGTTCATAGGCTGCTTTCTACAAAACACGTTTTACAATATAGGGCACATGACACATAGGTTTGAACTTGCCTGCTCCCAGCTTACCATTAGCTTGGTCATATAGTAGGACCAAATCACCCTCAGAGAAAGTGCGAGGGGAGACTGACTAGTCGAAATGGGATTTGACCCATTTCTTTTGTGCTTTCATGACCAAGGTAGTGAGGCGGCAAGTCTCATCCAGTCATTCCAAATATAAGAGGAATTCCTCTTGAGGTGATGTTTCAGGGAGGAGTTCAACAGTTAACTTAAGGGAAGGAATCTCACATTCGATTGGCAATGTTTCTTCTAGACCAAAAACTAGTTGGAATGGTGTGAAACTAGTGGCATCTTTGGTTGAAGTTTGGTAGGGCCACAGAGCTAAAAAAAGCATGAGATGCCAATTTGACTTGTGAATCCCAACAGTATGCTGAAGCATGGTGACCAAAACTTTGTTCACGACTTCAACTTGGCTGTTTGCCTGAGGGTAATATGGGGTCAAGCCATCGTGGCGCAAGCCCAATGTCGATGTTAGTTCTTCCATCATGTAATCTCTGAAATGGGAGCCATGATCTATGACAATGGCTTGGGGTATGACAAACCTGGAAATAACATGGTTAAAAAGGAATTGAGTTGTCGTCCTACCATCTATTCGATATGTAGGCATCGCTTCGGCCCATTTGGTGAAGTAATCCACACCAATGATAATGTAGTCGTTCCCCCCGGCTGAATGAGGGTTACATGTCATATAATCGATGCCCCATTTGGCAAAGGGACCAATGGAAATGACGGGGTGTAGGTGAGAGGGTGGGGCACACACCTTGCGTTGTTAGATTTAGCATTCGTGACACTTTCGGACAAGAAGAATGCAGTATTTGAAGATGGACAACCAAAAATAACCAACACAAAGGATTTTCTGAGCTATAGCATAACCAGACATATCACCACCACATGCCCCAGAGTGGAAATCATTGAGAACTCTTTCATCTTCCTCAATCACAAGGCATCGGTGGAGAACAGAATCGACAGCGACATGTTATAAAGTATCACCAATAATGCAGTAGGGTTGAGAATGATGTCGAATCCTTCGATGATCATCTTTGGTCAATGCAGACTAAAATGTGGAGGTTTAGAGATACACAATGATATCACCGTACCATGGATCAAGGGTGGTAATTAGAAAAAGGGTCTCATCTGGGAGTTGTTCATCTGCACCAGTAGGGAGAGATTTGGAGGGAAGGGAATAGATCAACTCTTCGAAAACAAGTGACTTCTTAGATTTGGCCGTAATGAAGACCAAATCGAATTCTTGTAGGATAATGATCCATTTAGAATACTTTCCCCCTAGCAACTCATGATTTATGATTTAGGTCATAGCGTTTCATTCAGAAATCACTATAGTCATTCGTAAGAGAATATAATGCCGAAAACATTGAGCAGCCTTGATGGCAGTCAAAGCCAACTTCTCGACATGTGCATAACGTGTTTCACTATCGAGGAGATTCTGACTCAGGTAGTAGATGATGTGTTTAGCACCTTCGTCGTCGCCTTGAACCAACACCATAGTTATGGTGCTAGGGGTTAAGGCTAGGTAAAGGAAGTAATCTTGATAATAATCTGGCGGATGAAACAGAGGAGCATTTATGAGGACAACCTTAAGATTATCGAAATATTTTTTGACTATCTTGTCCCATGCAAAGGGTGTTCCTTGTTTGAGCAACCAGGTAAATCCCATACCTAGCCCAGTGTAGTTGGGTATAAAACGATGAAGCAAATTGGCCTTTCCCTTGAGGCTCTAGATTTAGTGCAGTGAATATGGAGGGGGTTGGTCTACCATTTGAGTCTGCTAAGATGGAAAAGGCTCTTTAAGGATAGTAGGAGTCCCCTTCAGCAATCATTTAACTTTGGATTGTCATAGACAATCCTTATTATAGTGATCATCGTCACAAATGAGGCAGGGATACTTAGGTTTCCATTACAATGATTCACTGACAGACAATTTGGGACGACCCTGTTTCGAGGCATCGACTTTAGCCTTACCTTTGCCTTTATTTTTTCCTTTCAAGGATTTGTCCGCTGTGGTAAACTGGATCAGCGTGGACCTCTAAGGTTTTACCAGGGCCTGGAGCATTTTGAGATGAACTGTTGGGAGCAGTATTCGAGACCAACTTTTGCTTGGAAGAAGTTTTGACAAGGTCTTGGGATACTACACCAATAACGCCATCAGCGGGAGGGGCAGCGGGTGACTTTGATTTCAGTGAACAGATGATGGCCACAGAGCATTGGGTAATAATTCGTATAAGGTGCCAAACTGAGAGTAGACCAGGTCCAAGTACTAGGCACAAGCGATGGCTTGCTCTTCAGTGACACATTAACCCATGGCTGTATCATGAGCGATTAGGGCTATGAACGATTTGGTAAAACATTTGGTGAGCAATTGATCAACTATTTCGAACTTGATCAGTCGATGCTTATGTCTCCATTCATGGATATGATTAGAGATGTGTGTCGCAGTGTCTTTCTTAAGTGATGTGAACAGATAGGTTCCTGTTTCATAATGAATCGGCAACTGAAAATGCATGAGAAAGGCCATGGCTAACGAATTGAAGACATGAAAAGTACTTTGAGGTAGCTCGATGTACCATTTCGCTGCGGCACTCGTAAGGGATTGTTGGAAAAGACGAAGATGAATGGAATCAGCCACGTATGAGTTTGACGAGCACCAGAGGTGATATGTCATCACATGGGCCTGACGATCTTCTTTAGCTTTCCCATTGAACTTGAGGCAATCACTTGGTATATTGGATGGAACCGGAGGCGAGTACGGTGAATGAAGGATCAGATCATTCGTGAGACGTGATACATCTGACAATTCAAGTGTAGCCAAGAAAGGTAATTGAGTGTTAAAAGGCATAAGAGGTTGATAGGTGGTCCCATAAGGAGAAGCCCATCCCTGCTGGTAAGGATTTTTACCCCACAGTGGGGGATTTTAGCCATATGGCATCAGAGACTACCCATTGGGGATTACGTTGACCAAAGGGAGGATTCAGACCTTGAATACCTTGAAACTATCCATGCACAAGTTGCTGGTAGGCAACGTATGGGTTAAAAGGTTGTTGAGCCTGTTGAACTTGGAAATATGGGTATGCAACCTGTTGTCCTAGAACATAGGGTTGTTGGGCCTGTTGTCTCTAAACAAGAGGGTTCTGGACCTACAGTCCTTGGGAATAAGGTTGATACGCTTGTTTCCCTTGCACGTTGGGATTTTGTACCTGGTGCCCTTGATTGGCAGGATTCTCAACCTGTTGGCCTTGGACAAGAGGATTCCGCACCTAGTGCTACAACACTTAGCCTTGAACCCAGTGGATTCACCAATTTGTGGTGAAGTAAAATTATAAGTGTGGACAGGAACGAATTCCTCTAGCCCAATAATGGGTCTAGCCACAACAGATACATTCTATGGAAGATTTCCTTAGGTTAGAATCAATCAAGAGGGACTACCTCTTGGTTCCTTATCCTGCTTGATGATGTCCTTGCTTGCTCACTCTAGCAATCCCTTGCTTCCTTCTTCAAGCTCCTGAAACAAGTAAATAACAACAACACACAAACATGATAATAGACAAATTGCAATTCAACCTACTTAATGAGTCAAGAAGCATCAAGACATGAATATGTAATATTACAAAACATGTAGGAAATCAATCAATAGTCGCATATATTAATATCAAAGATAGATTACAACCATTTGCCTTGATATCACAATCTTCCTCTGACAAGACCAGGTTCCCACACACTTCTATTAGCATTCCATGATGGCTTCAAACAAAAATGGTTTAAAGACTCTTCCCTTTAGGCTTCACTCCAAACCAAACACACTTCTCCCTCACACAACTAGATGGCCACAACTAGTAATAGCTTGCTTGTCAAATCAAAATAGTATACTCACACTCTGCCAACACTCTAACTAGCTTGTGCTTGGGAATAAGGGAGGTTTATATAGGAAGGATGGATGGGATATGGATCCTGTTCTCATGGGAGAAGGACTTATCCCTTGAAGTAGTTCCATCATTATAGGGGGAAGGAACCCAAACTGTCATCCTCAACCCCATCTGGCCAAACCATTTACCAGACTTCCGTTACAGATCTTCTAGAGATGGAATCTTCATCTCTAATTTTAAAAAAAATCCATAATAGGACCGGCGTGACTGTAACACAAGTCAGTCACACAAATCGGCGCAGAAAATAGTGATAATATCTACACATCGATGCGGGGGAGATAAAGTCCATTAGCGTCGTTCTTGTAAATTGGGCAAAATGGAAGCTTAAAGGGAAATAGTGCAAAAGGGAAATGATCTACTCATGAAGAGGGAAATAATGGAAGTTTCTCCATGAAGGCAAAGCATGCGGGGTTCACTGTAGATTTCCTCCAAGATCAAGCAACGGGGAGTACAGGGACATTGACAAAATGTTGTGTAACAAATATTTAATAATTATAAGGTTGATTAAGGAAGATTTCCACTATCATATCTTAAGGAAAGCCTCCTTAGTTTGATGGAACTAACTATCCTTTGTGGAAAATAAGAATGAAAACCTACATCATGTCTTTGGGTACTAATGTTTGGGTAGATTTAGAGAATCATTATCAAGTACCTAGTTCTCTACCTATTAACACAACTAGTAAGGCTCTCTATACATTTAATGCAATAGCTATAAATTCCAACATAAGTAGTTTATCGGATATTAAGTTTTTCAAAGTAATGCATTGAAATACTGCCAAATATCTATGGAACAAACTCAAAAAATTATATGAATGAGATAAGAAGATAAAGGAGGAAAGATACAAACTTACAGATGTTAGTTTGAAATTTTGAAAATCGAAGAAGATGAAAATGTCACTTCATACCTTGTTTAAGAAAAAAATATTATCAACTCTATCATAGGTCTCCGTGAAGAAGTCAAGGAAGCTGACATTGTTAAAAAAATATTGAGATCACTTCCCTGAAGGTTTAATCCTAAAGTTTCAGCCATTGAAAAGTTATTTGACACGCAAAATTTGATCATGGTTGTACTTCATGGAACTCTTACTACATATGAACCAAGGACCAAAAAGGAAAAATCAGGGACCAAAGAAGCAACATTTAGAGTCGCCAAGGAAGGAAGCAAGAACAAGACTAAAGAAGACTCTAGTCATGAATTTGATGAATAAGAAGCCAAATTTATCAAAAAACTAAATAAGTGAACTAGAAAGTTCAAAGGTAAGCTGCCATTTAAATGTTTATAATGTGGAAGAATAGGAAACTATGCTTTTAAATGCCCTTATTCAAAAATGAATTATAGTGATGCTGAAGTGAATCTAAAAACTAATTATTATAAGAAAAGAAAAAATCCCAAAAATAAAAGTGTGTACCCCAAAGAAGACAATAATTACGAAAGAAATAAAACCATTTCTAATAATGAAAGATGAGAAATATTGTTCATAGTTGAAGAAGAAAAAATTGAAGTAGAAGTTGACCTTGAAGGAGAACTCCTCTATGCCTTGAAAGAAATAAAATCTCTAAGAAATAGTGTAGTTCAACAAGAACAATAATTGCAAGAATATGAAGATCAATATTTTGGTGCATATTCCATTCTCTCTCTCAAATTAGAACTAAAAGAGGCTAAAAGGATAAAGGAGTTTTTGTCCAAACAACTAAACAAAAAGGAATACCTTTATGAAAATTTATATGAAGAAATTGTGCTTTTGAGAGGATATTTATATCATCTCAATCAAAACATTAAGCTTCTTAAAGGGTTCGAGTCATTAGATCACATCAATAGTATCCAAATATCTCCCCTCATAATTTTTTTTATTGTTTATCAAGAAGACAATGGCACAACCAAAGATGAAGATCCTTCAAGGGATCCAAATGGAGAACAACTTAACAAATATGTGCATACATGCATTGGATCCAATAGTAACACAATTGAATATTCCAAGCAAGTGATGGATCATCCCAAGCATGTTCACTTCAACGTCTAAGATGACATACCAAAAGACACAAGGAATCAATAGGATACTACCAGACCAACTAAGGAAAGAAACTAGGATGAAAGTATAAGGATCACCATGACAAAAAATATTCTCAAGATATCTACAAGAAACAAACTCAAGGATCAACGTAGAGAATAAATTCTTCCAAGGAATAACATTAGAATAAATTCTTTAGCAAGACAAATTTACCTAGCTAGCTATTATAATGTGCTTTTTGGTTATTGTTTCTCAAGTACAATATTTGGACATAAAGCAAGGGATTGTAAGACCTATAGAAAAAGTAGAGAATATTATCAGGATTCCAGGAACACATATATGGAAAATAAGAGTAGACGTTATAATGATGGTTCATATGGGCCATTCATTCTAATATTCAAGCCTAATGTAGAATGTTACAAGTGCCACAATGAAGTATATATGGCACATGATTGCAAGGTCACTTTGAGATGGTTCAAGGGAGAAGGTATCCCCACTAACTCAAGAATAAACACCAGGAAATGGGGAATGAAAGAAGAAAAAATAATGATAGACCTAATTTCTTATATCTAAGCCATTGGTGAAATATTCTTCAAGAATATGGATGATTGGAGTAAAAATTTGAAGAAGAGAGAGGTCATAGTGCGCGCGCATGTTCAGTTGAGAAAGAAACCCATGTTTCAGATTTGATGTTCAAGAATCTATGAATTAATTTTGAAGTAAGTCTTACTCTGCTTGAATTCTTATTATTTTGGTATCAGAGCCCCGTTCAGGTCTGAAGTCTATAAACTACAGACAAGTCTAAAGCCAACGAGGAAGCCTTTGAGAAACATCTGTTGTACAATTGTTTATTAGATAAAAGCTGCTTTAGTCATTCTTTGGTCTAGTTTATATTTGATTCATGGCCAATTTCTTAAGATCATTCTCTAATATAGATAGATGAACTATTTCTGAAGTTGATTCTTGGTCCATTGAAAGTGATAGTATTGAACATGAGAAAGCAGAGGATCCTGAAAATTGGAACCCACCAGTATTAAGTTTGAAAGAAATTTATTCGGTTCCATCTTTGTTCAGTCTATCAATAAAAAATTGGTTTAAGGAAGTTGAATTGAAGATTGAGATTTCTGGTCCATCTGTATAGATAGTTGGTTTGAGTTTATTTTCTGATGATGAAATCAAAAAATTCAAAAAATATGTCCAAGAGAAAAAGTTCGCTTATTTGCATTTTGGAGGGATAAGGATAGGACTAGCCCCACTATTTCGCCATGGTCTTAATACTCCATGTATATCTGATGTTTTTGATACCTGACACTAGAACTATGATCATGCTCGTATAGGAACCATATTAGGAAATCTGTCTTCAGGTTGTTAGTATGGTACCATTTACCCAGACTATTCTATCAGTCTATCCGATGTCCATTTAAAAGATTGCTGGAAATTATTAGTCGGTGTCCAAGGTTTAGAAATGGTTGAATATGGTGAATATATTTTTGTGTTAGTCCAAACATCTTTCCAACTTAGGAAAATTGTACATACAAAGTTAAAGCAACTCGTGTTAAAGTATTGTGTAGCCGTAGGGGTTAGTAACGCTTAAGTAGAAGGCATTCCTTATGATAAAGAAGCCATTCCCAGTGACTGGTATATTCACTACAAATCTTTGGCGTCAACAAACACTCCAGCAAACAAAACAAGAAGAATGTCTGTAAGTGATGGTCGTGTTCGAATATTTCTTGATAGATCATCAATACCTAGACCAATATTTATGCCACAAAAACATGTTTTACCAGCCATTCCCGAATTTGAGCAACCATCGACCAGGGGTCGCAAATATTTTTCACGAAATGTATATAATCATCCATCACAAGCAACCACTGTACTTTTCTGTCAGACCAGTTGTGTATTCCTGAAGAAAAGCCATTCATTGCTATTAATAGGATGTTTAGAGCATATGTATATAATTTCTCCCCTGTAGAAGAATTTTAGTATGCAAACCATAGATTTGTCAAAGGTGGAAAATGGCCGCCAAAGGCCAAGTTTTGTACTTCTTCTTCTTAATCCAAATAGCCACCCACCAGAGCTGACTGTGCACCACTACTTGAACATAATTCCCAAAATCCTAATGATATTGACCATATATATCAAATAGGAAACTACCTGACTACCTGGTGTACACACGTTGAAGATGTCCTTGATGATTTGGGTCGGCAATCAGATTTGATAAATGCTAATCTTAGGTTACTCTATGAAGAGAAATAGTATGAGAAAGCTGAAAAGGGAAAAAGAGAAAGAAGAAGACAGAAGAAAAAAGCAAAATAAATTCCCAAATTCAATATTGACATGAGCACTCCCAACTACTGGGATAAAGAGGAAGAGGATGAAGATACAAAAGAAGCATTCACTGCCACTAGTGCAAAAGAGTCAACTTCAAAATTGTCTGGTAAGTTGACTATTGTAAAAAAGGAGGCATATAAAGCTGATAAACACTTTTCTTCAAAAATATAAATTATGACTCTAGATCAGGCAGCCTCTAAATTTCCTCCTTTTATCTTACCCTCTATAAACAACTAGAATAAAGCTCATGTTCTAAAATAAGTCTCAAAATACCCGCGCATTGAAGAAGATTTATATGTTGCAAATTCCAATAGGTATATTCTTGATTTAGATAATTCATCCAATCCAGAAGAATCAATCAGGATATGGATTGGTGCTTTGTATCAGATGTAGGTCACCACCAAATTAGATAATTTTTCTATCATGGTCCTAGCTGAAAAACGAATGGCTGAAATTGTATATTATTGGTGGATAGGACCCTCAGATGAAGGAAGACAAGCAGTCATGGAAGTAGGACTGGTTCCTCTAGAACTTTTATTGAAAACTCAATTTGTACCTGAGCTAGTAAATGAGAAAAAACAACGCCTTACAGATCTAAGTCGTATGGAATTAAAGGATCTAAAATATCTTGACCAATTTGGTAAAGATTTCATGGCAAAGGTCTTTAAGCAAACCTTTCCAATGACATTGCTAAAAAAATTTCATTTTTGTCCAAGCTTCTTGGTAATCTAGGAGATCTTATCATGAAATATCTCGATGTTTAGAATAAACAGATCGATCAAATCTATTGGTTTGATCTTCTTTTTAGGTGTACATAAAAGGTTAAATATTTGTGCTGTCAAAAGAAAGCACTTGATATTACACCAAGTTCAGAGGTCTACAAAACAATGCTACCCTGGACACCCTTCAAAAGGAAGAAGAAATCAAAGAGATATGGAAAATTTAGACACAAAAGAGTCTCCAATCTCCAGAAGCCTTTCAGAAAATTCAAATTTATGAAAAAGAGAAAGAATCTAAGAAAAAACAACTATTGTTTCATCTGTAAGCAAGAAGGCCACTTTGCATGCAAATGTCCTAATAATTTGTCTTTGGAATTAGAAGCTTGTGTTGAAATTGAAGAATTTCAAGATGATTGGTCTTTAGTTCCTTCAGAAGATGAAGTTTCTGATGTATATATTTTAATAGAAGCTTCAGATGATGAAGATGTTAGTCAGCCCACTGTAAAAAAGATGAATATTTGTAATTATTGTTCAGATACTGATATTTCTGAAGAATTGCACTATAGTGATCACACAGATGTAAGTGAAATAAACGACACAGAGGAAATTGAAGAAACTATAGATGTTTCTGAAGATGAGCTTGATGCTACGTCAGTTTCTGAACAATTGTAGCAAATAGGAAAGCAGCTAATCCCAAAACTGCCTAAGCTAAATTCTTTTGTCCTTAAAAAAAGAATACTATTGCTTCTACCAGTGTCACACTCCTAGCACTTAATAGAGTAGAAGAGAATGCTCTATTAAAAAAGATTATGAAAACCAATAGTCTGATCTATATTCTAGTCCGAGTTCAAGTCCACAATGAATGGATAAACATAGATGCATTCATTAACACTGGAGGATCTAATAATTTGGCTCAACCCTCCTTATTTAAATCTCTTTGGAAGCCACTCCAAAACATTCTAGTGTCTGAAACTATTGGAGGATTTGTTCAGTTAACACATTATGTGGATAACATTCCTTTGAAACTTTGGGGGAGTATTGTTAAAATTTCTGCTATTTAGCATTTTGATCCATCTGCTAGTTTAATGCTTGGCATGCCTTTTATCAATTCTGTGCTCCCAGTCACTATCAACGAAGATAAGAAGATAATAAATTTAAAAAATAAGGCTATTTTTGTGCCTAGATTATCTATAGCAAATTTTGAGGCAACAAATGAGAATAGCCAAAAGAAAGCCAGTTCACGCAAGCCCCGTAAGGACTCCAATAATTAGCAAGAAGTTTTACAAATATATGAGAACAGGATGGAGTCAAAAAATAAACAAAAGGCCTGCATTGACTCAAAATGGTCCACTGAGAAGATTGCTATGCATAACAGATTGTTGGAAAGCTGCTCAAGTAATCCCAAGCAATTTTGGACAGTCAAGAGTCCAAAACAAGGGATAGTGACTCTACACGACAATGGAGTCAAAGGAAAATTAATCCCATGGACCCCCGCAGATGAACAAGAAATCAAGAGACAAATAAGTGAGCTGCTCATTATGAATCTTATTGAACCAAGCATGTCTCATTACTCTTTTTCAGCATTTCTGGTTAGAAATCACTCAGAAATAGTTGGAGGTAAGCACAGAATGGTAATCAATTATTAAACGCTGAATGCTATAACTCAGGGTTTTCATTACCCTTTACCAAGACCAGAAACTATCATGCAAAAAATTCAAAATAGAAAAGTATTTAGTAAGTTTGATATGAAATCTAGATACTACCAAATACAGATCCAAGAAGAGGATAGACACAAAACTGCCTTCACATGCCCTGCAGGTTTTTATCAGTGGAAGGTGGTTCCATTTGGCCTAAAAAATGCCCCTACATTCTTTCAGAGACAAATGGATTTTATTTTTGGGAAGTATGATTTTATTGTAACATATATTGATGATATTCTTGTACATAGTCCAGATCTTGAAACACATTTCAAGCATTTAGAAATTTTTTTGACTAAAGTTCAAAAGCACGATATAGTCCTTTCTGAGAAGAAAATGGTTTTATTTCAAGACAGTATAGATTTTTTGGGGATAAATGTCGTTAATGGGCAAATTCAAATGCAACCCCATATTCTTACTAAATTGTCTCAGTTTCCAGATGAATTAAAAGACACTAAAACTATTCAGAGATTTTTAGGTGTCTTGAATTATGTGCACATATATATTCCCAAATTTTCAGAGAAGACAGCTCTGATTAGAAAACATCTTTGAGAAGGGTGGTTAGCAAAAGCCACTGCAACAGTTAAAGAGCTTAAATCAGAATGTCAGCAACTTCCAAAGCTACAAACACCAGGTGATGGCCTTATGATTTTACAAACTGATGCTTCTGATAAGTTTTGGGCAGCTGTTATTTTTGAGATAAGGAAGAATGAATATGGAAAGGAAGAAGAAATACTTTGTGCATATGCATTAGGTGAATTCTCTCCTAGTCAAAAGAATTATTATATTACTGAAAAAGAAACTTTAGCAACATTTAATGGGATACAAAAATTTGAATTATATCTAGCACCTGTGAAGTTTCTTATAAGGACTGATTCTATGAACTTCAAATATTTCTTATCTGCAAAAATTTCAAGGCAACTTGCTAGAGCAAGATTACTCTCATGGCAGATTTGGTTTCAGAAATTTGACTTTGATTTTGAATGGATACCTGGTAATTCTAATTTTTTAGTAGATTCTTTAACTAGAGATATGAATAAAGCCTTTGTCACAGCCCCAAGAAGTTTCTTTGTGATACTAGGAAAAGGACCCCAAGATGATAATTTCGGAACTTTTGTAGATAGATTCAGACTCCTTGAAAGTCATGAAAATCATTTGACAGAAGAAATCAAGAAAGTTGTAGGTCTACGATTGAGGAGAAATCAGTGGATTCAGAGATGCCAAGCATGGCAGTCTAAAAATGTTGGCATATCTTTGGGATTAGATGTTGATTTGGTAAAAAAATTATCCTTTGCCCAATATACATGTGAAGATCTATTTTAAAAGTCTATCAGATATGTGGTCTTTTCAACTCACTGAAAATATGATTTGGATCTTAAAAGTATTAAATTATTATCAGTTGATTGGAGGAGTAAACTTTGCATTAAGCATATATACAGGAGCCCAAATGCTAGATTTAAAAGCCATTCCAATCAAATCAGACTTGGAAAAATATCTTTTGTCGCTAAGGATCCCTGATATTTTTGAAGAACTAGAAGCATTCTTTTTACACAAAAATGATGAAAACTATGCCCCTATTGATACTTTCCCCCAATACGAAATTTTTGAAAGTTTTGCTAATTAAGGGAGGATTTTGCAGAAAAATGTTGTCTACTAGAACATCCCAGTGTGTCCAGCAAACTCTACAATACCTAAGGACTTTCTCATATCCTTGGGATTATCAGAGTTTATGATTAAGAGAAGATATTTCTCCAAACCCTTTTTCGTAGGTTTTGTATCGTGAGATAATAGGAGAAATTAAGACTAGTAATAATATTGAAAGAATTAAACAACTGGCTATTTGGTTCAAAGATTTTGGGATGTTGAAGCTAATCGAGAAACGAGAGGCGTTGCAGCAATTGGATGAACTTCAAGGTGAACCAAAAGTTTTATGCTTTACGATTAATCAAATAGAGTTAATTACAATCAGTATTATTTCAGGAAACTGGAATAATAATGTCATTCATCTTATCATTTTATTGCTATCAAACAAAATTTGTACTTCGGTAATTTTTGAAATGGGATGGCAATCAAAAGCATTAATTAATGAAAATTGCAGATTATGGGTGCAACATGTAATCGAGACTTCCACTAATATGTTCCAGATCTTGAAGTGGGAGCTTCTAGATGGCATTGAGTTGGCAGTTTAGCCTTCTCCATCTTTCCAAAAGTTTTTAAAGATTCCTTTTTAGATATTGATATCAGTCTAGTATCATTTCTAAACAAGTGGGAAAAACAAGAGATGATGTTTACCCCACAACAACCGAATATTCACAAAGTAAAAGTAAATTCGGGACAAGGACAAACATCAAAAGAATCTCCAGTATCAAAAGATGCTAAAGAAAAAGTAAAGTTGAGGAATCTACTTTTCAGGCTTTTTAGGACAACTATCTAGACGCATAGGATCTGCATGACTTCAGTTGGGACAAAGAATACTCAAAGACGCTGGAATATGAATACCTCATGAGTCTGGAAAAGAAAGCCTTACAACGACACATGTCCTCTGAGGATGATGATGATGATTTTGATTCTGACCGAAGTCCGAAAGGATATTGGTAGAATCTTTGTACAAAAGAGTCTAGAAGTAGCCAGCAATGTGATAATGTGATCACATGTTGTGGCTAATAAAATTATTGTACTGGAATGGTTGAGTAGACACCATCGATGAAAGAAAACACTGACAGGACCCTCAATTATTTCCTCTTTATGTCATGTCTTAGATAGATATAGATTCTCTAAGGGAGGTTATAAAAGGAGATCAAGGGAAGGAAGAGGCAGAGTCGAACATAGTGCTTCTTGATCTTGATCTTGTATTGTAATCTTTCAAGCTTTGTAATCTTGTTTTTGAATTAATATCGAAGTCTACTGGACCTCCTGTCTAAGGACAATTTTTGTAGTCCAAAAGAACCTGGAACTTTAAGGCGAAGGTGTTTGAAGACCCGTGGAGAGAGCTCATAGTGCGCGCACACGTTCGGTTGAGGAAAGAAACCCGTGTTTCAGATTTGCTGTTCAAGCATCTCCAAATTAATTTTGAAGTAATTCTTACTCTTCTTGAATTCTTATTATGTAGGATAAATGTATATTTAGAAAGAAGGATGACTATGCACATGGGAGCAACTATCAAAAGGAGAAATTAATCATACCAAGCATTTATCAAAACAAATTGAATAATTTGGGGAAGTTGAGTAGCTCATAATGAGAGATGTATTAGATCATACATTTGTACAGATGTTTTTTTGAAGTAATATCTCAAAAATATAATACAGGGATGATTTCAAGAAGAATATGACAAACAATAATTATGTACGAGTATGTTCATAGTAGGAAACTTTAGTTTAAGAGAGTTTATTAATAAAGGGATCACCTATTCATATTATATGGATCATATTTTGAGGGGTAGAGTTCATTCAAAAGTAGAATAGGCCCATATGAAAATGAAATAACAATAATGGAGCATTAATGAATATCCATGATTAGTAGCACCCTCTTCCTTTGATTTCAAAGGGAGAAAGAAAGAAGGCATTTGGAGAAACCAAAAAATTAATTTTAGACTAGTATCTTGATAGGGGGAGTTCAGGCTATTTTCATCAATGACCCTTAGTGGCTAGTGGTATTTCCATCAATCATGAAAGGGGATTTTTCTGGACATATTGTTAGCATTGATGACAACGAATGTCATTGATGTAAAAGGGGAGGTCAAATAAAAGGCCTTGATGATTATAATGATAATTCAATTCGTTGAAAGATCACATAAATAATGAATAGGTGACTTGGATAATATTGAGTGTTTGTTGAACATATGATGTTCAAATAAATCTATCGATGGTATGGTTGGATACTCCTCTTTGAGACCTTTCCAATGTTATATCACACTTGTTAAAACTCCTTCGAGATAAGAAGATAAGTTAATTTGAAGTTGATAGTGGTAAAAAGGGAAAAAGAACCAAATCTATTATTAAAAATACCAAATTTGTCAAATTTCCAACATATTTGGATCATATCATGGAATTTGTTGGCAATATACAATACATGTCACATGGACTTGCACACTATTTAACAAGGTTAAATATTGTGCATCTCTGGGTTGATTCCACCATTGAAAATTTCATGAATAGTTGGTAGAGTGATAACTTGTATGGGAATTAATAGGCCTTGACATCTACCATGATGGATAAATCATATTCAGACACATGGCAAGTAGAACCCCCACTATTGATGATAGGTGACAATGAAATTTTACGTGGACGCACATGTGGTAGGATAGGATTAGCTGAGTGGAAAATCAGTGACATGTGGTAGCAAGAGGTTTTCAACATGGTGATGACATGGGCATATATGATGTGGAAATATGTGATGACATAGTAGCGCAAAAAGGCACCATGTGGCACGCTTATTGGATAATTTTGGTTTGACAATAGGGTGAAATATGATTGATGCATTGCACCACTCATAACACATCATCTGTTGATAGTGATGTCATGTTAATGTCAATAGAGGGTTGACCATGGACCCCTAGGATTAGGTCACATGGTGAGGACACATGGAAGTTTCTTCACAACACCAAAATTCAAATTCACATTGGCCCATGTCCCAAACTCATGTTAGCTTCATCCAAGTTTAGGAGAACCCACACATATAAATAGTTGTACAACATGTGCAATGGAGAGGTGTGATAATTCATTGATATACTAGTTTATAACAAAGATCCAATTGTTATTTTCTTGTGCCCAAAGGAATGTTGTCTTGGTGGTGTAGTATTGTGTTATCTCTGTGGTATCATTCCAACCCTATGGTGTTCTATTATGTTTAAAGGCATGCCAACTTAATGGTATATTGTTGTGCCAACTCAGTGGTGTATTTCATTCCAACTCTATCGCATATGGTCATAATATTTGTGGTATATGGGTGTGGATTAAATCCTAAATCCATTGAAACTTGGCTCTATGGGATATTGTGGTATATGGTTTTGTATTGAAGGCTAAAGGCATTAGAACCATTAGCACTCAACTCTATTGTATATGGTTTTGTGTTGAATTCTAAAGGCATTGAAACTCGCCTCTGTGGGATATGGTCATATATGGTTGCATACTGAATCTTCAAGGCATTAGCATTTGGATCTATGGCTATGGTTGTATCTCTATGGTAAATGGTTATGTATTGAAGGTGGAAGGCATTGATAGAAAACCCTATGGTAAATGGTTATGTATTGAAGGTGGAAATCATCGACCCAAAGCTCTATGGTATTTTTTCTATTATTAAATCCTTAAGGTGCTAACACTTATCATTGTGGCATATGGTTATATATTTTTGGTATGTGGTTGTGTATTGAACCCTAAAGGCATGGGAACTTAGCACTCTGGTGTATGATCATGAGTTGAAGCCTAAAGAAATTAGAACTTTGTATATGGTAATAGCCATAGGTGACTGCCACTATATTGAAGCCCTAAGTCATTGACGCTTAGCTTTGTGGTATATCGTCATGTGTTTGAATTTTGTTTGAAATATATTTTGTATGGTTAGGAATGAAGTTTTATCCTTTGATTTAATGAAAGTGGTCACTAATTATTGAATTTGTTTTTTATCGGTGAAATGAACAAATAACACAATAAATAAATTGGTTTTGACACTGTTTGGTTTAGGAGAGGTCACAGGTTTCAATTCAATGGAATTTTCCATAATTTATTTTTCATTATAAAGTGAATTTTGTTGAACAATTAAACTAGTCAATGAAGTTCATTCTATAGAATGCATGCAAAAAAAGTTCATTTTTTAGGTAATGGACCCAAAAGGTACAATTTGTAGAAAAAATAATTTTCATAATGTTATTTTTGGGTTAATTTGAGTGCAGTTTGATTTTTAAAAAGGGGGAAATGGATTTTCTTGTCTTTGATCTATGCAAGGGACATGAAAAGCCACAAGGATATGTTTTGAAGGAAAAGAAGTTATATGAAATTGTTTGGAGCCATATTATGTTGTTGAGTATTGATGCAAGATATGAAGGATGCACTAATGTTGATGTTGTATTGATATTATCATATTTGCAAGATGTGTTTTATGATGGGCCTATGGATCTAGTTTGAAAGATTATGAAAAGTAGTCCACAACAATTTGAAAAGGAGGTGGGTCACTCAATTAGGTTAGATCCTACTAAAAGTCGGTGCTTGAATATTTTGAAGGTTTGTGCCTCAATCAAGTTGTATCCCACAACAGATTTATTGCTGAAAATCTATTTTGGGCATTAGTGCCAATGAATTGAGGTAACGAAATATTGAAGTAGACAGAAATATTTGTGGTTTTTTCTCACAAGGTTTTCGATGTACATCTTGTTTTTACATGTGTTGAAGTGATCATATCTATTAATGCTCTATTATGTTATTAGTTGTGATCAAGTTGTAAAGTTTTTTAATTGGTATACTTGGTTAATACACTGATTCACCACTTTAATTTTAACATAAATAGGGTAATTTGGTTTTTGATCACAACTATAAGAAGAAAAAAGAAGATGAAGAGTAGAATTCCAATGTAGTGTTCAAAAAATTTGATGAGGAAATCAAATTGTTGGGTTGTTGAGAGAACCTAATATTACCACTAGCTATGAGAAATATTCAAAAATACCTAAAACATAATAGATGTATAAATTATCTATATATATAGAGGGGATTTTTAGTTTTAAAATTAATTATTTGTTTGTAGGTATAGAGGATAATGATGAACATGAAGCTATAATTAGAAAGATAGAGCTTAAATTATTTACTAGAGATTAAATTAGACATCAAGGACAACATGAAGGTGTAGAACAAAGAATTGTCTTTAGGATAAATGAAATATTACCTCTTGAAGAGAGTAATGAAATGAGGGGACAACATTCATAGTCAATGTTGGAATATTTTGGGGAAGAGATGAAACTAATAGAAGGAAGGTTGATCAATATAAGGATTGATGAGTACTACGCATAGGTTATTGATGGGTAGTTATGAATGAAGATAAAATGAGGAATATGTTGGCATTATGATGCATGTGTTGTACTTGATGGCAAACAACTCATAGAATATCAACTCACTTATATATATCTAGATGAATCTACGGAAGAGATATCAGATGACAATTCTCAGTATGACAAGTCCAAAGGGGGAGATTGTTGGCATTATGAGACAAGTGTTGTCCTTGATGGAAAATCACACAAATGATAAATTATAGTGCAACAAATTTATTTGATAAATTATAGTCCAATAAAGTTTCCTTCATGTAGAGAAAAGTTCACGCACTTTTATGCAGAGAAAAGTTTATTCCATGTAGAGAAAAGTTCACGCACTTTTATGCAAAGAAAAGTTTATTCCATATAGAGAAAAGTTCACGCACTTTTATGCAGAGAAAAGTTTATTCCATGTAGAGAAAAGTTCACGCACTTTTATGCAGAGAAAAGTTTATTTCATGTAGAGAAAAGTTCACGCACTTTTATGTACAGAAAATTTTATTTCGTGTAGAGAAATGTTCACGCACTTTTATGCAGAGAAAAGTTTATTTCATGTAGAGAAAAGTTTACGCACTTTCATGCAAGAGAAAAGTTCACACACTTTCATGGTTGGTTCATGGTATTAGTCCGTCAGTTTTTGATCCTATGGTTTTGGTCCGTGGTATTGCATCCAAAAGTGTTGATCTCATGCACTTTCATGGTTGGTTCATGGTATTAGTCCGACAGTTTTTGATCCTATGGTTTTGGTCCGTGGTATTGCATCCAAAAGTGTTGATCTCACGCACTTTCATGGTTGGTTCATGGTATTAGTCCAACAGTTTTTTGATCCTATGGTTTTGGACCGTGGTATTGAGAAAGGACTAAGGCTATAAAAGAGGAAGGGGATCATTTGGCAAAGCATCATCTGAATTATTGAATATCTAGATCTGGAATACTGTGATTGGGTTATGGTGCAGATCTGGATCTGAGCTAAAGAGGGATCTCACCGGTTGATGGAGAACAAGATCTAAGGATAGATCGAGATCAAATGGTTTGAAATGAACTATCTCTATATAGTTGATTATGCTTATTCTAGATCTGTATACTGACGCTTGTAATGATCTGAATTGGGTATAACTTAAGTTTGAAATCGCTGCAAGTCATGATTGAATATTTATAGATCTGTACGCGGATTGGCTTTGGTGAAAGCACGTATGTACACAGGTTTGGTTCATTGTAGTAGCATATACCATTTGAGCTATGATGTTTAAAGTTACAGGTGGTTCAGGTTGTTGATGTGTTCTGATGACTGTCTAATGGTGTCAGTATTCTACATATTCAGTTTGATTGATTGTGTTGATGGATGAGATCTAGTAATGGATCTAATGGACTAGATCGGGTTGCTAACACTCATATTATCCTTGTATATGTATTGATATGGTGATTGGGTGATTCAGAAGATTGATTGATTATGTGCTTCAGGTGTATCTAGTCTGAAAATGTATGAAACGTGGTACTCGGAGGAGAGAAGATTGTAGGTCGGCACCTACGTACTAGTATCTTAGCTAGTGCAAGAGCTACGGGGGTGGTAGCTCCCTTCCAGTAGTAGTTGAAAACTTTGGAGCATTGTAGCAAGTAGCAGCCTGCGTACTAGTAAATGGATCGGCTAGTACAAGAACTATGGGGGTTGTAGCTCTCTGCAGGTAGAAGCCTGCGTACTGGTATAAGACTGCACCAGTACAGAAATATTGTAAAAGGATTTTCTTATTAAGAAGAAGATTGAGATGACTTGTAGCAGGTGGTTTTCTCCCACATTGGGTTTCCACCTTATATCATGGTGTTCATGTGTGTGGCTTATGTGTGATGATTTGTTCTATTTTGCTGAACCTGTTTACTGTTAATATGGTTGATAATGTTCTAATGCACTCATTAAGGATCAACTAACTAAATCATAAGAAGTTGTGGAAGTAGCATGTATGAATCCGAATATGGAAATGAAAAAGTTTTATTGATGTGATAATACTGATTCACCCCCCCCTCTCAGTATTATTTCCAATAGAATAATGAGGTAACAATGTCTCATAAGAATGAAATAGCATATCATTTAAAGCAAGAGGATTTAGGGTGGGAAATTGTCTTGGAGGAAAATAGAGAGGATGAAAGAAATAAATATAACAACAAGGTTTTAGAGGATTAACTAGAGATTCAAGGGAAGTCTAATCCATAAGAGGAAACAAAAAAAACTATTTAGTCATTTATGCATATGTAGCATAAAGCAATGAAGATAAGTGAGATATGTTGTCACATTTTTACTAATAATGGTTTTCGAAAGTCCAATAGTAAGAACATTTATCGTAATGAATTTAACTTGTGTCAAGATGAAAATAGAAGCAAGAATTTGGAAGATACAAAATCTTTCATAAACAACCATGGAGGAGGTAGCTAAGTGCCTTAAACATTTTTTTGAAGCTGTCTAATGAAGTGTAATGGAATAAGGTTTTTCAAACACTTACACAAGAATATATGCAATAACAAATTAGTAACAAGTTGTTTCAACAATGGATAGGAATAGACATCGAAATTAATGAAGTATGGAGGTTGATGAAAATGTCTAAGGAGAGGTATGGTGGAATGATGCAGGAAATAAACAATAAAATATAGTTAACAAAAAGTGATTTTGTAGAGAACGAAATTAAACAACAATAGCATAGATGTTGGGATCCTCAAAGGCTAAGATCAACAACGATGCAAAAATGTAGTAAACACACAAACAACAACAATTGTTAGGCCCCTATAATACTAGTGATTCCCCCATTACTATTGTCATTGTATCCCTTATTGTCCCCATATTATTATTAGTATGCCCCATAGAAACCGACTATTATTATTTTTGTGCCCTTATGTTATTACTGTTATTTCAGCTTGATTATATTATGACCCCTTAGACTCCTATATATAGAAGGGAGGTTTAGTCATTTAAATCATCGAATAATTGTTCATTTGTGTAATGTAGAGGAGGTTTCCCCCTTGAAGAGGCTTATTTATAAGGCGTTCATCTATCTTTTCTATCATTTTGTGAGCTGGTTTCATAACATTTGGTATTAGGTCACCGTGGGAGATTTGGCATAACTCTTCCTTGGAGAATCCAATCTTGATCAAGCTTGTGCGGTTAGAAAGAGGACTTAGAGGGATATCACGGGATGAGATTTTAGATATTCAAGATCTCTAGTTATAGGGATACAACAGATTCAATATCGAGCTCTTACAAAGTGAAAAAAAAGGTGTGTAGTTTTTTTAAAATTTTGCATAAGATTGGTTTGAAAAATTAGTTTGAAGGAATTCAAAGGGAATAGTGAAGAATTATTATCATTAATTAATGCCCTGAAGAAAGAAAATGGAAACACCTAGTAAGCAACCTGAAAGATCTAGCATGACTTGTGAAGAAGAGGAAGAAATGAAACATGATATATCAAAATTACAAGACCAAGTACAACAAATTTCATTCTCACTAAAGGTAAATGAAGCCAAGATGAATGGTGTGGAAGCTAATATGAATGAAATGCATGTTAATATGGAAGCTAAGATGGATGGCATGGAAGCTAAGATGAATGGCATGGACGCTAAGATGAATGGCATGGACGATGAGATGGAAGAATTGAAGATAAATTTGAATAATTTTCTGTAAGAAATGGTCACTAATGGTGAAAGGGTAGTAAAGGAAACTCATGATGAGAACAAAAGAAATGTTAATCATGATTTCATAGACTCTAATGTTGGATTGAAGACCCACCATGTTCCAAAAATTGATATGAGGAAGTTTGATGGCAAGGATCCCGAAACATGGATACTACAGATGGAACAATTTTTTGATCTCCATAATGTGCAAAACACAGAAAAGATACGTATTGTAACTTTATATTTGGAACCAAATCAGTTTGTATGGTATCGATGGCTTTGCTCTCGTAAACAAATTGTCACTTGGGCAATTTTTACGGAGGAAATGGTAGCACATTATGAGGATACAAAAAGTAACACCTTTTTTAGCCAATTGATAAATCTTAAACAAAAGGGTTCAATGATGGAGCACATTGAGGGCTTCCAAAAATTGAACATAAGGGTAAAAGATATTCCTTAGGAGGATAGGATTGATGTGTTCATAAGGACTTTAAAGGATAATATCCAACATGATGTTCGCCTTTGGGAACCTGATTCATTGGAGAAGGCATTGTAGGAAAAATGGAAAGAAAAATTATGGCAACCAGGAAGCCTACCACTCACAACTATAAGGATGGAAGTGTTGTTGCCCCTAGCCTTCCACAACCTACAAGGTTGAAACCACAACAACTGGAAGAAAAAAGAGCAAGAGGGCTTTGTTATCGTTGTGATAGCAAATACACTAAAGGTCATAAGTGTGCTGAGAAGAAATTATTCTACATAGAATGTGAAGAAGAGGAAGAAAGGAAAAAACCCTAGATAAAAAAGAAATCAATCCAACTGTATCTTGTAATGCATTGGCTAGAATTACCACTCCTCAAACTATCAAGATAGAAGGAAAAATCAAAAAGAAAGGGGTAACAGTGTTGATTGATTCGGGAAGTACCCATAATTTTATTCATTGTAAGATAGCAAAGGAATTGAATTTATTCCTATATCTAGCACCAGAGTGTCAAGTGATGGTTTCAAGTGGAGGAACCATAAATTGCTTTGGAAGGTGCCATAATATCAAGCTATCATTGGGAGAATATGTATTGAATAGCCCAATGCTTTCCATTCTAATGGGTGGTGTTGATGTTGTACTAGGAGTCCAATGGCTACAATCCTTGGGTACAATAGCTTTTAATTTTCAAGAACGTTTCATGAAATTTTGTGCAGAAGGAAAGGAAGTTGAATCAAGGGGTATTACAAAAAAACTGGGAAACATAATCAACTCTAACAGTATGAAAAAGCTTCTAAATAAAGAACAACGAGGTGTAATTGCACAAGTATGTTCACTAGAGGTTCCCACATTGAAATCATCTATTTCTCTAGATCTCCAAAAAGCCTTGGACAATCATTCCAAGGTATTTGAGACTCCCAAAGGTCTCCCACCTATTCATGATCATGATCATGCTATTCATTTGATTCCAGGAAGTGTTCCTACAAACATCAGGTCGTACAGATATCCTTATGCCCAAAAGAGTGAAATTTAACGTATGGTTGTAGAAATGCTAGAGGCTGGTATAATTCAACCTAGTCAAAGTTCTTAGTCTACTACAGTAGTATTAGTGCATGAGAAGGATGGATCATGGCACATGTGTCCAGATTATAGGATGTTCAACAACCTGAGTATTAAAGACAAATTTCCCATTCCTGTCATTGATGAATTTTTGGATGAATTGCATGGATCAATTTACTTCACCAAGTTGGATCTTCTTTCAGGATATAATCAAATCAGAATGAAGACTAAAGACATTCTGAAAATAGCATTTAGAACTCATGAGGGTCATTATGAATTTTTTGTCATGCCTTTTGGCCTTACCAATGCACCTTCTACATTTCAAGGTTCGATGAATTCCATTTTCAAACCCTTCCGTAGAAAATTTGTGTTAGTATTTTTTGATGATATACTAATCTAGAGAAAGTCTTGGAAGGATCATGATGAACATGATGACAGGGTGCTCAAAATATTGGAGGAGAAACAATTATATGCAAAAAAACTCCAAATGTTTCTTTGGAGTACAAGAGGTGGAATATCTGGGTCATATTGTATCTCATGAAGGTGTTAAGGTAGACCCAAGAAAAATTAAAGCCATTAAGGAATGGAAAATCCCCACATCCAGAAAGCATCTGCGAGGATTTCTCGGATTGACAGGGTATTATTGCAAGTTTGTTAAGAATTATGGGAGAATAGCAAAACCTCTAACAACATTATTGAAGAGAGATGCATTTTCATGTACTATAGAAGCAACAAAGGCCTTCGAACATCTTAAAGAGGCAATGTGCCAAGCACCAGTCTTAGCTACACCGGACTTCACAAAAACCTTTATTGTGGAATATGATGCTTCAGGAAATGAAACTGGTGTGGTTTTAATGCAAGATGAAGACCCATTTCTTTCGAAAGTTGTCCAATCAAGGGAAAGTATTTACACAAAGCTATTTATGAGAAGGAAATGCTAGCAATACTACATGCACTTAAGAAATGGTGACCCTACCTAATAGGAAAACACTTCAAGGTAAAAACGGATCAAGATAGTCTTAAATACCTTTTAGAACAAAGATTATCCTCTGAAGAGCAACGAAAATGGGTCACAAAGATGTTGGGTTATGACTTTTAAATCATCTACAAAAAAGGGAAGCAAAATGTTGTGGATGATGCACTCTCAAGAAAGGATGAGGATGTGAAAGCATTGTTGTGCACTATTTCTATTATCCAACCAGATTGGATAAACGAAGCAAGGGAGGAATGGAAGAATGATGAAGTGTGGGCACTCATTTGAAAGATACAACAAGATCCCAGTATATCTGATACATTTAGTTGGAAAAATGATTCGTTATGGTACAAAGATCGCTTATACCTATGTAAGAATTCCCAACTCAAACAAAAGATTCTTATGGAATTGCACACTTCTCCCTTAGGAAGGCACTCAAGGTTTTTAAAAACTTACCACAGGGTTAAGAAGGATTTTTTTGGGATGGCCTTAAATCAGATATTCAAAAGTTTGTGGCAGAATGTTTGGTTTTCCAACAAAATAAAGTTGAAACATTAAGACCCCAGGTTTATTACAACCTTTATCGATTCCAAGCCAACGTTGGGAGGAGGTTTCAATGGATTTTATCATAGGTTTACCCAAGTACGATGGAACAAGTGTCATCATGGTGGTAGTTGATAGACTTACCAAGTATGCACACTTTTGTGCATCATCACATCCATTTAAAGCCAGTATAGTTTCTACTACATTTATGGAAACAATTCAAAAGCTACATGGAAACCCAAAGATTATTGTAAGCGATAGAGATCCCATTTTCACTGGAAATTATTGGACATAATTATTTTCTTGTCTCGGTACTCAGTTAGCTCATAGCTCATCTTATCATCCTCAATTTTATGGGAAAACTGAGATAGTAAACAAATGTTTGGAAGGATATCTTCATTGCTTTGTATTTGATAAAGAGACACAATGGGTCAAATAGTTACCTCTGACGAAATGGCGGTATAACACTTCCTTCCATACTGCAACAAAAATTACCCCATTTATGGCACTTTATGGATATCATCCACCATTCATCACATCATATTTAATAGAAAATTCTAAGGTTCAAGCAGTGGAACATCACATCGAGCATCAACAACAAGTTCTCCAACTCTTAAAGGATAACCTCACGTTGGTGCAAAATAGAATGAAACAGCAGGCATATCAACATCGCAACGAAAGAAGTTTTGATCTAGGTGACTAGGTATTCCTACGGCTACAACCATATAAAGAATTGTTCCTCAAGCAAGATAAGAAGGATAATAAATTATCACCAAAGTATTATGGTCCGTACAAGGTGTTACAAAAGATTGGTACTATGGCATACAAATTGGAGCTTCATGAAGCTTCCTGAGTGCACCTAGTTTTCCATGTTTCATGTTTATATAAGGTTATAGGTGACAAGCTCCTAGTTTAAACAATATTGCTAGAACTTGACGAGGAAGGAAAGGTCATTTGGAACCGGAACCAGTCATAGATACAAGAACTTGACAACTATGAAATTGATCAATTTTAGATTATCACATTAAGTGGAAGAACTTATCTGCTGAAGATTCCACATGGGAGGATGAAAATTTTATACAGAAGCATCCATAACTACTCAAACGTTGAGGAAAATTCTTTTCGGAAGGAGAGGAGCATGCTAGGCCCCTATAATACTAGTTATTCCCCCATTAATATTGCCATTATATCCCTTATTGTTATTATTGTGCCCCTGTTGTCCCCATATTGTTATTAGTATGCCCCATAGAAACCCACTATTGTTATTTCTGTGCCCTTATGTTATTACTGTTATGTCAGCTTTATTAGATTATGACCCCTTAGACTCCTATATATAGAAAGGATGTTTAGTCATTTGAATCATCAAAGAATTTTTCATTTGTGTAATGTAAAGGAGGTTGCCCCCTCGAAGAGGCTTATTTATAAGGTGTTCATCTATCTTTTTGTGAGTTGGTTTCATAACAACAACATATATGAGATATAGAAGGAATGAAGCAATTGAAAACATATGACCATAAGGTCATAAAATTTTCTACCTTGGGAGTCTAATGTAGAATAATCTCTTAAATCAACCGCATTGACTAGATCTTAGAAGCCATAGTATTTCCTAAGATAATGGGTTCCTTTAAATGGAAATTAGTGTATTTATGTTTGTAAATATTTTTTATAATGACTAAAATCATGTAAGAGTATATAATCCTCATGGAAACTAGTGTGAGGGTCTAGAAGATGGTTAGTAATAGATTTGAGTAGATAGGAATTGAGGAATTTGTCTCTTAAAATATAGGGATTATGGTATCTATTACTAGAATACAATGTCTAATCAATAGGTGTAGTTAGTGTTGAGTTGGAACTTACCTTCGATTTAAAAAGAAATGTAAGCCTACGAGATAAGAATTTCCTAAATGGTCTAAGTTTCTAAATTTTCCAAGGTGGAAAAGGAGAGAAGGAAGAGTTGATCAGATATGGAGAATGGTTGAGGGTAGGAAAGTCTAGAGAAGTTGGTCAACCTGAAGGAAATAAAAAATTGAGTACTATTAAAGGCTTATAATGTATGTATAGATTTAATGAATGAAATTAGATTCATGTTTACTATGCATGTGAATTATACTTTGTATTGATGATGAATAGAATTCCACTACCTTTTAGAATGACTTTGAAAATGATGAATGATGATTCTAGCATAATCCTATAATATGTTAATCCATACATAAGCTACAATGTGTTGAAAAAAATAATTTGACTATGTATGCCAAACCTGTCATAAATATTGAGGTACTATTGAAAATATATGCCTATAGAAAGGGAGGATCAAGTCATGTATATGAATGCCTATGGATTAATTAGGCATATAAACCTTGTGTGTGTGGCAGTAATTTGATGGCTGAGAATAAATTGGGTCACTTTTCATGATAGCCAACCTCCAATGGAATCTGAGTTTAATTCTATAAATATTGTATGTGGACAAATTGGAAGTGCAGGTGGAGAAACAGTGTGACAGGGTTAATTCACAGGTTCCAATTATGGAAAATCACATTTATTGGAGGAAGTGGGAACACATCACTGAAGATTATATATCTTGAAAAGGCCACAATTGGAGGTTCAAAAACAAACTCGTAATATTAAAAGTAACATTTAGTAGAAATTACAATGTTGAAAGAATTGTGTACTTGTAGAAACCATGAAAGGATTGAAATTATTGGCTTAAGAAATGAATAGATTCTATGTAAGATGTGGATAACCCATAAATTAGTTATTAAAAAAATGTTGGTCATCACTCCTCAATTACAAGCCTAAAGTTAGTGTCTTTGTTAACGGATGGTTCGACTTCCACTTCCTAATGGAGGAACATGCTATGAAAATTGGTGGCCTACCTTGGATGAAGGGGCGAGGGTTCCTTACTTTACAAAAATGGAATTTAGGGTTTGAACCTATAATGAATATTCATAAGAGAAAAATAATATGGGCCACATTTTCGGGCATCCCCATAGAATTATGGTCGAAGAAAACAATCTCATTGATTTATAGTATGATAAGAAAACTTGACTATGTTTATGAAGGTTTCCCCCATCTTCTAGACATGAATGTGATGTGGTTTTTAGTGGAAGTGGATCTATCTATGGGACTCTTGGCAACCATTGACATTTACTGGGGCACTTTCTCTATCAGGAATGATATTGACTATTGGAAAATTCCCTTCCAATGCCTTAGCTACCACAAAATAAGACATTTGATTAAGTATTTTCCCCTTCGCTTCCAAGGTGGGCATCAAAGGAAAGATAAGGAGGCCATGTTAAATAATAAATATCCATGGGGTTCTGTCAATATAGAGGGGCATGGAGAAAATACTTCCGACTCTCAACAAATTTCTCTTTGGGACTCTCTCGATAATGAGAGTCTAAACCATAATATCTCTACCAATTCCCTGATTTTGAGCCCTAAGGTGCTCCATACAAAAGATAGCAAATGTGCCTCAATGGCCTCTAACTAATTTTGTTTGTCAACCAAAATGAGGAAAGGAAAAGAGATTTAGTTTCTGTCATTAAAGGTCATGTAGAGCGGCCATAATATCACCCATTTGCAATCGGTCTACTCAAAAGAATGATTTATCTCCCTATCATTGGACAAAGAATTGGAGATCATAGTCAATAATTTGTCAATGGGACTTAGACCATTAACTATAAATAAAAATGCATTTATGGATGGAGACCACTTGGTGGGTCATGCTCAGGGAAGGTTCTCATCTCACAAGTAGAGAACAAAGGAAATAAACCTCAAAAAAATATCTTTGTGTTGAAATCTAGAATTTGAACTTAACTCACGGTTTTCTGAGACACCTGAGGATTCTTTGTTCCATCCTTTTGATCTGGGCCCCTCCAATGATGCCCCTAGGCCTCTGGCTGACATTGCTCCCTGGGACCTTAGAGTAGATAATTTTGTTTCTTACATTTCATGATGAAGGTTATGTTGTTGAACATTAGGGGGTTGAGATTTACCCAAACCAAATGATCCATTTAAAGGACATCCAAACAAATAATATAATTCATATTCTGCTGCAGGAAAATATGGCTGCAAAGAAAATCACCTAAGAAATTGCTAAGTACAAGAAAAAAGTGTGCGCCGAATTGGATAAGATGCTTTCAGTTCGGATTATCAAACCTGTCGAAGAATCAGACTGGGTTAGTCTCGTGGTGGTTCAAGAGAAGAAAATGCAGGGTGAAATTCAGATATGTGTAGACTTAAGGAAGTTAAATGATGCTTGTGTCCACGATCCATTTCCTACGCCATTCATAGATGAAGTACTAGAAAATGTTGGAGGTCGGGAGGCTTACTCATTTACTGATGAGTTCTCAGGGTACCATTAGATCAAGATCATACTGGAGGATAGAAGTAAGACTACCTTCGCTATTGAATGGGGGTGCTTCTAGTATACAGTTATGCCTTTGAAACTTAAGAACGCCCCTACAATTTTCTCGAGGGCAGTATTCCCTGATTTCAAGGAGTTTATTCACAAGTTTTTGGAGGTCGACTTCGATGATTGGACTGTGTTTGGGCTAGTTAAGGGACAAGTTGTGAGCCTTCATATTATGTTGGATATGTGTTGAAGGTATCATATTTCCCTTAATTTGAAGAAACATGTATTATGTGTACCATATGGGATACTATTGGGCCATGTAGTCTGTAAGTAGGGGCTGATGGTAGACCCTACCAAAATTGAAGTAATTATTAATCTGGAGCCTCCAAAGAATTTCAAGCAAGTGTGCAAGACGTTGGGGCACACAGGGTACTACATGAAATTTATCAAGGCATATGCACAAATCACTGCACCCATGCTAAGATTACTGAAAAAGGATGTGGCATTTTGTTGAGATGGTGACTTTTGGAAGAGTTTGGATGTTTTAAAGGAGAAAATCGTCACTGCGCCCATTTTAGTGTTCCTCGATTAGAAGAAGGAGTTCCATGTGCATGTAGATGCATCCTGCATAACACTAGGAGTTGTGATCACCCAACCAGCTGAAGGTGATATTGATCATCTGATAGCATTTGCCAGTAGAAATCTATCCAAGGAAGAAAAGAACTATTCTATGACATAGCACGAAGGATTAACAATGGTGTATGCGTTGCAGAAATTCAGACACTACTTGTTGGGTGTGCACTTCAAGATGTACATAGACCATTCTTCTTTGAAGTACCTGGTCAACAAGCCTATATTAGGGGGAAACTATGTCCATGGCTGCTGCTCTTTCATGAATATGACTTTGAGGTAATTGTGAAGCTAGGGAGACTGAATGTTGGACAAGATCACCTCTCACGGATTGAGAATGGTACCAAACCTACAAATTTGGAGGAAGGCTTGCTTGATGAGAAACTCTTTGTTGTGTGCATTGCAGATGACCATTTTATGGATATAATCTACTTCTTATCCATGGGTATAACGCCCGAAGGGTATTCCATGCGGTAAAAAAAAGAATTGGTGGTCTGAGCTACAAATTTCATTGTTATTACAAGACATTAATATAAAAGGGATCGGATGAGATATTGTGTAGGTATGTCCTGGAGTATGAACGACAAAGTATCCTCGCTGAAGTGCATGGAGGAGTTGCAGGAGGGTATTATGTGGGATGAGAAACTGTGCAGAAGATACACAATTAGGACTATGGTTGCCGACTATTGATAAGGATTCCAAGGTTTATTGCAGGGCATGTGATGTTTTCCATAGGACAGGGAGACCGTCACGAGGAGATGAATTACCTCTGAATCCTCAAGTGTCATTGGAGGTGTTTTATAAGTGGGCAATAGAATTTGTAGGACCAATTCATCCACTAGGAAAGAAGACTGGAGCTAGGTACAACATTACAACATATGAATATTTAACCAGCGGGCTGAGGTGTAGCCTATCAAGAATTGTAGCACAGCTACAACTGCGAAGTTCATCTTCGAGTATATTTTGTCTCGGTTTAGCTACCCAAAGATCTTGATGAGTGATAGAGGTTCACACTTCTTAAATGAGACAATTTTTGCTCTACTTCAAAAATTCTAGATGTACCACCAAAATAGTACATTATATCATCCTTAAGAGAAAGACACTGTAGAAGCATTTGACAAAATTCTAGAGAATGCCTTAACAAATATTTTCAATACGAAGCGAAACGACTGGGATGTGTGGATACCCATTGTTCTATGGGAGTATAGAACCTACAAGAAGTTGACGGGACAAATGCCATTCAAATTGGTTTATGGATAGGATGCTGTGATGCCAATGGAATATATAGCGCCTAGTTTGCAGATTGTTGCAGTTACCGACATGGCCAATCAGGAAACCATGGAAGAAGGGTTCGCGCGGCTCGTTGAGTTGGAGAAAGATAATTCCTTGGTAGGTTTTCATTAGCAAGTGTAGAAGGATCATGAAAAGGCATGGCATGCTCACCATATCAAACAACGCACCTTTAATAACGACGATTTGATAACGTTGTTTGAAAGTAACTTCACAAAGTTTTTGGGAAAGTTCCAAATGCATTGGTTGGGGCCATATATTATTAAGGAAATTACAAATGGAGGCATAGTTCGGCTTGCAAGGCTAAATTAGGATCTATTTCTAAGAAAAGTCAATGGGAGTCGATTAAATCTATACGGGTGTGATCCCACCCCTACGCAATGACTATATGGATGTGGGATAGTCTTAGTTTTCCAGGAAGTTACAAGGGAACACGGGACTATAAACTACACTGCCAAAATAAACATTGGACAAAGTGATAGGGCTGTGTGATGAATTAGGGCAAGGCATAGAGGAGAGTTGTGACGAAGGAGGCACACTATGATGGTGGATCTCGCGCAGTGATGCCAAAAACTGATCGTTGGAAGCACTGTAGCTGATTGGATGGTGATTTTTCGTTACAAGGAGTAGGGGGGGGATTTAAGATGCAAATATTTGGAAATCTGTCGCCAAAATTGAATTAATGATAGAGAATTGGAGGGAATTAATAGATTCAAATTCAAATTGAGCTAGAAATCTGGCATCCTGCCCCACATTCAAACACTTTTCTCCCTAATAATTTTCCTTAAGCTATTGCGGTTTCACTTTTGTTTAGAATAGTGTTGTATGTCTGACAAGGATTAGGAGAGAATTCTTTCACCACCAGAATTCACAAAGTTACCTCATTGGCACCACAAGGTAATCTGCGAGACAATGACTGCAATGCAACCTGAGACGGAGGTGACCCAACTTGTACCTATAGGGTTTCCTATTACCACGCTTAGGTCACCAATGCCTTAGCCATATTTTTCCACAACGGGACATAAGAAACATAAGAAACCCCAACAAGCATCGGTGCGAAAATCACCAAGGGAAAACTTGACCGAAATTTTCCAGAAGTGCAAAATGGATGTGTCCAAACAACCGAAGGAGCCGCTGGACCTGAATGAGGAAGAACTATGTGGAGGAGTAGAGGAGATTGGTGTAGAAGAGGTTACACCAATTACTCGGCTACCACCATATATACCACTTATAAAATCCATGTAAAAAGTGCCCAAAGACTCGGATTATACGAAGTTTATAGTCTCCACACCTTTGCTGCCAGAGAATATGTTGTTTGAGGTCTCATTGCTGGCTTGGATGCCAAACTTGAAAATGGAGGATTAGGACCTAGGGGACCATGAGAGGTTTCCATAGTTGGCACCAAGTAAGTACCTCAAGAAGCTCTGCTATGAAGAGTCAAATGTCACATGACTTGAACCGATGAACTGGGTGGCTGGAGTTGGGGGCGGGGCACTCCTAAATATGATGTGGGTGCTGCACTTTAGTTGCACCACTATTAAGATAGGTTGTGTGCACCAATTGATGACACTGGTACACGATGGGTGCCTATGGTTGGGAGGGCCCATCCCAATCACCAACGTTCTGATCCATCGCATAAAATTGTTTCCATCCCAAGGAGTGGACCCCATGGAGCCTTTTGTAGGAAAGTCACTGGAAAAGAAGTTGGCGGACCAAATGAAGAGTGATTTTGGTCTGGTCAAGAAGTCGTGCCAATATTCCATTCAGTCCATATCATATGGAGTGGTGTAGTTTGATGCATAGATCTTGGCTAGTAAGATCACAAGGAAGTGTCACACCGATGAAGTGTTGGCACCAATTGTCTCTTTGGCTGCGCAATGTGTGAAAGGAGTCTAGTAAATCGGGCTCAATAGTTATGTCATGAATTCTTGGAGGACTAAAGAGAGACCCAAGATGGCAACAAGTTATTACACTATGTGTGGTTGTTACTATTGATCACATTGGTGGCTTAGAGGACACTCGAAGAGGTCCAATTCCCTCAATAAGACTTGGACCTCCCTAAGGCCGCGAAGTTCATTTCGCTATGGGCTACCAAAGACCCCGCACGAGTGATGGAGACAAAGATATTTTGGGCCTTATTTCAATCTAACCTAAGGATGGTGATTAACTAGTGGCTAAGGTTATCACCAAGTTTTCATGAGTAGTACGCAAATTTCACAGATTTTAGGACAGGTTTCCATAATCTACACATTCGTGTGAATAAATATGCTAAGTGAATATGGTACAAGTTACCATATTTAGAGGCAAAAGATGATATTATAGGGATACCACGTGACTGGCTGACCCCCTTTGATGGCGACGTAGGTACGACTAAGGTTGCTAAAGGTAAAGCAGTGCAAACCACAACGAAGATAGCAACATAAAAGAAGAAGGAAGTACATAAGGATTATGCTAGAGAGAAGGTCGCGACAAGAGAAAAGGTCATGCAATAGAAGGAAGTTTTTGCAAGAGAGAAATAAGTTGTTGAGAAATAAGTGTTTGCTAAGGAAAAAGCATATACAAAGGAAAATACTACATTGCAGGCAACCATTGACCTCGGTGAGACAGAAACTGAGCACATGGATTTAGAGGAAGATATAGAGGGAGAAGAGGAAGGGGGTGCAGGCTTGGAATCTCACTTCAATTTTAAGAAGAGGCAGCAAAGGAGTTTGACAAGGTCACACAAGAAGGAAAAATCAGATAAAGTAGCAACCATGGTGCCTTTTATCCTCACAGAAGGGGACCTGGATGAAATTGGGGATGTGGTCCATGATGCGACAATGGATATTATGAGCCAATTTGAAGCACAGTACCAGAAATCACTCGGTAACGTACAACAGGGCCTATGGGAATTGCAGGTCCAAATAGGTCACATTAATGTGAGAATGGGACATATGAGTGGGAAGCAGGTGAGCCTGAAGCAAGCGAGCAGGTCAGCGCTGGAAGCAGAACTCACACTAGATCTCCATGCAGTGTAGTTTCCAAAGGGATCCCTACACATCGATTTAGAAGAAGACAAGCCACACCTATTGCATATGATGGACCTGTGTCTAAACCTAGTCACACTTCATATTCAGACTCTGCACGAGCTACACCAAGGGGTGTCAGATGAGCTCCCAATTAGGGAAAAATGTGCACTTCGGATCATGAGCGAGGTAAAAAAAAAATTAGCATATCTTTGAGGAAAACGCACAGGCGCTCAAGAAAATGGAGGAGGTCACGACGCGAAGTCCGTAGCTCCATGTTGTTATTGCATAGGCCTATAGAGAGCTTCTTGAGCTTCGGATTAAGGTAGAAGTGGCCCCTACGGAGAAGATTTAGAAGCTCGCCATTACAGTAAAGGAGTCATAATAAAATGTCGACAAAGTCAGGCTTGAGCTCTAGCTGCAAATCTCAGAGCTACAACCCACTATCCCTGCAGAAGTTAGAGGGTAGCGTGAAGCTGCTTTTAAAGAAAGGTATGGCCACCTTGGAAGTTGTAGTCAAGGGCTGTACTAAGTTATTTGAATAGACCATGGAACTATAGACCTCATTGTAAGGGGATCCAACTCTGTAGACAATTGAAGTAGACATCATAGAGAGGCAAAGATAGTTCAATGAAATCAGGTCAACATCACGAACCTTAGATCCAATGTATTGGTTCACGAGGTTACAGGAAGGAAATCTCATACAAAGGGAATTTGGTGAGTTGCATCGTACTAAGCCATCATATCTTCAAGGACGTAGTCTTGGGCGGATGTGGCCAATCAGTTGAACCTGTCATTGAAGAGAAAACTCAAGAGGATGCATCAGACAAAAAAGACCATGGGCCTTGTAGTTGAAGACCCAACCACTAAAACACTTGTCAAGGAAGTGCATCAAGATGCTGTGCAGGGGCCAACAGATCTGCAAGTTTTGAAGATTGAATTTAGTGAGATGAAAGTGAATATCGAGGTGCCTCCAACTGAGTGACTCAAGGACGAGTCACAACTTTGTGTTGGGGGGCCTGTTGGGATAGGGTCCCCTGGGGTCAATTTTGTAAAAAAAATTGTTATCTATGTAAAGTCTCCACATTTTGAGGAAGCAGAGCGCAAAGGTTGTAGAAGTCAAAAGTGGCTTTAGGAAGGTCAAATCCCCTTATTTTGTTATAATTTAAGATGTTTTGTGACCTGCCCATGGTTCATGAACATGGTATTGTAATTAAAGAATCTATATAAAGGAGTCATAGTAAGTCATAGGAAGGAAGTTAGTCATTGAAGATCTATATATGGGAAAATAGTCTAAGGAAAAAGAGTTTGTTTTTGTACTTAGGCGAAGGGGAAGGGTCTTGCAGTTGTATGTGCAGAGACCTTGGTAAGTCTGCAACTTAGTGCAGAGGCCCCTGCAGCTACATGCATAGAGAGTAAAGAGTTTGTAATAGAAGGATTGATCATAATAAAGACTATTTGGAGACATATTTGTGTATCTATGACTTTCTGTTTACTTATGCATTTTCTGTGTATTCTCTTTATTTTCTATAATTAAATGAAGAAACACTTAAATGGTGCACGAAAGTAATAGATCTGCTAGTTTACTTGATGATATAAATGTTTAAGGAAATCAGTGCAGGGTTAGAAGTTATTTCCCCTAGGTTATTGTACATTTTGCATTAAGGGTTAGGGTCCACGAAGGTCGAAATAAAGCCCTAAAAGTAACAGAAACCCATCACGCAGATCTCTAGATGTAGAAACCTAGTTTTTTCATCCCCCAATACTATTTTAGGTGAGGTTGCAGCTTGCGCTACACAGGTTGTTTTCGAAAGGTGTTGGGATAGGGTCACTACGATCAGTTTTGGGGTTAGTTAACCCAATTTTTCTATAAGTTCTTGTAAAATATGTAAAGTATCCGTGAAATGTGGATGCGAAAGGCGTAGACAGATAGGATTCAAAGGGGTCTTATCCCCTTGTTTGGGTAAGTAAATAGGTTAGTTTTGAGAATCACCCATGGTCCGTGAACCATGGTATTGTATAGAATGATATATATTTGATTCATAAGGAGTCTAGAAGAGGTAACTTAGTTAAGAGAAAGCAAGATAGAGACTATTTTGGGCAAGTGCTAAGGTAGGAAGGTTTGCTTCCTGTACATAAGCGAAAGGGAAAGGCTCTTGCAACTAAGTACACAAGAGGCCTTGGCAAGTGTGCAGTTGAGTGCGCGTACCCCTGCAGCTGAGTGCACAGGGTGAAAGACTCTATAATCTAAACATTGAGAATGAATAAAGACTGATTTTGAAGAAATATCTTGCAATCTGAGCATTATTGTTGATTCTATTTATGTTACAAGTTGTCACTCTATAATATGTTTTCCATGGAATAGTGAACAAATGTTGTGCGGAACTACTTTATCTATTTTATTTATGCATGAATGAAGTAATTATCTGTGTTGACGAAGTTAAGTGTTAATTATATTATGTTTTCTAAGGAATTAGGTCTATCTACACAAAGGAAGATCTAGGGTTATTCATTGATGCGTGAATGTGGATAATTCATCTGTTTAGGGTCTGCAAGGACTGATCGTAGAACTTTGCGAAGGTCTAGAAGCCATTTTACCCGAATTACAATAATGAAACCTAGAAGGATACTGATTTATGTGAAGGTAGATTTGAACTGTCAAAGATTAAGAACCACTTATCACATGTCCCTAGATGCAAAAACATGGTTCTAGCATCACTCAATACTACTTCGGGTGAGACTGTAGTTTGTGCTACGCAGGGTGTTGTTAAAAGTGCCAATAGTTAGGGTTTTGTTGGTTGGCGCAAACAACTCTAAACTTGGGTCAAGCCCCATTAAGCCAACGAATGTTTTTTTTGCTGGGACCAAGATCTATCTGAGAGATGTGTGATAAATGGTTTCCCATGAAGAAAGAACTTAACAAGTGGATAGATAGAAAATCACATGGATTCGTTCCTGAGGAAAACAAGAGCCCTAAATTATCCAAGGACCAGTGGTTGCAGAGATTTTTGTACATAGAAGAGACCGATGTGTTCTTTTGTTTCTTCCTTGATGAACTATAGGAATGGTTGTCTAAATTGGCTGATAGTCAAGGGACGTGGAGGCTCGAAGGCCCTATAGTGTGGACTACTGAACTGGTGTGACATTTGGAAGCATCAGAAAGAAATATCGTGCGGGCTATGGACCATTGGATTGATCGGACATTGGGAAGATTTATGACTTATTTCACAATCAATAGAAATATTAGCTATATTGAAGTGGAGCAAAGGATCTTTAAAGGACCGTGAGGTAAGTATTTGAAATCATTGAAGACCTGGATTAAAATGTTGTTATGTGAAAATAGGGTTATGAAGTTACCTTGATTTTTGGGGCTATGCAAAATAGGAGATTATTTAGAATAAATGGAGGATCCAACCCAGAATATAGTTCGCTCATTGAACCCCCTTCAAGTGACGACGAAGGGACAGTGTTGACTACACCACAAAGTGAAGTTCAGTTAATTACGTAGGGTATTCTAAGGATACCTCATCCATCCACTCCACCTCCACCACCATCTCATACACCTACGCCTTCACTCCCTCCACCTCCACTTCCACCATTCAAGATGGTGAATGCGATGAAGATTCCGATTTTTAAAGAAACATGGAATGAAGATCCAGAACAATTTTTCTTTCTCACATGAGTTGTTTGTATAGCACATCAAATCACAGATGATAATATTAAGAAAATGTAGTTGGTTATAGCCTTACAGAATTTTGCATTAACATGGTATATCAAGTATTGCACATATAACCCCAACGCGGTGTTGGCAGATACCCAGTTAACTTTTAACAAGGAGTTCAGTAAGCCTAAGTCAGAGGCACACTCCGTAATTGAATTTAAGGAAATACGACTAAGGATAGATGAGACACATTGGGACTTTGATTAGAAGTTCAAGTGCCTGATTAGTTAGGCTAATATGATAATCTCAAATTCCCATCATCACAATTGGTTTATATAATCACTCTTACCACATTTAAGAATACCTTTGTCTCAGCAGAAGATAGCAATGCAAGTAGAAACCATGGATATTGCGATGATGCTAGATGCCTCGCCTATCTAAGATACAAGCCTAGGAGTGTAGCAGATTCATCCACAGCTGGAGAGATTGCACTTAGAGTTGCAAATCCTAAAGAAAGGAAAAGAAGCTCAGTCGGGGGTGCACGCTGAGTTTTGGTGTCTGAAGTGTAAGAGTCATGGACATGATAAGGACCATTGACTAGTCTTTAAGAATTATATTATAGGGGGAGGGCCTATACCCTTGAAACAAGATCATAATGTTGGGATGAGCATGGGAGCTGCGCTGTGGTGTGCTATCTATTAGGTTACAAGACAACATGCTACTGATAATTGCCATTTATTGCAGAAGTTTGTACAGACTGCTCAACGATTATTTTGCAATTTCTTTAAGTCTATAGGGCACGATGAACACCATTGTAGGATTTATGAGTTGATGATAGATAGAACCCCTACCTATAGAATTCAAGCAGAGAACCGGTCCTAAGATCAAGACCCAGGAGCAACATGTGGAGGATTCCAAGGCCGACGATGCGGAAGAGGCATTGGGCCAGGTCGACGGTGTGGGCAAGTAATCTACTTTAATTGTGGTGAAGTAGGGAACTTCGCCCAAGATTATACAAACCCCACACATCCCTCATGTCAGTATTGTCAATAGTTTGACCATGTTATAGAGGAATGTCCAGTCCTTATGTAAAATATAAGAAAAGAAGGCGCAAGCTCAGCAGCCTATGTAGAACATTCAGATGATGAGGGTGGAGACCTGTGAAGAAGATTAATGTATAAATATCGTGTTGAGAAGTGGTATGACAACTGGTGTAGATAAAGGTATGTAGCCTGAGGAAGGTGGATGGGTGCTCAAGGCTACTGAAAAGGAAGTAGATTTTGATCGGAATCAAGCTAAGGAAACCTTCAAGGAAGCAAAGAATAACTTTGCTGAGGCCTCCACCTCAGGAAGTCATGAGAAAACACCAGAGACTAGTGCGACACAAGATGTATATCCTTCAATACTAGGTACTTTCCTGAATACTTGTATGAAGTTATTGCATGAATAGAAAGTAGTAGAAGGATTGCAAGACTTAATAGATAAGTGTGCTAATAAGGAAAATACTCCTACTGAACAACACATAGTAAGAAAGATTCGTAAGCATAAAACATGAACGGGGTGCGAGATGAGCCTAACTACATAGATTGGTGATTATGAAATGGACCAGGTAATCTTGGATCTAGGGTCTTATGAAGATGTCTTGCCAAAGAAGACATGGGAAAGGATGGGGAGACCTGCACTGTAGTTGTCTCCTATTCAGTTATGCATGGAAAATTAGCAGAAGATTATTCCAATGGGGCACTTATATGGTGTAACGGTGGACAATGAAGGTGCGACTGCACTGGTTGAATTTGAGGTCATTTAAATAGTGGATGATAGTAACCCATACCCAGCGTTGCTAGGAATTGAATGGGCTATTGATATGAATGAGGTAATCAACTTGAAGAAGTAGAAGATGTCATCTAAGAAGAAGTCACTTAGGGTTGTAGTGCCACTAGACCCTATTGAAGGAACATGTTATGTTGAATCTGTGGGCGACTATGTAGAAAGTGATGATGCCCTAGATCAGATATAAAATATAAGAGTGTGAGATGAATATTGGATCAATCCTACAGCTGATGGACAAATCATGTGGGACAGGGACAACTCTTACTCCTCAGATTCAGATGAAGAGCTTGAACACTTACAAAATCGGCTGCATGAAGTATCTATGATCCAATGTAATATGATGACCAAGTTGCTGAGGTGTGTCTCGACTGAGGTAAGAAATCTTCCACATTATGATGGGTTGACTAATGTGGAATTTATTTTGGATGAACTTGAAAGGGAAGTACTAGAAGAGCATAAATTCCAGGCACTAGAATTGGCACTGCATGCTACACCTTCCCGTTGGTGGGGTACGCACAAGGAGACTTTGTTGGATGGAAAGAATACAAGAGACTGAAGAAGTTAAGGTTTGGATATGGTAATACTAAAATGACAAAAAAATATAGTGGGAAGGATGATCTGTGAAATCATTTGGCATGATGGACTAAGGCCTAGGGGATAAAACCACAACCAGAATGGGTGCACATCTTCTGTCATACATTAGATACAATCCCAATGAATTGGTATTTGGAGATGGAGCTTTGCCATGGGACTACTGAATGGTACATTTTAAGGGATAATTTTCTATTAACCTTCAGCTTCATGGATGGTTTTGAGAGCATTGAAGAGGCGCTAGAAGAAATAAAAGCAGCTATATTCAAAACACCGAAGGAACTGGTAGAATGGACCCAGCTAGATTGGAGTACACAGCTCTACCATGTGCTAGAATGTTATAATGTGACTGTTGCAGAAGAAGAGGATGATCAATGAAATATCACCATTGTGGAAACTAAAGGAAAACATTAGGTTGGAGGACCAAAGGTGGAAAACCTGAATATATCAAAACTATTGAAAACTAGACAAGTAGACATTGGATTTGAAGAAGAGCCTAAGTTTGTGAAGATAGGAGACTATTGGGATGAAGATACGATTGATAAGGTAGCTGAGCTACTGTGCAAATACCAGGACTTATTCCCAAAGAATTTTTCAGTTTTGAAAGGAATTGTCAGAGATTTAGGCGTTATGAAGATCACATTGAAACCAGATGTGAAACCTGTTAAGCAGTGTCATTATCAGTTGAATCCAAAATATAAGGAGAAGGTGCACGAAGAACTGGATAAAATGTTGGGAGCTGGTATGATTGAGCCAGTAGAAGAATTAGATTGGGCAAGCCCTATGGTGGTCCAAGAAAAGACGCAAAAGGGTGATATCCGCATATGCATGGATCCACGGAAGTTGAATGATGTCTGTGTGCATGATCCGTTTCCAACACTATTTACTGACAAAGTATTAGAGAATGTTGGGAGACAGGAGGTGTATTCGTTTACTAATGGTTTTTCTGGATATCGTCAAATAAATATCGCGCCAGAGGATCGAAGAAAAACAACCTTCACGAATGAGTGGGGTTTCTTTCAATATAAAATTATGCCTTTTGGATTGAAGAACACAACTGCAATATTTTCCCAGGTAGTGATTGTGGTGTTCAAAGAGTTCATTCATAACTTTTGGAACTATATTTTGATGATTGGACTATGTTTGGGTTGGTGAAGGGCCATGTTGTGAGTCTGCACCTCATGCTAGATACATGTCGAAGGTATCAAATCACTTAGAACCTAAAGAAGTGTATATTTTGTGTACCTTTTAGAAATTTCCTTAGCCATGTTGTATGTAAGCAAATATTGACGGTGGACCATGTGAAGATCACCGTAATTGTGAACTTGGAAGCTCCTAGGAATGTGAAACAACTACATGCGACATTGGGACACACTCGGTGCTACAAGAAGTTTATCAAGACATATGCCCAGATAACCCCGCCGATGGAGGAAATGTTAAAGAAAGATGCGATGTTTTGTTGGGATGAAGACTATCAGCATAGCTTGGATGTCTTGAAGGAGAAAATGGTGACAACGCCTATTTTGGTGTTTCCATACTGGAAAAAGGAGTTTCATGTGCACGTCGATGCCCCTTGCATTATGCTAGGAGCAGTATTAACATAGGCAGGTGAGGGAGAGATTAATCATCTGATAGCTTTCGTGATCATAAATCTATCGAAAGCTGTGAAAAATTAATCCACTACCGACCGTGAAGGTTTGGCGATGATCTCTTCACTGCTGAAGTTTAGGCATTACTTGCTGGGTGAACACTTTAAAATGTACACAGATCGTGACTCCACACTAAAGTACCTGGTCAATAATCTTGTGTTTGGGGGGAAGATATGGTGATGGTTACTATTGTTCCAGGAATATGACTTTGAAGTGATTGTGAAGCCTGGAAGACTAAATGCACGTCCAGACCATCTATCTAAGATTGAAACAGGTGAGGAACCAAGTAGTTTGGAGGTAGGGATACTAGATGTGAAACTCTTTGCAGTGCACCTCGCAAATGACTGTTTTTCCAATATAATTCATTTTTTATCAACAAGAACAACTCCAGAAGGTTATTCTACTCAACAGTAGAAGGAGTTAGTAGTTCGCACTACAGATTTTTCAGTAATTGCGGGTAATTTGTATAAGATGGGAATGGATGAGATATTATGAAGGTATGTTCTGGGGTTTGAACGTGCTAATATGCTAGCTGAAGCCCATGGAGGAGTGTTAGGAGGTCACTATGCAGGGAAAGAAACCACATAGAAGATTTTGCACGCTGGGTTATAGTGACCAACCTTACAAAAGGATTCTAAGGCATACTGCAAGGTGTGCGATGCTTGCCAAAGGATGGGGAAGCCTTCACGAAGGGACAAATTGCCTTTAAATCCTCAAGTCTCATTGCAGGTATTTGATAAATGGGCCATTGAATTTATAGGTCCAATACAACCACCAGGAAAGAAGACAGCGATGCAATATATCATTACGACAACTGAGTATTTAACCAGGTGGGCGGAAGCACAAATAGTGAAGGATTGTATAGTGGCCACTGCTGTGAAGTTTTTTTTCGAATATGTCTTAACGAGGTTTGGATGCCCTAAGATTTTGATAAGTGATAGGGGTACACATTTCTTAATTGAAACAATTAGCACGATGCCTGAAGAATTCCAGGTGTATGATTAGAAGAGAATGCCCTATCCCCCACAAGTGAATGGAACGGTGGAAGATTTTAACAAGATTTTGGAGCATGCATTGATGAAGGTATGCAATGTGCAGAGGAATGATTGGGACATGAATTTACATACTATGTTACGGGCTTATAAGACAACCTACAAGAAGTTGACAGGCCAAACATCATTTAGGTTGGTTTATGGAATAGAAGTCGTAATGCCTATGGAGTATATTGTGCCAATTTTATGTATTGTGACATTGACAGAGATGGTGGATCGGAGACCTTTGAGGAACAGATCACACAAATCATTGAGTTAGAAGAATAACGCTTCCTTGCAGGATTTCACCAGCAAGTGCAAAAGGAATGCGGGAAGGCACGACATGATCGACATATTAAGCTGTGCACATTCAAGGTGGATGATTTAGTGTTGTTGTATGAAAAAATTTCACGAAATTTCCAGGAAAGTTTCAAATGCATTGGTTAGGACCATACGTTATTAAGGAGATCATGGATGGTGGCATAGTTCAGCTTGTGAAGATGAATGGGGAACCATTTCTTGGAAGCATGAATGGAAGATAGATGAAGTTGTACACAGGGGATCCTACCTCTGTGCAATGACTATATGGAAGTAGAATAGTCTTAGTAATCTTGGTAGTTGCAAGGGATTATGGGACTATAAACTACACTACCCGACTAAGTGAAACATATGGAAGGGAGGCTGTGGAACGAATAACAGGGGTGCGACATGTGAAGTTTCGCTAGATGAGCTGTGCCATGGAGGATGGTGCTGAGAAGAGGGGTCCAAAAGTAGCCATTAGGGTTACTATTCATGATTTGATGGCCAAAAATCAGTTAAGAGGAGAAGTGAGGTGCTATTTATGGTGAAAATATTTGGAGATCCACTGCAAAATATGCATTTATTATCATAATTTCGGTAGAACAGTCGGATTTGAATTCAAAACCTCCTATAAATTACGCGTGTTGGTCCACCGAGAAACACTTTGCATTCTGAGAGATGTCTGTGCGCTTTGTTGTTTGAAGCTTATGAATCAAAAATTCTGGGAGGAGTTCATGATGTGCCCCTCATTTGCAAACTACACCGCAAAAGCTCGAGAGTTGTTCATATAATGGATGACTCCTACAAATCCCATAGAAGCCGTAAGTTTCGAAGCTGCTATTTCAGACTCGCCGAAGCCTGAGAGTTTAAGTATGGAAGCATAAACCCATGTTCCTACCGCACTGAGGTCACCCAGGACGAAACAATCTGCTACCAAAGAAAAGAAGAAGAAGTTGATGCAGGTGAGACAGTCACCAAGGAAAAATCTGGAGGTGTGACAAAAGGAGAAAAAAGAAAAACAACTTAAGAATGTGGTTTATTTGGAGGAGGAGGAATACTAAGGTGTGGATGAATTGAATTCCAAAGAGGTCGAGCCTATTGTTAGGTTCCTATACAAATAGGAGTCACAATTTTAATTGACTAAGGTTAAGCCTTGTAATATTGTACATACCTTGGCTTTCTGCAAATGTTTTCCGTATTAAAAAATGTAAAGAGGGCATGTCCTAAAAGAATAATCAAAGGACAAAAAGAATGAAAATAGGTCAAAAAAATGAAATATATGAACCCCAAAAGACAAAAAGAGACCATGAAAGTGTGCAATTCAAAATGCCACTACTATTTACTTTTTATGCATAATAAATGATTGTGTGTAGCTTGTTACTTATGCCACAACCCATGATAGTCAAAATGTTTAAACTTGGCTATTTCATGCTTTGAATTTTATGTTTATAGGTAGTGAATAAATATGACCAAACAATGTAATCTTGGCATATCATTAGATATGTAGAGTGAATAAAAAGAGCTCATTAGTTTAATCTGAGCCCTTGGAGGATATAAGGTTAGAATTAGATAGTTTATTTTGTAAAGAAAAGAAAAAGATTGATAAGGGTCTACTAGCCTAAATGCACCCAAATAAAGTGAAGAAAAAATGGTAGGATGAGTAAGTGGGTAAGTAGTAGAAAGGTTGCAGAAATATCATGTCATTTGATACAAAAACACTTATGTCACTATTTCAAATGCATCATTTAAATTTGCATAAGTGGTAAACAGAAAAAAGGCAGTGGTTGACAATTTGGTTTAATTAACATCACCTCATTCATTTTCACCCTTATGACACTCACTAACTTCCATTTCATAATAAAAATATTGATACCTATAGTTTTTAAGTCAAAAAGGCTCAGATAATTTCTCTGACTTCTGGTGGGACCGGACCCTCAGCTTGATGACTTAAGAAGGAAAGGTGTTAAATTCCCTTATAATTCATGCATCACCCTCACAAAAACCCATTTTCCTAAGGTTAAGTTCTTTTGCCTAGGAAAACCCCTTTATAAACATGTTTCATGTACAAAAGCCCAGACAACATTTCATATACCTAAGCACTATACCCCTTCCTCTCATTTCACTTCATATTAACTTTTTAATTAGATATATAAAAATCTCGAAAAACCCATTATCCCATATATATTTAGCTCCTTCATATAAATTAACCCCACCCCTTAGTTTATCTATAAACTATATTACTACCCATTATACCACAAAATATTTTAAAACCTGCCCTCAGTTCTTAATCCCATGTTAAAGAGTCCCTGATGAGATTAAGCTCTAAATAAATCTCATATCACCGATGATTAGACCCATGTTCCCCACAAAAATTTTTATGGTTAAACCCCCACGCAACTCCCATCTCCTGATCACTGTTGATCATCCCTCCTGCACATCCAATGCCCCACAAGCATATTGGGTCGGCCCGACGTCCACCCTTTACCCGCCCGATAAAGCGGTTTTCCCCCTAGCCCCCGATGCTACATGTCAAGTGCTTAATGGAATCGGGTGACCCCTCTCAAATACCGCCCACACCATAAAAGCGGTGCGATGGACCTCCAAAACCACTTTCCCCTTCCAACCAAAAACTGTCACTATTCATCAATTAGTGAAACCCGCCAAAATTAACCGCTTTTCCTATAAAAGCCCGTTTACCCCTCTTTTCACTCTTTTCATGCATTTTTCCTTTTACAGCTCAGAAAGTGATTGTGATCATTGCAAACAGCCTAATTTCTCACAAACCTTCATCATTGCTCCATAGATGTCGCAGATAGTCCAGGTCGTTCATTAGTCTGTACCAGTACCGTACGAACCTCTGCAGTGGCCATCAACCACCCGTTTACAATCAAATTCGCCCAAATTCCAGGTATTTAACCATGGAATTCTAGTTCCATTTTCAAATTCCAAGTCAATTCACCCACTTTGACACTGTTAGTTAAGTAAAAAAGATCAAATTTACTTCAATTTTAACACTGTGAGCCACAAACAAATTTCAAAACCTCCATTGCCCTAAAAACTCCGAATCACCCCCCACACTCAAATCCAAAAGAAATGAGTATGGCTGCCCCAATTGCTATGGATGTAAGGCCCATCACTACACCTCATTTAGACCTAGACCACCTTCCTTTGGCGGATAAAGATTTTCAAATAAAAGGTACCACTATCCTAGAACCCCTGCTCAAAGTACATTGCCAAAGTAGGGATAAGTTCCTAAACCATGCTAATGAAATTGGCCTTTGGGAGTCAAACTTGCCCAAGTACCAGTTCCCCCAAGTCCATATTTTTTTTGAAATTGTGCATATGTGCTATGTTTGCTACATCCCCAGTCACGAAAATGTCATGTCTCATGACGAGAAGGTCCTTTTCACCATCACTGCTGAGTCTATAAATGAAATGTTGCAGCTCCAACCAGGACCAAGCCTAACCCCACTCTTAATTGGAGACCTGTTGGACCTGTACCCTAAAATTAACTCTCTAAAATTGGCCCAACCATTCCAAACCTTCATCAAAGAAGAAAAACACATCCCTAAGGAATCCCCTCCATATGTATCAGTCATTTTCTCTCCATGGGACCAGAATATTGTGGCCATGATATCTTCTATTTTTGGTTACTCCACCAGTGAGTACATTGATGAAGTAATCCTTTCCTTCATGTCCATATATACTCCAAGGCAGCCTCCTACTGTCATTTATGACTATGCCCAATTTATAGCTGATATAATGCATGAGCAATTCCTTAGAATGAACAATGAAAGGGTTTTATGTACTCCTCAGTTTTATACCATATGTTCTTATATTATCAACCAGAGAAGTTCCCATTCACCCTTCAAAACCTTCACACCAAGAGTTAACCCAGGTCAGTCATTTTTTGGCCCCATTGATCCACCAATACCAATCTCCATACTCTTACTCTGATTTCATTGATTTATTTGTACATCCAGTCATGGAAATGTTGACCGGAATCCCTCCTAGAATTAATCCAGAAATAAAGATATTCCTTCAATTGTTCTAAACAGACCAAAGTTGGTGACTGTTACCTTTACCAGAACCATACATAAATCAAGATTTATGGTTGCATCCTGGCGTCATACAAGCTACCAAGATACCTCCAAATGAGGTTGTTTTGATTAGAATAATATAGGGAAATTATCAATGCAGATGAAGTAAACTTCGTCAATGCCAAGAATAAGGCAAATTTCAAAATAAAATACCAACTAGGCCCCTTCATATGTAACTCTAGAGAGGCTGGCAAAGAGGAAGATTTGATATTACAAAATATGAAGTTCCAAAGAAGTTTTGTCTAGAGATATGATCCTTTGGAATTCATCACAAATAAGAGACAAAAGGTCAAGCTAGGACCTTTCATCGACCATCCCATACTTGAAATAGAAGCATATGCAAATCAGACAGAATGGGTGGAGGGTACCCTAGTTGACCAAGACAACACTAGAGTATATGTAGAGAATGCACTAATTGATTTAGAAAAGTAGCTTGATGACAACTCTTTTCTACAGGTACTAGAAGAACCAAAAAGAACCATGAGTACCCCACCAGTTATGCAGACTCCTCAAAATGAGGAGAAGATCCGAAAAAGAAACAGAGAAGGGGCTTCCACTTCATGAAGGGCCACCTCTAATTTACAGCAGGAATCAAACAAGAGGTAAAGGCTAAATCCAACATCTGAGCAAGAGTATACTGAAGACTCAACTGAGGTCACAAACACAGGAGCAGAAAGAAGTAGGCCTACCACTCCATCTAGAGGCATGCAAGAGCCTTCCACATCACAAACGCAAATGTTGGAAAGGCAGCTTAGTGTTGAAGTATCTTCCTTCAGAATGCTTGCTGACAAAGACTAAGATATTAAGGAAAGATATAAATAAATCAAGGCTAGAAATGAGAGGCTAAAGGCCTAAACATATGCTCAATACCTGAAGCTGACTCCCACAAATCAAACAAGGCTAATGTCACCCTTTGACATTAAAGAGGGAAAGCTGCAAATGACCTTTGTGAAGCCCACAACTCAACAACCAAAGATAGCATTAGATTTCAAAAGGGTAGATTTTGTGGCAGAATGTTTGGTTTTCCAACAAAATAAAGTTGAAACATTAAGACCCCAGGTTTATTACAACCTTTATCGATTCCAAGCCAACGTTGGGAGGAGGTTTCAATGGATTTTATCACAGGTTTACCCAAGTACGATGGAACGAGTGTCATCATGGTGGTAGTTGATAGACTTACCAAGTATGCACACTTTTGTGCATCATCACATCCATTTAAAGCCAGTATAGTTTCTACTACATTTATGGAAACAATTCAAAAGCTACATGGAAACCCAAAGATTATTGTAAGCGACAGAGATCCCATTTTCACTGGAAATTTTTGGACATAATTATTTTCTTGTCTCGGTACTCAGTTAGCTCATAGCTCATCTTATCATCCTCGATTTTATGGGAAAACTGAGATAGTAAACAAATGTTTGGAAGGATATCTTCATTGCTTTGTATTTGATAAAGAGACACAATGGGTCAAATAGTTACCTCTGACTAAATGGCGGTATAACACTTCCTTCCATACTGCAACAAAAATTACCCCATTTATGGCACTTTATGGATATCATCCACCATTCATCACATCATATTTAATAGAAAATTCTAAGGTTCAAGCAGTGGAACATCACATCGAGCATTGCTGGAGAGGTAAATCCCCTCTATAGATAGAGGCGATCCCTACTAGCCCAGAATGGGTCTAGCAACAATCAATCAATGCTACTGTGCAAGTTCCTAATTGCAAATAAACAAGAGGCAAAGGACACCTACTTGGATTCCAACGCTATTGTTTGATGAAGAGATGCCACTCCCGCTCCTTCGCTCTGGTCGATCACGACCTTCCACCATCTCCATGAATAGATACCTGCACACACGAAGAGACAGACAAACACAAGCGTGAAATCTAATAAAAGCAATTATACATCAGTCAGAAAGGATGTAATTCACATTTAACCATTGCAAGACAAATGAGAATGGAACCATAAAAGTAGTCATCTATTATTAAATCAATAACAGAGAAAGGTACAACCAATGTTCTGACGCTGAGTCCTTCTCTTGAGGGTCCAGCCAGCAAGTCTCTTAAGCATTCACCCTTGGAAGTGGATTCTCCCAACACAAAAAGCTCTCTCTCACACAAGAAATACTCACAACCTTCCTTAAGCTTCCTCTAGCAAAACCACACTTGTCACACCAACTACCTACTAGCAGCAACAATCCAAGCACTATGAATTCCACACTAAAAAAAACTAGCTGCTCATGATAATGGTGGAGGTTTAAGTAGAGAAGGAGTCTCCATGAATGGTGGGAGAACAAGCTTATCTTCAAGGAAGGTGGTTCCAAATGACGAACAGACATGCCATAGGAGGGAGGGCGACACTCACAAGGCTAACAACCAGGCCTGGAACCATCTGGAAGCCTGGCTGTTGGAACAAATTCGCCCAAACTGGATCAGCGCGGGCGCGACACTGAACTGACGCGCTGACAGCGCATCACAATAACAATGAAGGCTGTGTCAGCGTGGCTTAATACTTTCATAGGATGCGCTGGTGCACAAAATTCGACCAGCGCGGGAAACCCGTGTTCTTCCACGCTGGCAGCGCACCAATAACACTATAAGCCGCCCGTCAGCGCGGTTATTTTAATAACAGACGCGCTGATGCAGTAAACTTTGGAAAAGTGGGTCATTTGGCCAGTTTAGAGAGCATGAGTATGGTGCATTTGATTCCATGAGACATTAGGGAGACTGACAGGGAGACAGTGACAAATTACTGCGTAACAGATGTCCCCTAAAGCATGAAGCCCGAGAGAGTGGGAGGGGTGAAATGCTTTACAAAACTGCTGAACTGGAACACCACCAGGAAGGACCTGCATGAATGTACAACTGATATCTCGATCACATGTAGTCGAGGCATGGGCGCAGCCATCCAAAAGACATACGAAGAAGGTCTTTGATATGGACGCAGCCACCCAGCTAAAGAGACCATAAAGATAAGAGGGTATGGTCGCAGCCATCCCAAAGACTCAGGTATGGGCACAGCCATCCATCAATGAGTCATGTAATAACAATCCACAAAATCGTAGCCTGGTTTGCAACAGACAAAAACCAGGGTCTTGTGCTCCATCCCTATCCGAACAAAGTACAAGTTCAAGCATGTGAATACATGAGTTGAATTCGAACATGCATGAACATCGTCTGATTACCAGTCAATGATGAAAACCGTTAACAGACGCGAGAGGTACCACCAATAATGACAATGGTCCTCAAGGTACTTAGAGGTACAATCCGCGGCGTGTGAATCAATGAGCTGGTGTCGAACACCCGTAGAATCATCCGATCGGAGGCCAATGATGAAAACCTCACGTCGAACACGAAGAACCTGCCATTGAGGCATGCAGGCTCTAAGGCACCTGAAGGGAGTCTCTAGGTCACTTTCCTGGATAATGAGCTGAAGTCGACAGGAAGTAACCTTGATCGAAGGTGGGCCATGATGTTTCCCACATCATCGACACGAGACAGAGAAGGATAAAAGATTTTGTGTGAGACATCAGAGGGAGGTGGTAATCTTGCAGGGGTTAACTTCTCTTGAACATATCGGCGGCACAATAGCGGATTTGGCAGTATCTGACATCAAATGAGCAGAGGTCATGGTGACAAGGCAATGAGCAGATGATAGGTCAAATAGGATACCCAAACCCATGGAGGCTAGTGTAAAACAAGATGAGAAATCCCCACCCAGACACGAATGTAGATGAGTGCCATGTTCAAGAGCGACATACTGCCGACACGACCATTATTATAGTTTCATTTTCCCCACCATTTTTGGCAGGTACCCCGGTTATTTTTGGATGACAAGCTTGACGGGGATAGCATATGCTTGAAGAGGTGTCATGTTGACAATACCCGATGTCATGGAGTTTTAACGAGCCTGACAAAGGAGGAGCTCGGCGTCTTTTCCTGTTTAGAGAGTCTGAAAAGACAATGGAAAAGGAGACTCCAGGGGGGTCCTTTTTCGTAAAGTTGTGTCTCTCGAGCCCGAAAAGGTATAAAACAATGCCCGAAAGAACCGCCCGACCATTACGATCGAGGAGTAATTTGCGTGAATAGTAGCTTCGACCCGAAAAAGTAAAAAATGGTCAAAAGCACGTCGTTTTAGAACCAATAACGGGCGCGAAACGACAAACACCCGGCAATCTTTTTAAGTTAAACGGTCGGAAAAAGAGCTTAAAACGACCGCCTCCCATTCCTTTTAATGAGCCGAAAGGAAGCTCGGCCATCTTTTCTTGATTCATGTCGGAAAAGAGCTTAAAGACGACATTTTTTGGGACCAAGTGTGCGAAAAATCATTATGACCACGCCGGTTATGAGAACTTGCACAAGAACACCACCCGCATAAACCTGTTCGATATGTGTAAAAACATAGTAAAACATGCATAAAGGCATAACTCAGTGACATTAGCACTAAATCCATGGTGAAAATACGACAAAAACCCACATTAATAAGAAATTATAGCGAATTATGAAATTTTTACCATAAATAGGGGGGTAAAAGTCATTTTTTTACCATTGTTACCATTTTGAGTTGTGAAAAACGTTGAGGAGCTGCAAGGTTGACGGAGCGATTTCCAGCCCGTACAGACACCATTCATCCGGCAGCTTGATCCAGGTAGGTTCTCCTCTCCCTGCGCTTTGATTTAAGTCTTTTTGGGAGCAATTCCACGGTGGGAAGTGGCCCTTTGGGCAAATTTTTTGAGCGTTGGTGCACTCTCGGTCAGCGCGGGTTTCCCGCTCGGGTCTGCGCTGATCGATTTATATTTACACGTACCACCACATGGGTCAGCACGGAAAACACATGTTCTTCCGCGCTGACCCAGTGAAAAAACAACGGTGCGCCATTTTCAGCGCGACTGTTTTAGAAACAGTCGCGCTGGCGCCGTAAAGATTTATTTTTTAAGAATTGGACGTACAAATCTCAACGGTTAGCAACCTAATATTTTTTCATGGTCTTGCAGGGAAAAATGTCTTTTGTTTGGCAAGAGAGATCTCACGATGATGAGGATATAGCCGCCTATGCACTTGCCGAATGCCGAAATGCAATGCGGGCATGCGGATTCTTGAAATTCTTCCTTACTCCGCGCCTGAGGGCGCAACCTGACTTGCTTGAGTTCTTAATCAGAGCTTGGAACCTAGTGGATGGAAAACTCACGATCCGTGGCCAGGACATTGAGTTTGATTCCACGGACATTTATTTTTTGACTGGATTATCGCGCTGGGGTCAAATGCCCATCCTGGAGGGGCAACGACCTAGCGGTGAGACTCTAGATCAGCTCATGGCCCGAGTGTGCCCACGGGCTTCGAAAACACGGAGCGGGAAAGTTGGTATCCCGACAGTGGCGGACATGCCTCTTCGCACCATACTCTTTCTGGTGACACGGGCAGCGGGCTCTTTGGCCAATCATGAGGCCTCAAAGACCCAACTACTACTAGCTCTGGAGTGCTTACAGCCCACCATTTTTAACTGGGCAGCGGCTGTGACGACTGGCATGAAGAGGCAACTAAACAACTGCCGACGCGGAGAGTTGAAGCAGTTTGCATATGGGTCGCTTCTACTTCCGCTCATGTTGGAGCAGGTGCCGGCCCTACAGCTACAGACCATGGCCATGGATCCACCTAGAGGTCCTCGAGAGACGAGGGCCAGTCGATGGGCCCGCGTCATGCCACACGGAGGTGGAGGCCGCCCAGTATCTTGGGGAGTGTATTTCCGAGAGTGGCTGGATCGACAGGTTGTCATCATGGAGGATTGGCCATATGCTGGCATGGACTTCCGCAATGATCCTGACATGCTACTGCCCGCGGGAGAGCATTGGGACGATGGAGGTATGACACTTGATCTCTTTTCAATATTTTTGAATGTTTTTTATTTTTCATGTACATGTCTTAATAAATGTCACGGTGTGCAGATGTGGGACCCGTGAGACCCATTGGCCTAGCCCCAACAACACGGAGAGAGGGGCAAGGAGCTGGAGCCCTGGCCCTAGTTCCTCTAGGAGTTGACACGTCAGAGACTGTAGCTCGCAACCTTGAGGTTTTGGTGGAGGGGGTGCCAGATTACCAGGGGGTCGAGGAGGTCCCCATAGAGCATCAGATCCACACAGTGGGGGTGGCACCCAGGATGCACCGCCTTTTGAGGCGAGTGGCACGGGCAGCAGTATGCTATAGAGAGCATAACCCAGATCAGTAGTTGTCTAGGTTTTTCCACTGATGTTTTGAGAGACATATGTCTTGGATGTACCGAGGACACCAGCTTTTATGTTTTGGACATATACACTTATTTTTGAGCGCCTTAATGCGCCACACGATATATATATATATACTGTTTTTGGATGGATCGTTTCACATGTGATGATGTTTTTTAATATGTTTATGCAAATGTTTGATACAACTGTGATCTATGTATCAGTTGCACAACACATGACCCATGTATTTTAATTTTTATGCAGGCTTAAAAACACATATGCAGGCACACATGCAAACTATGCTTGAAAAATAAATTATTTACACATGCTTATTCTATGGTCTTATTATGTTTTCTATCTCTTCTTGTATGATGTTTATCTATTACGCAAATGCCTATCCAACACATGGTTTGCCAATGCATCGGTTAACGTATTTAATCATCTCGGAATGTGCTGATATGTGATGTAATCAAAATTCCTTTCTAACAATCTCACACGTAAATATAACCTTAGAATGCGTTGGTCTCTGACGGAATATTGCTCGTTGAGTTGATGAACAACAAGTTGAGAGTCCAGGTTTACCACCAAAGCGCGGATGCCAAGATCGACTGCTTCGGCTAGTAACTCAATTACAACACTGTATTCGGCAACATTGTTGGTGGTACGGCCCAAGCACACGCCTTGAAGATCTAGCAACTCGCCGTGAGGATCGTAGATCGCCCACGCCGCAGAAGACAAATTGCAAGTACTACGGCAGGCGCCACCGGCGAAGCCAACGTAAGGTGTACTAGACATCTGCACAAGAAGCAGAAAAAAAAATAAGAGGCAAACATGCCTTCACACCAAAGCAAAACAAGAAATCATGCACACATGACACACTTGCTAAGAACACACGTATGTACAAACTAGGTGCACGAAATCATGCATAATATTTCTTCAAATAGAGCCCGTTGCGGGGCTTGTCAAGAGGATTTCCTTCGTAATCGATCAGCTCATATGCCCCCTTTTGCAAAACTCTCTTCACGATATAGGGGCCTAGCCACATGGATTCGAGTTTTCCTGCCCCCAGCTTATCCTTAGCTTGATCATAGAGCAGTACTAGGTCTCCCTCAACAAAGGAACGAGGTCGAATGGTATCGTCGAAGTGGGCCTTAACCCTCTTTTTCTGCGCTTCAATAGCTAGAGAGGCTAAGCGACGGGTCTCGTCTAGCCGTTCTAAATAGAGAAGTCGTTCCTCCACCGGGGTGGTGTTGGGAAGTAACTCGACAACTAACTTCAACGAAGGAATCTCACACTCAACAGGAAGGGTGGCCTCCAGTCCGTAAACAAGCTGAAAAGGGGTGAAACCGGTGGCGTCCTTCACAGAGGTCCGGTAAGCCCACAAGGCGGGGAACAACATCAGATGCCAGTTAGACTTGTGCATATTCACGGTACGTTGGAGCATCGTGATCAAAACTTTGTTCACGGCTTCAACTTGGCCGTTGGATTGAGGGTAATACGGCATCGAGCTATCTTGACGCAAGCCTAGCTGGGTCGTTAGTTCTGTCATCATGTGATTACGGAAATGTTTTCCGTGATCTGTGACAATAGCCTGGGGGACTCCGAACCGAGTAATAACATGATTAAACAAGAACTGCGCCGCTGTGTAACCGTCTTCGTTTAGTGTAGGCATTGCTTCGGCCCATTTGGTGAAGTAATCCATGGCAATGATGATATATCCATGCCCCCCGTCCGAACGAGGGTTACAAGACGTATAATCGATGCCCCATTTGGCAAATGAACCTACGGTAACAACAGGGTGCAGTGGTGCAGGAGGTGCACGCATTTTCCGGTGGTAGACTTGACATTCATGACATGCACATACGGCAAGGATGCAATCCTTGAAAATAGAAGGCCAGAAATAACCAGCACGGATAATTTTCTGGGCGGTAGCATATCCGGACATATGGCCGCCACAAGCACCGGAGTGGCAGTCATTCAACACCCGCTCAGCCTCCTCGAGAGTCAAGCATCGGTGAAGAATAGAATCAGCGCCGAGGCGATATAGGGTATCGCCAATAATGCGATAGGGTTGAGATTGGTGACGAATCCTTCGTTGAGCGTCTTTTGATACATCCGGACGGAAAGAAGATGTCTACAAATATACTATGATGTCCCCATACCAAGGATCGAGGGTGCTGATCAGAAACAATGTTTCATCCGGGATATGCTCTTCCGAACGAGATGGTACAGAAGGGGATGGAAAAGAACAGAGCAGTTCTGCAAAGACCAGAGATTTCTTAGACTTGGCAGCAGTGAATTCCAAGTCAAACTCTTGTAGGATGACAATCCATTTCGAGTACTTGCCCCCCAGCAGCTGACGCGACAAGATGTAGGTCATGGGGTTGCAATCGGAAATCACGGTCGTAGTACGCAACAGGATATAGTGTCGGAATCGTTGGACGGCGCAGACAGCTGCCAATGCCAACTTCTCGACATACGCGTAGCGAGTTTCTGTATCCGAGAGATTGCGACTAAGGTAATAGATAACGTGCTCGTTGCCATCATCATCATCCTGCACCAGAACCATGCCGATGGTGGTGTCAGCGGCAGCTAGATAGAGGGAATAATCACGGTGATAGTTCGGAGGTCTTAAGAGTGGGGCCGAGACAAGGAGGTCCTTGAGTCGCTCGAAAGACTCCTGGGCGATGGCATCCCAACGAAAGGGTGTGTCTCGCTTTAATAATCGTGTGAAACCCTTAGCTACCTCGGCATAATTCGGAATGAATCATCTAAGGAAATTCGCTTTGCCCTGCAGGCTCTGCAATTGCTGCAAAGAGGCAGGGGGAGGAAGATTCAGGATGGCCTCAACTTTGAGGGGATCCAGATGGATGCCTTCTCGGGAGACGATGAACCCGAGCAGTCGGCCAGATTCTACGCAGAAGACACACTTATGAGGATTAAGCCTTATGCGGTAGTGTCGACAGCGGAGAAAAATCTCGCGAAGATGAGAAGGATGGTCCTGACGCTTAGCTGAATGAGCCGGAAGGTCATCCAGGTAAGGTTGTACAATGTGACATATATCATGAAAGGCATAAGACATTGCACGTTGAAATGTAGCGCCGGCATTCTTTAGACCAAAAGGAAGCTTCTTATAGGCGAAGGTGCCCCAAGGACAAATAAAAGTTGTTTTATGCTGGTCTGTGGGTGCAATGTTGATCTGGTTATAGCCAGAGAAGCCGTCCATAAACGAGTAAATCTCACTTCCTGCACACTCATCAATAAGCTGATCGATGAAGGGCGTAGGAAAGTTATCCTTTGGACAGGCACGGTTGATATCACGATAGTCAACACAGACCCGGATAGTACCCTGCTTTTTATTCACAGGGACTATATTAGACACCCAATCCGTAAGAGGAATGGGGTAGATGAAACCAGCTTTAAGAAGCTTTTCGACTTCGGCCTTGATGGCTACAGCCTTTCGGGGGTGCACAGGGCGTAAGCGCTGACGAACAGGCTTAGCACCTGGATATGTAGGTATTTCGTGCACCACTATATTAGGATCGATGCCGGGCATTTCCTCGTAGGACCATGCGAAGACATCACGAAATTCGCGAAATAGAGCAGTATAGAGCTGAACTTCCTCAGGAGTGCAAGTGACTCCAATATGGATGTGCTCGACGATCCCTGGTTTAACAGAGATGTCGATCGGTTGGGTTTGCGTGATATTGCCCATATTGCCCTCTGACACTTGATAAAGCTGGATGGGTGTCTGGAGGGGCGGGGATGGGACACAAGAAGCAAACCGCTCGAGACATGCGGTCATTTCCGGATGGGGAGGGAGAAACGAAGAACGATGGTGGTGATCTGACCAAGGGAGCTCTTCGAGAGACATAGTCTCTATGATGGCTTCGTCGGAAGGAAATATTTCCTTCAATGGATCCGATGTAGCCTCATCTCCTAGCCAAGGGAAATGATCATATGAATCAGAAACAATGCTCGGAAGAGCAGGTTCATCAGGGGGAGCCGATGCAGCAACAATCTCGATGTAGTTGAGTTCGGTAGGACTCAACGGCATCATATCACCCCAAGAGTTTTCCTGATTAGCAGGAGGAAGGACCCACGGATTTGAGCGTACAGAGATCATGTTGATAGGGGCGAGATTCGGAGGTGGGTGGGGAAAGACTCCCATTAAGGTGGGATCTTTAAAGAGTCCAGCACCCACGTTCACAAGTGACTTTGAGGTATGCTCCACAAATGGCACATTACCTTCAGAAGAAGAGGCGAAGAAAGAGAGCTGGTCCACTGTGACAATCTTCCCTTGGTGAGGGAAATGAATGACATGGAACAGGGAGGAAGCCACGGCTTGCATGGCGTATGTCCAGCTCCGTCCGAGGAGGAGGTTGTAAGTCAAATTGGCGTCAACAACTTCAACCTCTACTTCTACGGTCTTTCCTTCCAAAGAGATGGGTAAGCGTTGGAGGATACCGTAAGGGCGAGATTCTCTTCCATCGAAAGCTTCGAGCGTCGTAGGGGACTGACTCAAAGCAGGGGAACCAATCGCTTTCCAGCAAGCAACAGACATGATGCAGGTTGAGGCACCTTCATCAATAGCTGTACGGTGAATCGTTCTGCTATTGATGATGACCTGTGTAAGGAAAGCGACTTGGTGAGGCAGTCTCTGCGTAAAACCCTCGAGATCGAAAGAGATCAAATCTGAATCTGCTGGGTCGATGCCACCAATAGCGGATAGCAAGGACTTCCTCTGGGAGGGGCAGCTCTGGAGGACTTCTAAAGCGGACATAGCAGACGGAGCCTGAGCTAGGTCCTCAACAATGCTATAGTGCTGGGCAGCACGAGCATTAGGGTTGTAAGATGACTTCCTGAGTACACCTTTTTGAGGGGGTCGGGGGATCGTCTCAGTGCTGGGCCTTTCGATGTGGAGAGGACCAGAACTAGACGGAGGAGCGCTGGAGGGAACCTCCGGCTCTTTCCCGGCACGAGATGGATAATCTTTCGCTCGAGTTGAAACATGGATGGGGATCGTGCCAGCCATGAACACTTGAGAACCGAACGAGGAAGAGGATTGAGACGGGTCTGCCACCATTTGAGTCTGCTGGGAAGGGAAAGGCTCTTTAAGCACGGCAGGGGTCCCAGGAGCTCCTTTCAATAACCGACTAACTTCGGACCGCCTTGGGCAGTCCTTAGTGTAGTGATCCTCATCACATATGAGACAAGGATACTTAGGTTTTCGTTTAGCTCCTTCCTCGGGTGGAGGTTTAGGGGTATCCTGCTTGGGCTGACCAGATTTATCTTTAGCTTTTCCCTTCTTTTTCCCTTTTGAGGATTTATCCGCCACGGTGGACTGGACGGCGTTTACCTCGAAGGTACTTCCAGGATTGTTAGATTGGCCCTGAGAAGCATTTTCATTAGAAGTGTTCTGTTTTTGCTTCCTAGGGTTCGCGACTGATTTCTTCGATGACGAGTTAACAGAGCCAATGACTCCATCAACAGATGGTTTGGGCGGAGCCTTGGTCTATCCAGGCCTCGGGGCGTCTGGCAAATAATCATATAGAATACCTGACTGAGAGTATACTAAGTCTAGGTACTGAGCTCGCGCGATCGCTTGCTCTTCAGTTACACAAGCTCCCATGGCGATGTCCTTTGCAATTTTAGGGACAAAGGAAGTTGTGAACCAATCGGTCAGGAGTTGATCAGGAATCTAGAATTTGATCAATCGACGACGCCTTCTCCATTCATGTATGTGATCAGATATGTGCGTAGCCGTATCCTGTTTAAGAGACGTGAGGAGATTAGTCCCAGTCTCGTACCGAATGGGTAACTGAAAATGAGTTAAAAACGCCATAGCCAGCGAGTTGAAATCTTGAAACATGCCGCGATTCAGCTCAATATACCATTTAGCGGCTGAACCGGTGAGGGTTCTCTGAAAGAGACGAAGTCGGATAGAGTCATCAAGCCATGAGTTCGATGAACACCAAAGGTGATAGGTCATAACATGTGCTTGAGGATCTTCTCCTGCTTTGCCATCAAATTTTGGACAATCACCGGGTATTTTAGTTGGAACTGGTGGCCAATACGCATTATGCAGAATGGGATCATTCGTTAATTTGGACACGTCCGGAAGTTCCAACGTCGCTAAGAATGGCAACTGAGGGTTAAAGGACATTTGTGGCTATGGGTTCGAGGCAGTATTAGGGTTCCAACCAGGTGGTGGTTGCCCCCACGAACTCTGTCCAGATGGGCCTGGCCCAAAAGGGCCTGGCGCATAAGAACTCTGTCCCAATGGACCCGGCCCAAAAGGGCCTGGCGCATAAGAACCTTGCCCTGATGGACCCGGCCCAAAAGGGCCCGGCGCATAGGGACCTTGTCCGTAGGGGTTCTGCGCATATGTATTCTGTCCATATGCAGACAGTTGACCCTGGGTCTGCCCCCCAGCACCCCACGTATTAGCAACTTGACCCGCACGTGCAGCATACTCATAATTTTGGTAAGGAGTGACCTGCGTCTGTTGATAATTTTGGTAAAGGGTAAACTGAGTTTGCCCCTGGGGTTGCTGGTAGCCATACGTTTGCTGGGCTCCATACTGAGCCTGGTAAGCAGGTTGTGCTTGGTAGGAAGGCTGGGGCTGTGGCCCGCCTTGCATTTGATAACCCATTTGAGTTTGAGGCCCAGAATAATGTCCTTGAACCGGCCGGGCTTGGATCATCTGGCCGAAAGGTTGGCCTAGTTGAACCTGGGATGGACCTACTTGTCCAGAAGGATGTACTTGCTGGGTGCCAGGTTGTCCTTGAGCAACCACGGGTTGTCCTTGTGGAACAGATGGCCGAGCTGGCTGGATGGCTGGTTGACATTGCGGTTGACTAGCCTGTCCAGCTGGATGAGTAAGACGGACAGTGGGTTGGCCTTGTTGCACTGAAGGCTGGCCCGTTTGTCCGGAGGGTTGAACTGGATGAGCAGTGGGTTGGCCCTGCTGTACGTAGGGGTGCCCCCCTTGCCCAGAAGGTTGCATGGAATGAGCAGCGGGTTGGCCCTGCTGTACGTAGGGTTGCCCCCCTTGCCCAGAAGGATGACTAGACTGGACAGTGGGTTGGCCCTGCTGCACGTAGGATTGCCCCCCCTGCCCAGAAGGATACCCTTGTTGGATTGCTGGTTGACCTTGAGGGGTGTAATTTTGCCCAGCTTGTCCAGTGGGATACCCTTGCTGAAAACTAGGTTGGCCTTGTTGGATGTAAGGCTGCCCTGGTTGACCAGACGGATAACCTTGCTGGATACCATGTTGCCCTGGGTAACCAGAAGGTTGACTCTGATAGGAAAAGGATGGACTTCCCATGGCCGAAGGTTGTCCCGGGTAGGGTTTTCCTTGTGGGCCCCCAGATTGTCCTGGGTAAGACTGGCCATACAGTGGTTGCCCTTGGGGGGCTTGCACATAAGGTGGCTGGCCTAGATTAGGTGGTCCTTGGGGCTGTCCAGGAATTGCCTGGCGCCCACGAAAAGTATGAGTAAGGGGATCATAAGAAACGTCTAATGGTGTCGAGACTTCAACGAAAGGTTGACGAGGTAGGGATTGAACGTGCTCGAGGTACTGACCGTTAGCATCATAATAAAAGAGCGAACCTTGGTAATTCGGGTCCGTAATGGGTTTCCCATGGGCATCAAACGGCCCCGCTCTTGGAACAGGACCAGAAGAGGGCTGAGCACTTTGTGCAGGATCGATGACTCCAGACGAAACCCCTGGTTGGCTACTGCTCACTTAACTATGAGAGGGACCAGCCCCAGGGTTCGTAGATGAAGATGCTGTCACAGCACTGACAACTGGAGTTGAGTACGCTACACAAACAGTTGGATTTGTGGGAACTGAGGTAACAGGCGTATTAGGGGGTTGCGAAAGAAAGGGTTCCGTGGTGGCAATGACACTAGGATCCCATATAGTCGTAGAAGGCATTCTGGCAGCTATTCTATCCCTCATTGATTGATACCGTGGAGGGAGAGGAGAAGTAGCTGGAATGGGAGTTTCAATACTTGACACCGCGGGTGTCTCACCTGCGCTGGGTGATGTCTCATCCATTTGGGAAGTTGACATCGGAGACGACATGCTGGGAGGGGTAACAGGAATATCGTCTTCGTCAGGCTCCCAGATAGGGTTCCAATCTTCTTCGTAATCCAGATCGCCCGGGGCACGTACGTTGATAGGCTGGATACTCGGGATAACCGGAAGAGTATCACTTACAACTGGTACCTCAGCAGCAACAGAAGATGGAGAACCTTGATCACTTGGACCGGGAGTTGACGGGTCAGCCAGGATGACAAACCCCACACAAACCCTAAAGGAAACTAACGACAAAGACCTTACTCAAACTAACGCATACAAAATCTAACCAGGTAATGTTATCGTGGCCGAATAAATTTTTAAGACACAAGAACTGAACTTGACCTTTTCATGTTTCAAGAGTCGAGAAAAGGACGAAAAGATGACTCTAGTCTCCTTCGAATGTTTAATGAGCACGAAGTGACAAGAAGCTCACTGGCACCTTTTCATTTAGGGAGTCCGAAAAGGATCAAAAGTGACCGCTCTAGAGACTCTAGGCAAAGGGTTTACCAAGAAATCCGTAAAACTGCTTATACACCTTGGCAATCGTATGAGAACCAAGGACTTTCCATACTGCAGTCAATCTTCCCGAATGCTGTGTTCGGTGCGTTACGGCTCGCAGGGCAGCAGACTCGGCTTCCTATGGATCAAGGACGATAACCTAGTGGGGTCTCCCCTATATACGCGACGGTACGTGGGAGCTCAAATCCGTGCTAGACCACTATCGAGTCACAAGAGGAGGAATCACCCAACCGTAATGTGAAACAACAGTGACTAGGTTTAACGACGCCGGAGCACGTCTCTAGCCTAGACCTCTACAATATGAGCGTTAAGTTCCAATGCGTTTTTAGATTCATTCGGTTTATTTTATGGTTGATCTTGAATTAAGTTTCGGTTTCAGGCCTTATTGTATGATCTCTCACAATTTCCTAGATGCAAACTACATGCCAAAGAATACCATTTTGTTCGATGAATTCTAACTATGAGAAGGTTAAGAGCTTTCGATCAAACAAAATGAACTCAAACAATCAAACAATCTAATGCAGCTAATGACAAAGAAACAAAAATTTTCTTTTGAGAACACAAATCAACAAGATGCTCTTCTTTTCATTAACTATTGGATGCAAAAGATGCTAGTTTGATTTTCTCTTTCAATGGCACTAATGCACTTTAAAACGAATTTTGAGAGACAGCAACACTCAGCAAAAAGGATTAAAATCACTCAATGAAAAGCCCAACAAGCGTGAAAAGAGCCGATTGAACCCTAGTGACTGTGATCTGTGCCTGGGTAGTGAAACAATCGAAGGATTGGTTCAACAACAATCACCTCAACCAATCAAGCAAAGAAGGCAAAAAGAGGAAGGTTTCCGCAGTAGCAAAGGCAAGCAACAACAAACTTTTGTGAACAAGCGAACAAGTAGGGGTGATTTTAGGGGCGAATGTTCGCCCTTTGGCGAAATTAAGGGGTTTTAAATTTTTAGTGGGCGATTATTTTGTATCATAGTACATTTTTACAAATCACGTCAAATAGCCCACCTTCTTTTAAGGGAGAGGGTAAAAAAGGTAAATTTAGCCCTTGAAATTAGGAGCTACAACCTTCCATTCGCCCATTTTCAAGAATAGGTTTTATTTAAGTGAATCCATTCGCCCATTTTCAAGAATAGGTTTTATTTAAGTGAATTCTATGGGCCAAATACCATATTTATAAAAGAGGTATGGTAAATTAATAAAAAATTAAATAAATGAGAAGTATGGTAAATAAATAAAACATTTTTTATATTTACTCCATAAGTCACCTTATATACATGCAAGGGTGTAAACAAATAAAAATATAAGTAATGTGGAGGTATGGTAAATAAATAAAATGTCTTTTTATACTTACTCAAAAGGTATGGTAAATAAATAAAAATATAAATAAACTAGACGTATGGTAAATAAATAAAACCTCTTTTTATATTTAGTCCATAACCCTCGTTCTATTTATGAAGGCTCAAGAAAGAGGTTTTATTTAAGTGAATCCTATGGGCCAAATACCATATTTGTAAAAGAGGTATGGTAAATTAATAAAAATTATAAATAAACGAGAGGTATGGTAAACAAATAAAACATTTTTTTATATTTACTCCATAAGTCACCTTATATTTAAGAACACTCAAAAAATGCTTTATATTTAGGTGAAACCTATGGGCAAAATACTATGTGACAAATACCATGGACTAGATTGTTGTTAATACCATGCAAAACAACATTATTAACCCTAATATTAGTATTAATAAAAATAAAAATGGCACATGGTATTGACCCATGGTATTCACCAAAATGGCACATGGTATTGACCCATGGTATAATGTAGCCTATTTAAATGGGGGAATTAAACCAGCATAGATCCATCTTTACTCTGGATCTACTAACCGCCGAGAGGTATCAAATATTGTGATATGCAAACTAGCATAGAGTGAAAAAATATTTGATCCCTCTCGGGGGATCAAGAGTAAAAATGGATGTTGTAATTTAATGTATGTTAAACATTTTAGCTTGGTTGAAATAAAAAATAAAATAAAAATCAACTATTAATTTTATTAATTTTTATAAATTACTAATAGTAATTTTTAAGCTCCACGTTTATGATAACCCATGGTAATACCAAGATCTTACAAGATTTTATAATTGAGTAAAATATTCGCCATGCCTGGTGAGAGATTCGCCAAAAAATTATATATACATATTATATTATTGATAAAATCGCCTTTCATTTTTCCTATATACCATGGAGATTTGCCCATTTATTATACTTATAAATTTAGGGGGGGTTCTTAAAATTTTCCCTGCGAACAAGTGAGCAAAAACAAGGTCAGTCCAGTGGAAACTGGATGATGGCACTAGGTCACGAGACACAAAAACGAAATTCGTCCAACAAGACTTTGCAAGCAAGTGTGTAACAGTTCAAACAATAAATATCAAGTCATAAACCAAGTAGAAAAAGCTGGAGATAGGCAAACCAACAGGCTCAGGAGGCAAAATTGAAATAAATTCAATTTTACAGGATCAGCGCGGGTAGCGCTCAACAACTGTGCGCTGACAAGAGGTCACGCGTAGCAACTTTGCGCTGTCAGCGCGGAAGGACACGGCTTAAGCGCGCTGGTTCATTTCAGAACCGTCGCGACTGTTTTACGTACAAGCGCGATGACAACAGGTTTAAAGAAACAGCTATGCGCTGTCAGCGCAACTGTTTTGATATAAACCGCGCTGAGGTTAAAAAAGAGGCAAAATCAAACCCAAAAACTCCCAAACCAAGGCCAGAAATCTTTAAACAATTAAGACACTTCCCAGATTAAACCAGGAGGGTTAAAAGCAGAGAACTAATCCCCGATTTCAAAAAGAGAGAACAATCAAATTCAAACACAAGGATGGAAAAAAGAGACAAAAAGGCCAGCTCCCCAGTGGAGTCGCCAAATTGTTGGAGAGGTAAATCCCCTCTACGGATAGAGGCGATCCCTACTAGCCCAGAATGGGTCTAGCAACAATCAATCAATGCTACTGTGCAAGTTCCTAATTGCAAATAAACAAGAGGCAAAGGACACCTACTTGGATTCCAACGCTATTGTTTGATGAAGAGATGCCGCTCCCGCTCCTTCGCTCTGGCCGATCACGATCTTCCACGATCTCCGTGAATAGATACCTGCACACACGAAGAGACAGACAAACACAAGCGTGAAATCTAATAAAAGCAATTATACATCAGTCAGAAAGGATGTAATTCACATTTAACCATTGCAAGACAAATGAGAATGGAACCATAACAGTAGTCATCTATTATTAAATCAATAACAGAGAAAGGTACAACCAATGTTCTGACGCTGAGTCCTTCTCTTGAGGGTCCAGCCAGCAAGTCTCTTAAGCATTCACCCTTGGATGTGGATTCTCCCAACACAAAAAGCTCTCTCTCACACAAGCAATACTCACAACCTTCCTTAAGCTTCCTCTAGCAAAACCACACTTGTCACACCAACTACCTACTAGCAGCAGCAATCCAAGCACTATGAATTCCACACTAAAAAAAACTAGCTGCTCATGATAATGGTGGAGGTTTAAGTAGAGAAGGAGTCTCCATGAATGGTGGGAGAACAAGCTTATCTTCAAGGAAGGTGGTTCCAAATGACGAACAGACATGCCATAGAAGGGAGGGCGACACTCACAAGGCTAATAACCAGGCCTGGAACCATCTGGAAGGCTGGCTGTTGGAACAAATTCGCCCAAACTGGATCAGCACGGGTGCGACACTGAACTGACGTGCTGACAGCGCATCACAATAACAATGAAGGTTGTGTCAGCGCGGCTTAATACTTTCATAGGATGCGCTGGCGCACAAAATTCGACCAGCGCGGGAAACCCGTGTGCTTCCACGCTGGCAGCGCACCAGTAACACTATAAGCCGCCCGTCAGTGCGGTTATTTTAATAACAGACGCGCTGATGCAGTAAACTTTGGAAAAGTGGGTCATTTGGCCAGTTTAGAGAGCATGAGCATGGTGCATTTGATTCCATGAGACATTAGGGAGACTGACAGGGAGACAGTGACAAATTACTACGTAACAAGCATCAATAACAAGTTCTCCAACTCTTAAAGGATAACCTCACGTTGGTGCAAAATAGAATGAAACAACAGGCATATCAACATCGCAACGAAAGAAGTTTTGATCTAGGTGACTAGGTATTCCTACGGCTACAACCATATAAAGAATTGTTCCTCAAGCAAGCTAAGAAGGATAATAAATTATCACCAAAGTATTATGGTCCGTACAAGGTGTTACAAAAGATTGGTACTATGGCATACAAATTGGAGCTTCATGCAGCTTCCTGAGTGCACCCAGTTTTCCATGTTTCATGTTTATATAAGGTTATAGGTGACAAGCTCCTAGTTTAAACAATATTGCTAGAACTTGACGAGGAAGGAAAGGTCATTTGGAACCGGAACCAGTCATAGATACAAGAACTTGACAACTATGAAATTGATCAATTTTAGATTATCACATTCAGTGGAAGAACTTATCTGCTGAAGATTCCACATGGGAGGATGAGAATTTTATACAGAAGCATCCATAACTACTCAAACGTTGAGGAAAATTCTTTTCGGAAGGAGAGGAGCATGCTAGGCCCCTATAATACTAGTTATTCCCCCATTAATATTGCCATTATATCCCTTATTGTTATTATTGTGCCCCTGTTGTCCCCATATTGTTATTAGTATTCCCCATAGAAACCCACTATTGTTATTTTTGTGCCCTTATGTTATTATTGTTATGTCAGCTTGATTATATTATGACCCCTTAGACTCCTATATATAGAAAGGATGTTTAGTCATTTGAATCATCAAAGAATTTTTCATTTGTGTAATGTAAAGGAGGTTGCCCCCTCGAAGAGGCTTATTTATAAGGTGTTCATCTATCTTTTTGTGAGTTGGTTTCATAACAACAACATATATGAGATATAGAAGGAATGAAGCAATTGAAAACATATGACCATAAGGTCATAAAATTTTCTACCTTGGGAGTCTAATGTAGAATAATCTCTTAAATCAACCGCATTGACTAGATCTTAGAAGCCATAGTATTTCCTAAGATAATGGGTTCCTTTAAATGGAAATTAGTGTATTTATGTTTGTAAATATTTTTTATAATGACTAAAATCATGTAAGAGTATATAATCCTCATGGAAACTAGTGTGAGGGTCTAGAAGATGGTTAGTAATAGATTTGAGTAGATAGGAATTGAGGAATTTTTCTCTTAAAATATAGGGATTATGGTATCTATTACTAGAATACAATGTCTAATCAATAGGTGTAGTTAGTGTTGAGTTGGAACTTACCTTCGATTTAAAAAGAAATGTAAGCCTACGAGATAAGAATTTCCTAAATGGTCTAAGTTTCTAAATTTTCCAAGGTGGAAAAGGAGAGAAGGAAGAGTTGATCAGATATGGAGAATGGTTGAGGGTAGGAAAGTCTAGAGAAGTTGGTCAACCTGAAGGAAATAAAAATTTGAGTACTATTAAAGGCTTATAATGTATGTATAGATTTAATGAATGAATTTAGATTCATGTTTACTATGCATGTGAATTATACTTTGTATTGATGATGAATAGAATTCCACTACCTTTTAGAATGACTTTGAAAATGATGAATGATGATTCTAGCATAATCCTATAATATGTTAATCCATACATAAGCTACAATGTGTTGAAAAAAAAAATTTGACTATGTATGCCAAACCTGTCATAAATATTGAGGTACTATTGAAAATATATGCCTATAGAAAGGGAGGATCAAGTCATGTATATGAATGCCTATGGATTAATTAGGCCTATTAACCTTGTGTGTGTGGTAGTAATTTGATGGCTGAGAATAAATTGGGTCACTTTTCATGATAGCCAACCTCCAATGGAATCTGAGTTTAATTCTATAAATATTGTATGTGGACAAATTGGAAGTGCAGGTGGAGAAACAGTGTGACAGGGTTAATTCACAGGTTCCAATTATGGAAAATCACATTTATTGGAGGAAGTGGGAACACATCACTGAAGATTATATATCTTGAAAAGGCCACAATTGGAGGTTCAAAAACAAATTCGTAATATTGCAAGTAACATTTAGTAGAAATTACAATGTTTAAAGAATTGTGTACTTGTAGAAACCATGAAAGGATTGAAATTATTGGCTTAAGAAATGAATAGATTCTATGTAAGATGTGGATAACCCATAAATTAGTTATTAAAAAAATGTTGGTCATCACTCCTCAATTACAAGCCTAAAGTTAGTGTCTTTGTTAACGGATGGTTCGACTTCCACTTCCTAATGGAGGAACATGCTATGAAAATTGGTGGCCTACCTTGGATGAAGGGGCGAGGGTTCCTTACTTTACAAAAATGGAATTTAGGGTTTGAACCTATAATAAATATTCATAAGAGAAAAATAATATGGGCCACATTTTCGGGCATCCCCATAGAATTATGGTCGAGGAAAACAATCTCACTGATTTATAGTATGATAAGGAAATTTGACTATGTTTATGAAGGTTTCCCCCATCTTCTAGACACGAATGTGATGTGGTTTTTAGTGGAAGTGGATCTATCTATGGGACTCTTGGGAACCATTGACATTTACTAGGGCACTTTCTCTATCAGGAATGATATTGACTATTGGAAAATTCCCTTCCAATGCCTTAGCTACCACAAAATAAGACATTTGATTAAGTATTTTCCCCTTCGCTTCCAAGGTGGGCATCGAAGGAAATATAAGGAGGCCATGTTAAATAATAAATATCCATGGGGTTCTGTCAATATAGAGGGGCATGAAGAAAATACTTCCGACTCTCAACAAATTTCTCTTTGGGACTCTCTCGATAATGAGAGTCTAAACCATAATATCTCTACCAATTCCCTGATTTTGAGCCCTAAGGTGCTCCATACAAAAGATAGCAAATGTGCCTCAATGGCCTCTAACTAATTTTGTTTGTCAACCAAAATGAGGAAAGGAAAAGATATTTAGTTTCCTGTCATTAAAGGTCATGTAGAGCGGCCATAATATCACCCATTTGCAATCGGTCTACTCAAAAGAATGATTTATCTCCCTATCATTGGACAAAGAATTGGAGAGCATAATCAATAATTTGTCAATGGGACTTAGACCATTAACTATAAATAAAAATGCATTTATGGATGGGGACCACTTGGTGGGTCATGCTCAGGAAAATTTCTCATCTCACAAGTAGAGAACAAAGGAAATAAACCTAAAAAAAATATCTTTGTGTTGAAATCTATAATTTGAACTTAACTCACGGTTTTCTGAGACACCTGAGGATTCTTTGTTCCATCCTTTTGATCTAGGCCCCTCCAATGATGCCCCTAGGCCTCTGGCTGACATTGCTCCCTGGGACCTTAGAGTAGATAATTTTGTTTCTTACATTTCATGATGAAGGTTATGTTGTTGAACATTAGGGGGTTGAGATTTACCCAAACCAAATGATCCATTTAAAGGACATCCAAACAAATAATATAATTCATATTCTGCTGTAGGAAAATATGGCTGCAAAGAAAATCACCCAAGAAATTGCTAAGTACAAGAAAAAAGTGTGCGCCGAATTGGATAAGATGCTTTCAGTTCGGATTATCAAACCTGTCGAAGAATCAGACTGGGTTAGTCTCATGGTGGTTCAAGAGAAGAAAATGCAGGGTGAAATTCAGATATGTGTGGACTTAAGGAAGTTAAATGATGCTTGTGTCCACGATCCATTTCCTACGACATTCATAGATGAAGTACTAGAAAATGTTGGAGGTCGGGAGGCTTACTCATTTACTGATGAGTTCTCAGGGTACCATTAGATCAAGATCATACTGGAGGATAGAAGTAAGACTACCTTCGCTATTGAATGGGGGTGTTTCCAGTATACAGTTATGCCTTTGAAACTTAAGAACGCCCCTACAATTTTCTCGAGGGTAGTATTCCCTGATTTCAAGGAGTTTATTCACAAGTTTTTGGAGGTCGACTTCGATGATTGGACTGTGTTTGGGCTAGTTAAGGGACAAGTTGTGAGCCTTCATCTTATGTTGGATATGTGTTGAAGGTATCATATTTCCCTTAATTTGAAGAAATGTCTATTATGTGTACCATATGGGATACTATTGGGCCATGTAGTCTCTAAGTAGGGGCTGATGGTAGACCCTACCAAAATTGAAGTAATTATCAATCTGGAGCCTCCAAAGAATTTCAAGCAAGTGTGCAAGACGTTGGGGCACACAGGGTACTACAGGAAATTTATCAAGGCATATGCACAGATCACTGCACCCATGCTAAGATTACTGAAAAAGGATGTGGCATTTTGTTGGGATGGTGACTTCTGGAAGAGTTTGGATGTTTTAAAGGAGAAAATCGTCACTGCGCCCATTTTAGTGTGATCACCCAACCAGCTGAAGGTGATATTGATCATCTGATAGCATTTGCAAGTAGAAATCTATCCAAGGAAGAAAAGAACTATTCTATGACATAGCACGAAGGATTAACAATGGTGTATGCGTTGCAGAAATTCAGACAATACTTGTTGGGTGTGCACTTCAAGATGTACATAGACCATTCTTCTTTGAAGTACCTGGTCAACAAGCCTATATTAGGGGGAAACTATGTCCATGGCTGCTGCTCTTTCATGAATATGACTTTGAGGTAATTGTGAAGCTAGGGAGACTAAATGTTGGACAAGATCACCTCTCACGGATTGAGAATGGTACCAAACCTACAAATTTGGAGGAAGGCTTGCTTGATGAGAAACTCTTTGTTGTGTGCATTGCAGATAACCATTTTATGGATATAATCTACTTCTTATCCATGGGTATAACCCCCGAAGGGTATTCCATGCGGTAAAAAAAAGAATTGGTGGTCTGAGCTACAAATTTCATTGTTATTACAAGACATTTATATAAAAGGGATCGGATGAGATATTGTGTAGGTATGTCCTGGAGTATGAACGACAAAGTATCCTCGCTGAAGTGCATGGAGGAGTTGCAGGAGGGTATTATGTGGGATGAGAAACTGTGCAGAAGATACACAATTAGGACTATGGTTACCGACTATTGATAAGGATTCCAAGGTTTATTGCAGGGCATGTGATGTTTTCCATAGGACAGGGAGACCGTCACGAGGAGATGAATTACCTCTGAATCCTCAAGTGTCATTGGAGGTGTTTTATAAGTGGGCAATAGAATTTGTAGGACCAATTCATCCACTAGGAAAGAAGACTGGAGCTAGGTACAACATTACAACATATGAATATTTAACCAACGGGCTGAGTCGTAGCCTATCAAGAATTGTAGCACAGCTACAACTGCGAAGTTCATCTTCGAGTATATTTTGTCTCGGTTTAGCTACCCAAAGATCTTGATGAGTGATAGAGGTTCACACTTCTTAAATGAGACAATTTTTTCTCTACTTCAAAAATTATAGATGTACCACCAAAATAGTACATTATATCATCCTTAAGAGAAAGACACTGTAGAAGCATTTGACAAAATTCTAGAGAATGCCTTAACAAATATTTTCAATACGAAGCGAAACGATTGGGATGTGTGGATACCCATTGTTCTATGGGAGTATAGAACCTACAAGAAGTTGACGGTACAAATGCCATTCAGATTGGTTTATGGATAGGACGCTGTGATGCCAATGGAATATATAGCGCGTAGTTTGCAGATTGTTGCAGTTACCGACATGGCCAATCAGGAAACCATGGAAGAAGGGTTCGTGCGGCTCGTTGAGTTGGAGAAAGATAATTCCTTGGTAGGTTTTCATTAGCAGGTGTAGAAGGATCATGAAAAGGAATGGCATGCTCAACATATCAAACAACGCACCTTTAATAACGACGATTTGATAATGTTGTATGAAAGTAACTTCACAAAGTTTTTGGGAAAGTTCCAAATGCATTGGTTGGGGCCATATATTATTAAGGAAATTACAAATGGAGGCACAGTTCGGCTTGCAAGGCTAAATTAGGATCTATTTCCAAGAAAAGTCAATGGGAGTCGATTAAATCTATACGGGTGTGATCCCACCCCTGCGCAATGACTATATGGATGTGGGATAGTCTTAGTTTTCCAGGAAGTTACAAGGGAACACGGGACTATAAACTACACTGCCAAAAGAAACATTGGACAAAGTGATAGGGATGTGTGATGAATTAGGGCAAGGCACAGAGGAGAGTTGTGACGAAGGAGGCACACTATGATGGTGGATCTCGCGCAGTGATGCCAAAAAGTGATCGTTGGAAGCACTGTAGCTGATTGGATGGTGATTTTTTGTTACAAGGAGTAGGGGGGGATTTAAGATGCAGATATTTGGAAATCTGTCGCCAAAATTGAATTAATGATAGAGAATTGGAGGGAATTAATAGATTCGAATTCAAATTGAGCTAGAAATATGGCATCCTTCTCCACATTCAAACACTTTTCTCCCTAATAGTTTTCCTTAAGCTATTGCGGTTTCACTTTTGTTTAGAATAGTGTTGTATGTCTGACAAGGATTAGGAGATAATTCTTTCACCACCAGAATTCACAAAGTTACCTCATTGGCACCACAAGATAATCTGCGAGACAATGACTACAATGCAACCTGAGACAGAGGTGACCCAACTCGTACCTATAGGGTTGTCTATTACCACGCTTAGGTCACCAATGCCTTAGCCATATTCTTCCACAACGGGACATAAGAAACATAAGAAACCCCAACAAGCATCGGTGCGACAATCACCAAGGGAAAACTTGACCGAAATTTGTGAGAAGTGCAAAATGGATGTGTCCAAACAACCGAAGGAGCCGCTGGACCTGAATGAGGAAGAACTATGTGGAGGAGTAGAGGAGATTGGTATAGAAGAGGTTGCACCAATTACTCGGCTACCACCATATATACCACTTATAAAATCCATGTAAAAAGTGCCCAAAGACTCGGATTATACGAAGTTTATAGTCTCCACACCTTTGCTGCCAGAGAATATGTTGTTTGAGGTCTCTATGCTGGCTCGGATACCAAACTTGAAAATGGAGGATTAGGACCTAGGGGACCATGAGAGGTTTCCATAGTTGGCACCAAGTAAGTACCTCAAGAAGCTTTGCTATGAAGAGTCAAATGTCACATGACTTGAACCGATGAACTGGGTGGCTGGAGTTGGGGGCGGGGCACTCCTAAATATGATGTGGGTGCTGCACTTTAGTTGCACCACTATTAAAATAGGTTGTGTGCACCAATTGATGACACTGGTACACGATGGGTGCCTATGGTTGGGAGGGCCCATCCCAATCACCAACTTTCTGATCCATCGCATAAAATTGTTTCCATCCCAAGGAGTGGACCCCATGGAGCCTTTTGTAGGAAAGTCACTGGAAAAGAAGTTGGCAGACCAAATGAAGAGTGATTTTGGTCTGGTCAAGAAGTCATGCCAATATTCCATTCAGTCCATATCATATGGAGTGGTGTAGTTCGATGCATAGATCTTGGCTAGTAAGATCACAAGGAAGTGTCACACCGATGAAGTGTTGGCACCAATTGTCTCTTTGGCTGCGCAATGTGTGAAAGGAGTCTAGTAAACTGGGCTCAATAGTTATGTCATGAATTCTTGGAGGACTAAAGAGAGACCCAAGATGGCAACAAGTTATTACACTATGTGTGGTTGTTACTATTGATCACATTGGTGGCCTAGAGGACACTCGAAGAGGTCCAATTCCCTCAATAAGACTTGGACCTCCCTAAGGCCGCGAAGTTCATTTCGCTATGGGCTACCAAAGACCCCGCACGAGTGATGGAGACAAAGATATTTTGGGCCTTATTTCAATCTAACCTAAGGATGGTGATTAACTAGTGGCTAAGGTTATCACCAAGTTTTCATGAGTAGTACGCAAATTTCACAGATTTTAGGACAGGTTTCCATAATCTACACATTCGTGTGAATAAATATGCTAAGTGAATATGGTGCAAGTTACCATATTTAGAGGCAAAAGATGATATTATAGGGATACCAAGTGACTAGCTGACCCCCTTTGATGGCGACGTAGGTACGACTAAGGTTGCTAAAGGTAAAGCAGTGCAAACCACAACGAAGATAGCAACATAAAAGAAGAAGGAAGTACATAAGGATTATGCTAGAGAGAAGGTCGCGACAAGAGAAAAGGTGATGCAATAGAAGGAAGTTTTTGCAAGAGAGAAAGAAGTTGTTGAGAAATAAGTGTTTGCTAAGGAAAAAGCATATACAAAGGAAAATACTACATTGCAGGCAACCATTGACCTCGGTGAGACAGAAACTGAGCACATGGATTTAGAGGAAGATATAGAGGGAGAAGAGGAAGGGGGTGCAGGCTTGGAATCTCACTTCAATTTTAAGAAGAGGCAGCAAAGGAGTTTGACAAGGTCACACAAGAAGGAAAAATCAGATAAAGTAGCAACCATGGTGCCTTTTACCCTCACAGAAGGGGACCTGGATGAAATTGGGGATGTGGTCCATGATGCGACAATGGATATTATGAGCCAATTTGAAGCACAGTACCAGAAATCACTCGGTAACGTACAACAGGGCCTATGGGAATTGCAGGTCCAAATAGGTCACATTAATATGAGCATGGGACATATGAGCGGGAAGCAGGTGAGCCTGAAGCAAGCGAGCAGGTCAGCGCTGGAAGCAGAACTCACACTAGATCTCCATGCAGTGTAGTTTCCAGAGGGATCCCTACACATCGATTTAGAAGAAGACAAGCCACACCTATTGCATATGATGGACCTGTGTCTAAACCTAGTCACACTTCATATTCAGACTCTGCACAAGCTACACCAAGGGGTGTCAGATGAGCTCCCAATTAGGGAAAAATGTGCACTTCGGATCATGAGCGAGGTAAAAAAAAAAAATTAGCATATCTTTGAGGAAAATGCACAGGCCCTCAAGAAAATGGAGGAGGTCACCACGCGAAGTCCGTAGCTCCATGTTGTTATTGCATAGGCCTATAGAGAGCTTCTTGAGCTTCGGATTAAGATAGAAGTGGCCCCTACGGAGAAGATTTAGAAGCTCACCACTACAGTAAAGGAGTCACAATAAAATGTCGACAAAGTCAGGCTTGAGCTCTAGCTGCAAATCTCAGAGCTACAACCCACTATCCCTGCAGAAGTTAGAGGGCAGCGTGAAGCTATTTTTAAAGAAAGGTATGGCCACCTTGGAAGTTGTAGTCAAGGGCTGTACTAAGTTATTTGAATAGACCATGGAACTATAGACCTCATTGTAAGGAGATCCAACTCTGTAGACAATTGAAGTAGACATCATAGAGAAGCAAAGATAGTTCAATGAAATCAGGTCAACATCACGAACCTTAGATCCAATGTATTGGTTCACGAGGTTATAGGAAGGAAATCTAATACAAAGGGAATTTGGTGAGTTGCATCGTACTAAGCCATCATATCTTCAAGGATGTAGTCTTGGGCGAATGTGGCCAATCAGTTGAACCTGTCATTGAAGAGAAAACTCAAGAGGATGCATCAGACAAAAAAGACCATGGGCCTTGTAGTTGAAGACCCAACCACTAAAACACTTGTCAAGGAAGTGCATCAAGATGCTGTGCAGGGGCCAACAGATATGTAAGTTTTGAAGATTGAATTTAGTGAGATGAAAGTGAATATCGAGGTGCCTCCAACTGAGTGACTCAAGGATGAGTCACAACTTTGTGTTGGGGGCCTGTTGGGATAGGGTCCCCTGGGGTCAATTTTGTAAAAAAAATTGTTATCTATGTAAAGTCTCCACATTTTGAGGAAGCAGAGCGCAAAGGTTGTAGAAGTCAAAAGTGGATTTAGGAAGGTCAAATCCCCTTATTTTGTTATAATTTAAGATGTTTTGTGACCTGCCCATGGTTCATGAACATGGTATTGTAATTAAAGAATCTATATAAAGGAGTCATAGTAAGTCATAGGAAGGCAGTTAGTCATTGAAGATCTATATATGGGAAAATAGTCTAAGGAAAAAGAGTTGGTTTTTGTACTTAGGTGAAGGGGAAGGGTCTTGCACTTGTATGTGCAGAGACCTCGGTAAGTCTGCAACTTAGTGTAGAGGCCCCTGCAGCTACATGCATAGAGAGTAAAGAGTTTGTAATAGAAGGATTGATCATAATAAAGACTATTTGGAGACATATTTGTGTATCTATGACTTTCTGTTTACTTATGCATTTTCTGTGTATTCTCTTTATTTTCTATAATTAAATGAAGAAACACTTAAATGGTGCACGAAAGTAATATATCTGCTAGTTTACTTGATGATATAAATGTTTAAGGAAATCAGTGCAGGGTTAGAAGTTATTTCCCCTAGGTTATTGTACATTTTGCATTAAGGGTTAGGGTCCACGAAGGTCGAAATAAAGCCCTAAAAGTAACAGAAACCCATCACGTAGATCTCTAGATGTAGAAACCTAGTTTTTTCATCCCCCAATACCATTTTAGGTGAGGTTGCAGCTTGCGCTACATAGGTTGTTTTCGAAAGGTGTTGGGATAGGGTCACTACGATCAGTTTTGGGGTTAGTTAACCCAATTTTTCTATAAGTTCTTGTAAAATATGTAAAGTATCCGTGAAATGTGGATGTGAAAGGCGTAGATAGATAGGATTCAAAGGGGTCTTATCCCCTTGTTTGGGTAAGTAAATAGGTTAGTTTTGAGAATCACCCATGGTCCGTGAACCATGGTATTGTATTGGAGAATGATATATATTTGAGTCATAAGGAGTCTAGAAGAGGTAACTTAGTTAAGAGAAAGCAAGATAGAGACTATTTTTGGCAAGTGCTAAGGTAGGAAGGCTTGCTTCCTGTACATAAGCGAAAGGGAAAGGCTCTTGCAACTAAGTACACAAGAGGCCTTGGCAAGTGTGCAGTTGAGTGCGCGTACCCCTGCAGCTGAGTGCACAGGGTGAAAGACACTATAATCTAAACATTGAGAATGAATAAAGACTGATTTTGAAGAAATATCTTGCAATTTGAGCATTATTGTTGATTCTATTTATGTTACAAGTTGTCACTCTATAATATGTTTTCCATGGAATAGTGAACAAATGTTGTGCGGAACTACTTTATCTATTTTATTTATGCATGACTGAAGTAATTATCTGTGTTGACGAAGTTAAGTGTTAATTATATTATGTTTTCTAAGGAATTAGGTCTATCTACACAAAGGCAGATCTAGGGTTATTCATTGATGCATGAATGTGGATAATTCATCTGTTTAGGGTCTGCAAGGACTGATCGTAGAACTTTGCGAAGGTATAGAAGCCATTTTACCCGAATTACAATAATGAAACCTAGAAGGATACTGATTTATGTGAAGGTAGATTTGAACTGTCAAAGATTAAGAACCACTTATCACATGTCCCTAGATGCAAAAACCTGGTTCTAGCATCACTCAATACTACTTCGGGTGAGACTGTAGTTTGTGCTACGCAGGGTGTTGTTAAAAGTGCCAATAGTTAGGGTTTTGTTGGTTGGCGCAAACAACTCTAAACTTGGGTCAAGCCCCATTAAGCCAACGAATGATTTTTTTGCTGGGACAAGGATCTATATGAGAGATGTGTGATAAATGGTTTCCCATGAAGAAAGAACTTAACAAGTGGATAGATAGAAAATCACATGCATTCATTCCTGAGGAAAACAAGAGCCCTAAATTATCCAAGGACCAGTGGTTGCAGAGATTTTTGTACATAGAAGAGACCGATGTGTTCTTTTGTTTCTTCCTTGATGAACTATAGGAATGGTTGTCTAAATTGGCTGATAGTAAAGGGACGTGGAGGCTCGAAGGCCCTATAGTGTGGACTACTGAACTGGTGTGACATTTGGAAGCATCAGAAAGAAATATCGTGTGGGCTATGGACCATTGGATTGATCGGACATTGGGAAGATTTATGACTTATTTCACAATCAATAGAAATATTAGCTATATTGAAGTGGAGCAAAGGATCTTTAAAGTACCGTGAGGTAAGTATTTGAAATCATTGAAGACCTGGATTAAAATGTTGTTATGTGAAAAGAGGGTTATGAAGTTACCTTGATTTTTGGGGCTATCCAAAATGGGAGATTATTTAGAATAAATGGAGGATCCAACCCAGAATATAGTTCGCTCATTGAACCCCCTTCAAGTGACGACGAAGGGACAGTGTTGACTACACCACGAAGTGAAGTTCAGTTAATTACGTAGGGTATTCTAAGGATACCTCATCCATCCACTCCACCTCCACCACCATCTCATACACCTACGCCTTCACTCCCTCCACCTCCACTTCCACCATTCAAGATGGTGAATGCGATGAAGATGCCGATTTTTAAAGAAACATGGAATGAAGATCCAGAACAATTTTTCTTTCTCACAGGAGTTGTTTGTATAGCACATCAAATCACGGATGATAATATTAAGAAAATGTAGTTGGTTATATCCTTACAGAATTGCGTATTAACATGGTATATCAAGTATTGCACATATAACCCCAACACGGTGTTGACAGATACCCAGTTAACTTTTAACAAGGAGTTCAGTAAGCCTAAGTCAGAGGCACACTCCGTAATTGAATTTAAGGAAATACGACTAAGGATAGATGAGACACATTGGGACTTTGATTAGAAGTTCAAGTGCCTGATTAGGTAGGCTAATATGATAATCTCAAATTCCCATCATCACGATTGGTTTATATAATCACTCTTGCCACATTTAAGAATACCTTTGTCTCAGCAGAAGATAGCAATGCAAGTAGAAACCATGGATATTGCGATGATGCTAGATGCCTCGCCTATCTAAGATACAAGCCTAGGAGTGTAGCAGATTCATCCACAGCTGGAGAGATTGCACTTAGAGTTGCAAATCCTGAAGAAAGGAAAAGAAGCTCAGTCGGGGGTGCACGCTGAGTTTTGGTGTCTGAAGTGTAAGAGTCATGGACATGATAAGGACCATTGACTAGTCTTTAAGAATTATATTATAGGGGGAGGGCCTATACCCTTGAAACAAGATCATAATGTTGGGATGAGCATGGGAGCTGCGCTGTGATGTGCTATCTATTAGGTTACAAGACAACATGCTACTGATAATTGCCATTTATTGCAGAAGTTTGTACAGACTGCTCAACGATTATTTTGCAATTTCTTTAAGTCTATAGGGCACGATGAACACCATTGTAGGATTTATGAGTTGATGATAGATAGAACCCCTACCTATAGAATTCAAGCAGAGAACCGGTGCTAAGATCAAGGCCCAGGAGCAACATGTGGAGGATTCCAAGGCCGACGATGCGGAAGAGGCATTGGGCCAGGTCGAAGGTGTGGGCAGGTAATCTACTTTAATTGTGGTGAAGTAGGGAACTTCGCCCAAGATTATACAAACCCCACACATCCCTCATGTCAGTATTGTCAATATTTTGACCATGTTATAGAGGAATGTCTAGTCCTTATGTAAAATATAAGAAAAGAAGGCGCAAGCTCAGCAGCCTATGTAGAACATTCAGATGATGAGGGTGGAGACCTGTGAAGAAGATTAATGTATAAATATCGTGTTGAGAAGTGGTATGACAACTGGTGTAGATAAAGGTATGTAGCCTGAGGAAGGTGGATGGGTGCTCAAGGCTACTAAGAAGGAAGTAGATTTTGATCGGAATCAAGCTAAGGAAACCTTCAAGGAAGCAAAGAATAACTTTGCTGAGGCCTCCACCTCAGGAAGTCATGAGAAAACACCAGAGACTAGTGCGACACAAGATGTATATCCTTCAATACTAGGTACTTTCCTGAATACTTGTATGAAGTTATTGCATGAATAGAAAGTAGTAGAAGGATTGCAAGACTTAATAGATAAGTGTGCTAATAAGGAAAATACTCCTACTGAACAACACATAGTAAGAAAGATTGGTAAGCATAAAACATGAACGGGGTGCGAGATGAGCCTAACTACATAGATTGGTGATTATGAAATGGACCAGGTAATCTTGGATCTAGGGTCTTATGAAGATGTCTTGCCAAAGAAGACATGGGAAAGGATGGGGAGACCTGCACTGTAGTTGTCTCCTATTCAGTTATGCATGGAAAATCAGTTGAAGATTATTCCAATGGGGCACTTATATGGTGTAACGGTGGACAATGAAGGTGTGACTGCACTGGTTGAATTTGAGGTCATTTAAATAGTGGATGATAGTAACCCATACCCAGCGTTGCTAGGAATTGACTGGGCTATTGATATGAATGAGGTAATCAACTTGAAGAAGTAGAAGATGTCATCTAAGAAGAAGTCACTTAGGGTTGTAGTGCCACTAGACCCTATTGAAGGAACATGTTATGCTGAATCTGTGGGCGACTATGTAGAAAGTGATGATGCCCTAGATTAGATATAAAATATAAGAGCGTGAGATGAAGATTGGATCAATCCTACAGCTGATGGACAAATCGTGTGGGATAGGGACAACTCTTACTCCTTAGATTCAGATGAAGAGCTTGAACACTTGCAAAATCGGCTGCATGAAGTATCTATGATCCAATGTAATATGATGACCAAGTTGCTGAGGTGTGTCTCGACTGAGGTAAGAAATCTTCCACATTATGATGGGTTGACTAATGTGGAATTTATTTTGGATGAACTTGAAAGGGAAGTACTAGAAGAGCATAAATTCCAGGCACTAGAATTGGCACTGCATGCTACACCTTCCCGTTGGTGGGGTACGCACAAGGAGACTTTGTTGGATGGAAAGAATACAAGAGACTGAAGAAGTTAAGGTTTGGATATGGTAATACTAAAATGACAAAAAAATATAGTGGGAAGGATGATCTGTGAAATCATTTGGCATGATGGACTAAGGCCTAGGGGATAAAACCAAAACCAGAATGGGTGCACATCTTCTGTCATACATTAGATACAATCCCAATGAATTGGTATTTGGAGATGGAGCTTTGCCATGGGACTACTGAATGGTACATTTTAAGGGATAATTTTCTATTAACCTTCAGCTTCATGGATGGTTTTGAGAGCATTGAAGAGGCGCTAGAAGAAATAAAAGCAGCTATATTCAAAACACCGAAGGAACTGGTAGAATGGACCCAGCTAGATTGGAGTACATAGCTCTGCCATGTGCTAGAATGTTATAATGTGACTGTTGCAGAAGAAGAGGATGATCAGTGAAATATCACCATTGTGGAAACTAAAGGAAAACATTAGGTTGGAGGACCAAAGGTGGAAAACCTGAATATATCAAAACTGTTGAAAACTAGACAAGTAGACATTGGATTTGAAGAAGAGCCTAAGTTTGTGAAGATAGGAGACTATTGGGATGAAGATACGATTGATAAGGTAGCTGAGCTACTGTGCAAATACCAAGACTTATTCCCAAAGAATTTTTCAGTTTTGAAAGGAATTGTCAGAGATTTAGGTGTTATGAAGATCACATTGAAACTAGATGTGAAACCTCTTAAGCAGTGTCATTATCAGTTGAATCCAAAATATAAGGAGAAGGTGCACCAAGAACTGGATAATATGTTGGGAGCTGGTATTATTGAGCCAGTAGAAGAATCAGATTGGGCAAGCCCTATGGTGGTCCAAGAAAAGACGCAAAAGGGTGATATCCGCATATGCATGGATCCACGGAAGTTGAATGATGTATGTGTGCATGATCCGTTTCCAACACTATTTACTGACAAAGTATTAGAGAATGTTGGCAGATAGGAGGTGTATTCGTTTACTAATGGTTTTTCTGGATATCGTGAAATAAATATCGCGCCAGAGGATCAAAGAAAAACAACTTTCACGAATGAGTGGGGTTTCTTTCAATATAAAATTATGCCTTTTGGATTGAAGAACACAACTGCAATATTTTCCCAGGTAGTGATTGTGGTGTTCAAAGAGTTCATTCATAATTTTTGGAACTATATTTTGATGATTGGACTATGTTTGGGTTGTTGAAGGGCCATGTTGCGAGTCTGCGCCTCATGCTAGATACATGTCGAAGGTATCAAATCACTTAGAACCTAAAGAAGTGTATATTTTGTGTACCCTTTAGAAATTTCCTTAGCCATGTTGTATGTAAGCAAAGATTAACGGTGGACCATGTGAAGGTCACCGTAATTGTGAACTTGGAAGCTCCTAGGAATGTGAAACAACTACATGCGACATTGGGACACACTCGGTGCTACAAGAAGTTTATCAAGACATATGCCCAGATAACCCCGCCGATGGAGGAAATGTTAAAGAAAGATGTGATGTTTTGTTGGGATGAAGACTATCAGCATAGCTTGGATGTCTTGAAGGAGAAAATGGTGACAACGCCTATTTTGGTGTTTCCATACTGGAAAAAGGAGTTTCATGTGCACATCGATGCCCCTTGCATTATGCTAGGAGCAGTATTAACATAGGCAGGTGAGGGAGAGATTAATCATCTGATAGCTTTCGTGATCATAAATCTATCCAAAGCTGTGAAAAATTAATCCACTACCGACCGTGAAGGTTTGGCGATGATCTCTTCACTGGTGAAGTTTAGGCATTACTTGTTGGGTGAACACTTTAAAATGTACACAGATCGTGACTCCACACTAAAGTACCTGGTTAATAATCTTGTGTTTGGGGGGAAGATATGGTGATGGTTACTATTGTTCCAGGAATATGAATTTGAAGTGATTGTGAAGCCTGGAAGACTAAATGTGCGTCCAGACCATCTATCTAAGATTGAAATAGGTGAGGAACCAAGTAGTTTGGACGTAGGGCTACTAGATGTGAAACTCTTTGCAGTGCACCTCGCAAATGACTATTTTTCCAATATCATTCATTTTTTATCAACAAGAACAACTCCAGAAGGTTATTCTACTCAACAGAAGAAGGAGTTAGTAGTTCGCACTACAGATTTTTCAGTAATTGCAGGTAATTTGTATAAGATGGGAATGGATGAGATATTATGAAGGTATGTTCTGGGGTTTGAACGTGCTAATATGCTAGCTGAAGCCCATGGAGGAGTGTCAGGAGGTCACTATGCAGGGAAAGAAACCACACAGAAGATTTTGCACGTTGGGTTATAGTGACCAACCTTACAAAAGGATTCTAAGGCATACTGCAAGGTGTGCGATGCTTGCCAAAGGATGGGGAAGCCTTCACAAAGGGACAAATTGCCTTTAAATCCTCAAGTCTCATTGCAGGTATTTGATAAATGGGCCATTAAATTTATAGGTCCAATACAACCACCAGGAAAGAAGACAGCGACGCAGTATATCATTACGACAACTGAGTATTTAACCAGGTGGGCGGAAGCACAAATAGTGAAGGATTGTATAGTGGCCACTGCTGTGAAGTTTTTTTTCGAATATGCCTTAACGAGGTTTGGATGCCCTAAGATTTTGATAAGTGATAGGGGTACACATTTCTTAATTGAAACAATTAGCACGATGCCTGAAGAATTCCAGGTGTATGATTAGAAGAGAATGCCTATCCCCCACAAGTGAATGGAACGGTGGAAGATTTTAACAAGATTTTGGAGCATGCATTGATGAAGGTATGCAATGTGCAGAGGAATGATTGGGACAGGAATTTACATACTATGTTACGGGCTTCTAAGACAACCTACAAGAAGTTGACAGGCCAAACATCATTTAGGTTGGTTTATGGAATAGAAGTCGTAATGCCTATGGAGTATATTGTGCCAATTTTATGTATTGTGACATTGACAGAGATGGTGGATCGGAGACCTTTGAGGAACGGATCACACAAATCATTGAGTTAGAAGAATACCGCTTCCTTGCAGGATTTCACCAGCAAGTGCAAAAGGAATGTGGGAAGGCACGACATGATCGACATATTAAGCTGTGCACATTCAAGGTGGATGATTTAGTGTTGCTGTATGACAAAAATTTCACGAAATTTCCAGGAAAGTTTCAAATGCATTGGTTAGGACCATACGTTATTAAGGAGATCATGGATGGTGGCATAGTTCAGCTTGTGAAGATGAATGGGGAACCATTTCTTGGAAGCATGAATGGAAGATAGATGAAGTTGTACACAGGGGATCCTACCTCTGCGCAATGACTATATGGAAGTAGGATAGTCTTAGTAATCTTGGTAGTTGCAAGGGATTATGGGACTATAAACTACACTACCCGACTAAGTGAAACATGTGGTAGGGAGGCTGTGGAACGAATAACAGGGGTGCGACATGTGAAGTTTCGCTAGATGAGCTGTGCCATGGAGGATGGTGCTGAGAAGAGGGGTCCAAAAGTAGCCATTAGGGTTACTATTCATGATTTGATGGCCAAAAATCAGTTAGAAGGAGAAGTCAGGTGCTATTTATGGTGAAAATATTTGGAGATCCACTGCAAAATATGCATTTATTATCATAATTTCGGTAGAACAGTCGTATTTGAATTCAAAACCTCCTATAAATTACGCGTGTTGGTCCACCGAGAAACACTTTGCATTCTGAGAGATGTCTGCGCGCTTTGTTGTTTGAAGCTTATGAATCAAAAATTTCGGGAGGAGTTCATGATGTGCCCCTCATTTGCAAACTACACCGCAAAAGCTCGAGAGTTGTTCATATAATGGATGACTCCTACAAATCCCATAGAAGCCGTAAGTTTCGAAGCTGCTATTTCAGACTCGCCGAAGCCTGAGAGTTTAAGTATGGAAGCATAAACCCATGTTCCTATCGCACTGAGGTCACCCAGGACGAAACAATCTGCTACCAAAGAAAAGAAGAAGAAGTTGATGCAGGTGAGACAGTCACCAAGGAAAAATCTGGAGGTGTGACAAAAGGAGAAAAAAGAAAAACAACTTAAGAATGTGGTTTATTTGGAGGAGGAGGAATACTAAGGTGTGGATGAATTGAATTCCAAAGAGGTCGAGCCTATTGTTAGGTTCCTATACAAATAGGAGTCATAATTTTAATTGACTAAGGTTAAGCCTTGTAATATTGTACATACCTTGGCTTTCTGCAAATGTTTTCCGTATTAAAAAATTAAAAAATGTAAAGAGGGCATGTCCTAAAAGAATAATCAAAGGAAAAAAATAATGAAAATAGGTCAAAAAAATGAAATATATGAACCCCAAAAGACAAAAAGAGACCATGAAAGTGTGCAAGTCAAAATGCCACTACTATTCACTTTTTATGCATAATAAATGATTGTGTGTAGCTTGTTACTTATGCCACAACCCATGATAGTCAAAATGTTTAAACTTGGCTATTTCATGCTTTGAATTTTATGTTTATAGGTAGTGAATAAATATGACCAAACAGTGTAATCTTGGCATATCATTAGATATGTAGAGTGAATAAAAAGAGCTCATTAGTTTAATCTGAGCCCTTGGAGGATATACGGTTAGAATTAGATAGTTTATTTTGTAAAGAAAATAAAAAGATTGATAAGGGTCTACTAGCCTAAATGCACCCAAATAAAGTGAAGAAAAAATGGTAGGATGAGTAAGTGGGTAAGTAGTAGAAAGGTTGCAGAAATATCATGTCATTTGATACAAAAACACTTATGTCACTATTTCAAATGCATCATTTAAATTTGCATAAGTGGTAAACAGAAAAAAGGCAATGGTTGACAATTTGGTTTACTTAACATCACCTCATTCATTTTCACCCTTATGACACTCACTAACTTCCATTTCATAATAAAAATATTGATACCTATAGTTTTTAAGTCAAAAAGGCTCAGATAATTTCTCTGACTTCTGGTGGGACCGGACCCTCAGCTTGATGACTTAAGAAGGAAAGGTGTTAAATTCCCTTATAATTCATGCATCACCCTCACAAAAACCCCTTTTCCTAAGGTTAAGTTCTTTTGCCTAGGAAAACCCCTTTATAAACATGTTTCATGTACAAAAGCCCACACAACATTTCATATACCTAAGCAATATACCCCTTCCTCTCATTTCACTTCATATTAACTTTTTAATTAGATATATAAAAATCTCGAAAAACCCATTATCCCATATATATTTAACTCCTTCATATAAATTAACCCCACCCCTTAGTTTATCTATAAACTATATTACTACCCATTATACCACAAAATATTTTAAAACCTGCCCTCAGTTCTTAATCCCATGTTAAAGAGTCCCTGATGAGATTAAGCTCTAAATTAATCTCATATCACCGATGATTAGACCCATGTTCCCCTCAAAAAATTTATGGTTAAACCCCCACGCAACTCCCATCTCTTGATCCTGTTGATCATCCCTCCTCCACATCCAATGCCCCACAAGCATATTGGGTCGGCCCGACGTCCAACCTTTACCTGCCCGATAAAGCGGTTTTCCCCCTGGCCCCCGATGCTACATGTCAAGTGCTGAATGGAATCGGGTGACCCCTCTCAAATACCGCCCACACCATAAAAGCGGTGCGATGGACCTCCAAAACCACTTTCCCCTTCCAACCAAAAACTGTCACTATTCATCAATTAGTGAAACCCGCCAAAATTAACTGCTTTTCCTATAAAAGCCCGTTTACCCCTCTTTTCACTCTTTTCGTGCATTTTTCCATTTAGAGCTCAGAAACTGATTGTGATCATTGCAAACAGCCTAATTTCTCACAAACCTTCATCATTGCTCCATAGATGTCGCAGATAGTCCAGGTCGTTCATTAGTCTGTACCAGTACCGTACGAACCTCTGCAGCGGCCATCAACCACCCGTTTACAATCAAATTTGCCCAAATTCCAGGTATTTAACCATGGAATTCCAGTTCCATTGTCAAATTCCAAGTCAATTCACCCACTTTGACACTGTTAGTTAAGTAAAAAAGATCAAATTTACTTCAATTTTAACACTGTGAGCCACAAACAAATTTCAAAACCTCCATTGCCCCAAAAACTCTGAATCAGCCCCCACACTCAAATCCAAAAAAAATGAGTATGGCTGCCCCAATTGCTATGTATGTAAGGCCCATCACTACACCTCATTTAGACCTAGACCACCTTCCTTTGGCGGATAAAGATTTTCAAATAAAAGGTACCACTATCCTAGAACCCCTGCTCAAAGTACATTGCCAAAGTAGGGATAAGTTCCTAAACCATGCTGATGAAATTGGCCTTTGGGAGTCAAACTTTCCCCAGTACCAGTTCCCCCAAGTCCATATTTTTTTCGAAATTGTGCATATGTGCTATGTTTGCTACATCCCCAGTCACAAAAATGTCATGTCTCATGACGAGAAGGTCCTTTTCACCATCACTGCTGAGTCTATAAATGAAATGCTGCAGCTCCAACCAGGACCAAGCCTAACCCCACTCTTAATTGGAGACCTGTTGGACCTGTACCCTAAAATTAACTCTGTAAAATTGGCCCAACCATTCCAAACCTTCATCAAAGAAGAAAAACACATCCCTAAGGAATCCCCTCCATATGTATCAGTCATTTTCTCTCCATGGGACCAGAATATTGTGGCCATGATATCTTCTATTTTGGGTTACTCCACCAGTGAGTACATTGATGAAATAATCCTTGCCTTCATGTCCATCTATACTCCAAGGTAGCCTCCTACTGTCGTTTATGACTATGCCCAATTTATAGCTGATATAATGCATGAGCAATTCCTTAGAATGAACAATGAAAGGGTTTTTATGTACTCCTCAGTTTTATACCATATGTTCTTATATTATCAACCAGAGAAGTTCCCATTCACCCTTCAAAACCTTCACACCAAGAGTTAACCTAGGTTAGTCATTTTTTCGCCCCATTGATCCACCAATACCAGTCTCCATACTCTTACTCCGATTTCATTGATTTATTTGTACATCCAGTCATGGAAATGTTGACCGGAATCCCTCCTAGAATTAATCCAGAAATAAAGATATTCCTTCAATTGTCTAAACAGACCAAAGTTGGTGACTGTTACCTTTACCAGAACCATACATAAATCAAGATTTATGGTTGCATGTTGGCGTCATACAAGCTACCAAGATACCTCCAAATGAGGTTGTTTTCATTAGAATAATATAGGAAAATTATCAATGCAGATGAAGTAAACTTCGTCAATGCCAAGAATAAGGTAAATTTCAAAATAAAATACCAACTAGGCCCCTTCATATGCAACTCTAGAGAGGCTGGCAAAGAGGAAGATTTGATATTACAAAATATGAAGTTCCAAAGAAGTTTTGTCTGGAGATATGATCCTTTGGAATTCATAACAAATAAGAGACAAAAGGTCAAGCTAGGACCTTTCATCGACCATCCCATACTTGAAATAGAAGCATATGAAAATCAGACAGAATGGGTGGAGGGTACCCTAGTTGACCAAGACAACACTAGAGTATATGTAGAGAATGCACTAATTGATTTAGAAAAGTAGCTTGATGACAACTCTTTTCTACAGGTACTAGAAGAACCAGAAAGAACCATGAGTACCGCACCAGTTATGCAGACTCCTCAGAATGAGGAGAAGATCCCAAAAAGAAACAGAGAAGGGGCTTCCACTTCATGAAGGGCCACCTCTAATTTACAGCAGGAATCAAACAAGAGGTAAAGGCTAAATCCAACCTCTGAGCAAGAGTATACTGAAGACTCAACTGAGGTCACAAACACAGGAGCAGAAAGAAGTAGGCATGCCACTCCATCTAGAGGCATGTAAGAGCCTTCCACATCACAAACGCAAATGTTGGAGAGGCAGCTCAGTGTTGAAGTATCTTCCTTCAGAACGCTTGCTGAAAAAGACTAAGATATTAAGGAAAGATATAAATAAATCAAGGCTAGAAATGAGAGGCTAAAGGCCTAAACATATGCTCAGTACCTGAAGCTGACTCCCACAAATCAAACAAGGCTAATGTCACCCTTTGACATTAAAGAGGGAAAGCTGCAAATGACCTTTGTGAAGCCCACAACTCAACAACCAAAGATAGCATTAGATTTCAAAAGGGTAGATTTTGAAGTGTTGGCAAGGGATATTCATCCCATTGTTGGGTTGTGTTATATTCTTTCCACGACTAGTCCTCGTAGTTAACCGAGGGGGGCCGGAGCCCCCCTTTGTTGCGTCGATTATGTAGCGGGGTAGGGTTCACAGGGCATTTAAGGTGTACCCATAACCCCAATTTATGGGGTCCAAGGTAGCGCCCCAAAAATTTTTGGTTTTGGACCCTATGTTAGGATGGGCGCACCCACCTATGGTTTTGTGCATGATTTTCACACAAGTTTTTGGACGCGATGGTTTTCGGTCCATGGTATTGGATGCGATGGTTTTCGGTCCATGGTATTGGATGCTTTGACATGTATAAATATGTATTGTAACATTGAAAGGAATATAATGAAAAATCAAGCTGGTAGTCCCGGTTTTGGAATCCAGGGGAAAATCTCTGTGTATATGTGTTTTATGTTTTATTATCTCGCATTGTTTATTTTCTGTGTTTTAGAATTCGTATGCAGGTAATTTATGTACAGAGCTAAATCCTACATGCATAGACCAGATTGAACTACACAAACATGCTAGAGAGATGATACACTCCACCCTGACAGGTAAAGCCATAGCCTCCCATTAGCTACAGAACTCTTTGAACAACATCTCAGCTCAATTCCAGTTAGAGAAGGCCTCCTCACAAGCCAAGGATACCAGGATCAAGTCCTTAGAGGACTTAGTGATTGAATTGGGACATGATCCCAAGGATATAAAATCTACAGAGTAACTTATTAAGAAGAAAAATGATGATATTGCTACACTTAAGAGGCAATTGAAAATACCCCAGCTGCAACATCCTCAAACTCTAGAAGTCATAGAGAATCAAACCAGACATGAGGAGTTGATGGACTTGGTCCTGAAACTAAATGACCAACTAAAAGAGACTGAAAAGGAATTGGATGCTCTAATCCAATTAAAATAGGCAGATGTGGCCACTTCTTCAACAAATGTTATCCCCATAGTCTCCACAACAGTGTCATCCACACTAGTAGCAACTTTCGCACCTACAACTCCACTTTCAATAGCCTTGCTAGCAAAAATAGAGTCTACATCAAAAGCAGGTGCATCAAGAGAGAAAGCAATAGAACTAGTCAGAGCCATGGACGATATGTAGATCCAGGCTACTGAAATGAACAAGTTAAAAGAAAAGGATGCAAGTCTGGAAACGGACTGCAGACTTGCCCAACTAAAAAAGAAAGAAGAAATACAAAAGGCGCAGAGGATGGGTGAGAGAATCAAAATCCTTGAGAAGGATTTAACACTGGAGAAACCACTTGGACAAACCAAGGAAATTTTGTGGGCCAATATCATTGACTCTGTCAATGATATTTGGCCATCAATTCAAGTTATTTTTGAACAAACATAGTTAAACTATGTAAGTTTGAAACGAGAATTGATACTGTTACTCATTTCGTAGAGATAGCAAAAAAGTGACCTGATTTTGAAAAGGGGTGATGCAAAATGCACATGTTTTTTTAGAGCATAGTTTTTGGCACTTTAATTTTTTTTATGTACATTACATTTTATAATGGTAGTGATTTTCATGCTGATTTAAAAAAGCGAGTATTCTGCATCACACCCTTTTTTAAAAGACATGTTTTTTGGCTTTAAATTTTCTAATGTATAAAATGTAAATAATTATTTTGTAAATTTGACAATTTTTGAAGTGGTCGTTTTCTTCACATTTTCTTGTTTTTTATTTAATTTTTTTTTTAGTGAGGTTTTTATTGTTTTGCATTTTTAAATTACAAGGTCGATATTTAGAATTTTCGATATTCTACATATTTATACATCCTTAATTAATTTTTCAATCCAAATGAAATAATTGTTTCTAAAAAACAATATTTTTTAACAATGGACATAAAAATAACCATTTTTAACATAAATATAACTAAAAAACTACACGTTTTGATAAATTTTTTGCTAGAATTGCATGTCAAAATCACAATTTTTATACAATAATTTTAACTAAAAATAGTTAAATAGTAGTTTTTTTTATGAATTTCATGTCAAAAAAATAATAATAATCATTTTTTTTTCAAAAAATAATGATTAACTTAAAAATCAATGCGAAAATCACATATTACAAATATTGAACATATAACAACCTTAATTGAGTGTTTATTCTTCTCATAAAATTTCAAAGTCGAAATATTGCAAAGCTTGATTTACAAGCATAACTTAAATTTAATTAACAATGTCATGTAATCCAAACTCTTCGTCCTCTAGAGTTTCATCATTGTCTTCTTCCACAATATTTTTTGTTTCCTTTTGCTCATTTTCCTCTTCCAATGGATCTTTGATGTCTGTGAATCTCCCAATGTATGTCTTTCCAAACATTCCATGTAATGGTGGTTGGGGTTCCTTTTCCTTTTTTTCCACACGTGATTCACTAAAGTCCCCTTTCTTCAACCCAATTTCTTTCATTGCATTTGGAAGAAATTGAAGAGCATTAATTCTTTGCTGAATGAAATTGCACTGTACTGGATCTTTTTCAATTGCAATGCAATTTCTTCCTTTTTGAAGGCATCATGCTAGTGTTGTACCTAATTATCAAGCACAAAAGAAATAATGAACTAAATTAGTACAATGACATATTAATTAAAAAATAACATATTAAAATTCAATTCCATATAATAAAACTTACCTGAACCAGAAAATAAATCCAGAACCCAATCTCCTTCATTTGAACAAATGTCTATAAGATAGTTAATCAATAATTGTGGTTTTTGATAAATATTAACTATATCTCCTTTTGCTTATTTGTCTTCATATGTTAGTTTTCTCACAACAACATCATAAGTTAGTATTTGGCTATGACATTTTCCGTCTACCCGATTAAAAATAATAGACATATGGCTATCATCTTTTGCCAAACTATCCATATGAATGAACTCACAATCATTTATAAATTGTTGATCTTCATTGTTAAGAAGATTTGACTTTTTCTTGTAACATTAAATAGTAAAAGTTCAATTAACTTGTACATAAATAAAATTTTCAACATTAGTCAAATATACATTTTAAACATCTTACCATGTAAGCTGCATCCTTGAATTTGTTTTCCCCTTGAAGCTTGACAATATCATTGCCAATTGTGTGTCTGAATGAAATTTCACAAATCTCCATAATGGTGATGACGCGACTTCTACAAATCCCGCAACCACTTTACTAAGAGCTCGATAAGTATAAGAGTCACTATCATAGTCAATGTTTGGAATATTGAAACCATGGGGAATATCTGCAATGACTAGGGCATAATCCCTTTTAGGTATGAGTTTAGCAATGTCTTCATAGTCGCCTTGTATTACTTGATATTGAATAGTGTCTATCCCATTCCAAATGAAATGGTTAAGAGTTGGATCAAGTTGAACATTCTTAATACGTTGCTTCCTCAGTCTTTCGATCTTTATTTTTTCAATAATGGTTTTGAAACTATCTGGCGCTCCATTATCATCCTTCCTCATCTTTTATAAAATAAACAAATATATGTGTAAGTTATAAATTAAAAATAGTACACAGGTGAATAAAAATGAATGTATAAATCAAGATACCTTTTTAAATGCAAGATAAAAAGATTTTAATGTTGATGTAGAACTTGAATCTGGATAGTTCCATACAACATCATCCCAACTATATTCATTCAACAATCTAACCATTTGTTCTTGAATTTTCATGTAAGCTTTGTGACTACATAGATAAAGTAACAAAAAGTTAATATAATGATATGTATAACAAATACTACCAAGAACAACATGTTTTATTTAAAATATAATTATAATCTAGAAATAAATAAAAATAATTCAACAAACTTACTTTTGAAATTCTTCAGACATTTCCTCCAATGATAATTCCCCTGACCTCACACGAGATAATATTGTTTTGACAATTTTTTCATCTTTCACTCCTTGCGTCGCCCTCCAAGGTGTGATAGTCATATCTTCTAGAAGCTGCTTCATTTCAGGAGCTAATTTATTGTTGCCACATATCAATGGCTTAGACTTTTTGACCCTCTGGTTTTTAATGGCAATGTCTTCCCACATGCTAAAAATCTCATCAATCAACTTCCAAACATCTCTAGTTCTAAATGCCAATTGGAAAATGTTATCAACACCTCAGAATAAATCACTATTTTTGTTGTCTTTTCCACCTTTTGAATTGGATTTCTATTCAATTTGATAGCCTATTTCCATACAACATTCCTTTCAGAAATTTGCAGTAACATTTATCCTATCCCCACCACATTTTTCTTCAAATTCACTATGAATAAATCTAACCCTTTGGATGAAATTCATAGACATCCTATATTCATTATCTGAATTATGATCCCATGCCACTAACTTTGCTTTTGTATATGATAAACCAGCGTAAATGATACATTTCATTGTTTCAAAACGTGGGTTATTAGGATATTCCTCAATCAATTGTCTTTGAGCGTCTACAGAATGGTTCCCCCCATGCACATAATAATTGTATTCAAAACATTTTGACTTATCAAATGCTTCTTTGTTGGGAACTTGAAGTGGATCAACAAGAAGCACATAACTAACCACATGATCATATGGATTGTACCTGATCAATGTCTTCAAGTTGTGAACATGCAGATGATGTGGCTTTCTAACTTGATATTGGCATTGTCCTTCACTTTCTTTATAGGGTTGCCTGACATTAAGCTGAAATGTACGACCACCATCAATTAAGTTTCTCTTTGTCAAATTCACTCAAATGGCATTTTGTTTTTTTTATATAATTCCATCCTCTAAATCAGCTCCTGGTGTAATGATTTCTTTGCTTTCTTTTGAAGTTTCACTAGGTTCTTGACTACTGGTAATGACTGGTACAAAATCTTCAACTTTACTTTTCTTGGTCATAACATTCCCAACATATTTATTCTTGGGCATTATTACTTTTGGTCTTTTATGGCTCTTCTTAGTTCCAATGTCATCTTTAGTAATGGAAACATATGCTTCACTGTCAATTTCAACTTCATCGTCCTAAAAGGTAACTTGTTTACCCTTGCCAGATTTATTCACCAGAGGCCTTTTTTTCTGATTTTTTGGATGTAGTTTGTAGCATCATCAATTACTAAACTTTTCTTATTTTCTATATCTTCTTCTTACACTGAGTAAAAATTGCTGACAACTTTCATGATATCATGCTCTATGAAATGAATGCCTCCCAACCTTATTGAACAAATTTCAGAAAAATTCTGCCAAAAAAAATATCATATGTCAATTAAAAACAAGTTAAAAAATATAGCGAGACACTTTAAAGAACGCAAAATACAAATATAAATAACAATACTTACGATGTTTTGTGTCATCTCATTTACGATTTGTTTGCACAACTTTGTAAATGCCTCTCTCGTGTCATACAATGAATATGATTGTCGGTATTTAATCCTTTCATGTGACTTGGGAGCTTTTGTAAGTATGTAAACAACTTCAGTGTCCGGTACCAAACACATATCTATGAGTCTTCCCATCACCTCAAAAATTCCATTATCATTCGATATATCAATATATAGATATATATTCATATTTGTGCTTTCTTTTTCTTTCACATACTAGATTCTTGATAGAAATATCACCTCTTTCGAATTCTTCCAGTCTGAAATCATCTTCTTATCCCTTGAGGCACTTGAAAGATTTGTATTCATGAGCTGAGGTGGAGTTCATTCACCAATGTTTCTTGAATATGTACCTTTAAGAGCCTTTCATCTAGAAAGATTCACTGAAATTTTCTTTGATGCCATTTTCCTGAAAATAGAAACACATAAATCAGTAAATAATAAAAACATATTAACTTAAATTAAGAACGAAAATATATCATAAATTTTTTATTTGTATGATCAGAATCGCCCCGCCAACGTCGTCCCCCTCACTCACCTACCTCGCGACCAGCCTTCCACCCGCCCACGTCCCCTGCCTCACCCACTGCCCCTCACATTCTAAAAGGGTATGCATTAACATTCTAGTGTAAAAAAAATAAATCACAAATAAAACATTCCAAAATTAACTATGTATATATTATATGAAATGTCTGATTTTTTTAATAAGTACAAAAAAATATATATGTAATGGTGTCCCACCGCACCCACCAGCGCCCTACCCCATCTGTCCCCCCTGGGTACCCTCACACCCCCCCCCCCCCCACCAAACCTAGTGGTGCCCCACTCGGTCGCCCGCCCCCCCAACCCGCTCTCGGCACCCTACCCCACCTACCCCCACCGGGCACCCTCACACCCCCCTCCCCACACCAAACCCATTGGCGCCCCCACCCAAGCACCAGTGATTGCCTTGGCCCCCCCAAGGCACCCTACACAACCCAAACCCCTGGCCCGCCGATGACCGACCCCAATTCCCCCTGCCAGGCACCCCCAAACCCCCTGGTGCCTTGCCCAACCCAACCCCTCAGGCCCCCGGGCACTCCACACACCCCCCCGACCAAACCCACTGGCGCTCCCCCCCCACCGCCCCCCGGGCACCCTGCCCAACGCAACCCCCCAGTGCCCGCCCCCAAACCCCCCACCCCCACCCTTGGGCGCCCCATAACCCTCGCCCCCCAAACCTCAACGGCGCCCTGCCCATCCCAACCCCCCATCCCCTCGGGCGCCCCACAACCCCCCTCCCACCGGTGCTTGACCCAAAACCCCCCACCCTGGCGCCTGGCCCGCACCCACCCAGGCACCCCTCCCCACCCACCACCACCTCCCCTCGGGCTCTCGCCCCCACCCCAACCACCAGTGCCTTCCCTCCCTCCCCGGGCCACATCCTTCTCCCGCCCGTGCGCCCCACCTCCTTCCCCTGCCGGGCGCCCTGCCCCACCCACCAGCACCCCCCCTCCCCGCCCAGGCGCCCATCCCCTGCCCCTCACTCCTCCCTCCCCCCTCCCTCCGTCACCCTCCTCCTCTCCCTCCCGCGCCTGGGCCCCCACCCAGCAGGTGGCAAGGCGATTCCGGGAATCGACCGCGCCCCCGCCCGGCAGGTGGCAGGGAAATTCCGGGAATCGCCCTGCCGCCTACCGGGCGGGGGCGTGGGCCACCGGGGTGGCACCTATGCGGCCCGACAGCGTCACCCCGGCGGCCCACGCCCCCACCCGGCAGGTAGCACGACGATTCCGGGAATTTTCCTGCCGCCTGTCGGGCGGGGGCGTGGGCCGCCGAGGTGGCGCTTGTGCAGCCTGACAGCATCACTGTGGCGGCCCACGCCCCCACTCGACAGGCGATAGGGTGATTCCTGGAATCGCCCTACCGCCTGCCGAGCAGGGGTGCGGGTCGCTGGGGGGCGCCTGCACGGCTCGGCCGTGCCACCATGGTGGCCTGCACCCCCGCACGAGAGGCGGGGGCGCGGGCCGCCGGGGTGGCGTGGCCGAGGCAGGCGCCACCCCAGGCCCTCGCCCGGTAGGCAACAAGGTGATTCCCGGAATCGCCTTGCGGCCTGTCGGGCGGGGTCGCGTGTCGCGGGGCGGGCTCCGGCCAGGGTCGGGTCGCGGAAGGGAGATGAGGAGGGTGGCAGAGCGAGCGGAGGGAGAGGAGGAGTGGGGGCTGGGGGGAGGGTGCCCAAGGGGGGTGCCGGTGGGTGGGCTGGGGAACTCGGGCGAGGGAAGGGTGTGGTCGTTCCACCCCGGCGGCCCGCGCCCCTGGCTGGCAGGCGTTAGGGTGATTCCAGGAATCGCTCTGCCGCCTGCTGGGCGAGGGCACGGGTCGTCGGGGTGCCATGGCCGGGCCGCGCAGGCACCAACCCGGCGGCCCGCACCCCCGCCCGGCAGGCGGCAGGGCGATTCCTGGAATCGCCCTGCTGCCTGTCGAGCGGGGGTGCGGGCCGCTGGGGTGGCCTGTGCCTCGGTCATGCCCCTCGTAGGCCTGCACCCCCTCCCAGCAGGCGGCAGGGCAATTCCTGGAATTTCCCTGTAGCTTGCTGGGCAGGGGCGTGGGCCGCGGGAGGGAGAGGAGGAGGGTGGGGTGGCGGAGGGAGCGGGGAGGGAGGAGTGGGGGGCGGGGGGCGGGCGCCCGTGGGGGGTGCCAGTGGGTGGGGTGCGGCGCCCGGGCAGGGGAAGGGTGCGGCCCGGGGGAGGGAGGGAAGGTGCCAGTGGCCGGGCTAGGGGATGGGCACCCCGGGGCGGTGGGCAGTGGGTGGGAAGGGGCGCTCGAGCGGGGGGAAGGGGTGGGGTGCCCGCGGGGGGGTGGGGGGAAGGTGCAGGCCTGGGGTTGGGGCTGGTGGGGGTTTGAGGGGCGGGCACCGGTGGGGGGAGGGGTTGCGTTGGGCAGGGCGCCATGGGGGGGTTTGGGGGGCGAGGGTTGTGGGGTGCCCGGGGAGGGTGGAATGGGGGGTGAGCGCCCATGGGGGGACCGGGGCGGGCACCCGGGTGGGGGCACCAGTGGGTTTTGTGCGGGGGGTGTGGGGCGCCCAGGGGGCCGGGGGTTTGGGTTGGGTAGGGTGCCCCAGGGGGGGGATGGGGGGCAAATGCCCCGGGATTTGGTGGGGGGGGATTGGGGGGTGGGGGCCGCGGGGTGGGTGAAGGAGGTGGAGGGCACCCCGGGGGGGTGGGTGCAGGGGGCCCACAGGGGGGTTGGGGGTGGTGAGAGGGGGCCTGAGGGAAAGATGGGTGTATGAGGGGTGAGGGTACCTGGTGGGGTGGGGGGAGGTGAGGGGGAGTGAGGGGCGGATGGGCATGGGAGGTTGAGGGGGGAAGGGGAGGTGAAGGGGGTAGTCAGGGAAGGAGCCCACCCCGCGACACCATGACAACCCACCCATGGGTATTAAGAAATTGAGTTTGATTGGGCCCACCATGTTCACGACGAATGTAATTGTTATTTTGGCTCAGAAAAATTATTAATTTAAAAAGAAAATCTTTTTCATTAAACTAATTTAATATGAAAATTTTCAAGGAAAAAAATTTAACTTACTTTTCAATTGTGAGAATTCTTCGATGAATATGTTGTTGATAGCGATGTAGCTACTCCACAAATTCGTGAGTCTTTCAACAATTTTCAGAAAGCCTGAATGTGATGTGAGTAATAGTGATAATGAAATTTTAATATATAAGTGAAATTACAGAGATGTTTTACCGTATGGTTAATATGGGATAATTTGTTTTAAAATATTATAAAGTGAATATTGTAGAATTGTTTTACAACGGGTTGAATGTGGGATAATTTGTTGTAAAATATTATAAAGCGAATATTGTAGAATTGTTTTACAACGGGTTGATGTGGGATAATTTGTTTTGTAATATATTATAAAAAAAAAATCAATTGTTTAGTAAATATTATATATTTTAACTATTAGAATACTTAATCTATAAATTGTAGTTTACAATTTTAATTTTAGTGATTTATTGCATAAAAAAATTTAGTTTATATTTTTCAATAAATTGTAGAATAAAATATTGAAGGTAAATAAATCTAAGAAACTTTTTGGAGGGAAATATTTTGGAGGGAAGATTTCATTCTTTAATCTATATAATATCCTTAGGAGACTCCATTTTTATCATTCAACATATTCTATTTGAAAGGGATGGATTGTTCTGATAGTGAAATTTCGATTTATACACCATCAAAATCTTCATCGCATAACAACTCTATTCATATTGATGGATATAGCGGGAGTTCTTCCACTATGAATAGAAATTCAATTCTTCTACTTAGTCCTGATTCTAAAGACTATGAGAGTAGCATTGATGAAAGAGGGGATGGAGAATTTCAAATAAATAAAGAGTCACAAATTCCACTTATTCCTAATTCTAAGGACTATGAAAGCAACAGTGATGAAGAGCTTGATGGTGAAGTTCAAAAGAATGGAGTGTCATGATGTCCACTTAGTCCTAATTCTGAGAACTATGAGAGTAGCAGTTTTGAAGAGCATGATGGTGAAGTTCAAAAGAATGGAGTGCCTTGGTGTCCACTTAGTCCTAATTCTGAGGACTATGAGAGCAGCATTTTTGAAGAGCATGATGGCATATTTCAAAAGAATGGAGTGTCACGGTGTCCACTTAGTACTAATTCTAAGGACTATGAGAGCAGCAGTGATGAAGAGTGCGATAATGAATTTCAAAAGAATGGAGTGTTAAAGTTTCCACTTAGTCCTAATTCTAAGGACTATGAAAGTAGTAGTGATGAAGAGCATGATGTTGAGGTTCAAAAGAATGGAGTGTCACGATGTCCACTTAGTCCTAATTCTGAGGACTATGAGAGTAGCAGTTTTGAAGAGCATGATGGTGAAGTTCAAAAGAATGGAGTTTCACGGTGTCCACTTAGTCCTAATTCTGAGGACTACGAGAGCAGCAGTTTTGAAGAGCATGATGATGAATTTCAAAAGAATCGAGTGTCATTGTTTCCTCTTAGTCCTAATTCTAAGGACTATGAGAGTAGCAGTGATGAAGGATACGATGATGCACTTAGTCCTAACTCTAATGAGTATAAAGGTAACAGTGACAAAGGACAAGATGTAGCATCTTCAATAAGTAAACAGTCACATTTTCGACGTAGTCCTAATTCTATGGACTATGAGAGTAGCACTGACAATGCACATGAAGAAGAATATCCATTAAACATCGAGTCATATTTTCCATTAAGTTCGAATTCTAAGGACCACGACAGTAGCACTAAAGAAGCGGAAGATGACTTAGAATATCCTCCAAGTCAATATTTGAAAAGCAGAGCTGATCATAGTGTGTATAACATTCCTCTTAATGATGATGAAAATCCTTATACAAATGATGATCCAACGATGGAGATGTTGCCAAGAAATATTGTATTGAGGAGTAGGAGCAGACCTTTTCGTATCAATGTAAGTTGTTCTAGTTATACAAGGGGTAGAGCAGAATATCTGACGAGAAGAAGTTCTATCAATGCTCTAGTTTCAAGTGAATGTTGCTAAAAAGATTGCTTGAAACATATGGATTTCAAATTTGCATTAGAAAGCGTGAAGAGATATTTGTCAATGAATAAAAGCATGCAAAATTCATATTTAGTTGGGTGCATGCAATCTACATTGTTAGGTTATGATTATCATATTGGGACTTGATTTATCTGTAGAAAAGCTTTCAAAATGTTTCATTTGATTGGGAATTTTCATCTCTCGAGAATTCAAGAAAATTTGGAAAAGGATCCCACATTTTATTCAGAAGTACGTCATAAAAGACAGTTTGGGCCATTATCAAATAATGCACTGTCATGGATGAAAGATTTCTTTTCAAAGCATGGAGAGTGTATGCCAAATAGAGAGACAATACATATTCCAGATGATTTTTCAAGACGAGAAATCTACAACTTATACAAAGAATATGCAGAAGCTGCTGAGGGACATGGCCAGTTTATTACATATCAATATTTTGTGAAAGTATGGAAGAAAGAATTCAACAATGTTCGTCCTCCTAAGAAGACAAGGATGGGGATTTGTAGTACATGTGCTTCTCTAAAATAAAAAAGGGACAAATGTGAAGGGTCCGAAAGAAGTAAGCATTCATAACTTTAACTTTTAAAATTGTATAGTCGTCAACTATGAAAACATAGTCCTTAATGAATTTCTTTTATGTTGTGTAGATTTAATTGTCAAAGAACTTCAGGATCATTGTGAGCAACAAAAATATGAAAGCAAGAAGTTGTACAAGCATTGAAAGAAGTGCTATGATAATCCAAATAAATATTTGGGTTTGATAATTGATGGTATGGACCAAAAGAAAACACTTTTACCACATTTTGTTCGCACACCCAAAAATTTACAGGAGGAAAATTTTATTCGATTTCACTTGGTCGGTTGTATGGTCTTCAATGGGAAAATGTTGCCAAGGGTGTACTTCACAACTCTAAATATTCATAATGATGCAAATATAACCATAACGATAATTCATGATGTGATTTCTCATTGGTCTGGTACTCTTCCTGAAGTTTTGTATCTATAAGTGGACAACACTTGCCATGAAAACAAAAATCAAGTTGTTTTTGGATACCTAAACATGCTTGTTGAATTGAGAATTTTTCAAAAGGTAAAGGTTGGTTTCCTTCTTGTTGGGAACACTCGTGACCATATTGATCAGATGTTTAGTTGTTTTTTAGTCAAATTGAGGAGGAAGCAAGTTGGGAGCTTGCCATCACTAATTGAATGTCTTAAGAAATCATACATGTCAGGGCCTACTTTTGATGTGTTGGAAGAAACTGTTGACATGCGAAGGTTTATTTTGGGATCATATGGTGACGGGAAATGCATTGAAAAACTTAATGACATTAGCTTCCAACATCAATTTCGTATCAAGAAAAATTGACGGCAAAACACTAATATGGGGCAAGAAGTATTCAACTACTGCAGAATGGACACCATCATCAGGTTTGCAATTTTTGAAGTTCATTCCAGATCATCCAATATTTTCATCAAAAATATTTTTATTACAATTAGTTGGTGAAGTTCAGAATGCATGCAAACAAAATAGAGATATAAATTATTCTAATTGCCTGGAAGAAATTAAAAAATGTATTAGATATGCATATCAGTACTTTGACATTGCTAATTCAGTTTAGTGGGAGTCATTTTTCAATAATCAAAGTGATATCATTTCAACAACAACAAATGAAGATATACCTTTGAAAAATCCATTTATTTGGCCACAAAATGTGTCAAATGAACAAGAGAAAGTAAACATTGTTGAACATCAACAATATCAAGGTATTACTAATTCTTCACAGGTAGAGGAAAGAGAGATGTATATTGGTTCTAGAAGATCTCGTGCACAACGTGAAGCCATGGAAGACCTTTATAAGGGTTCAGTACATGATATTAAGGAGGGTTGCATGATTGTAGTGCTAGAAGATGGAGATCCCAATGGCTATCCATTTTGGGTTGCTAAAGCTATAAATGTCTTTACAGAAAATGAGGATGTTACAAGTGTTGAAGTACATTGGTATGCCACAAATACACACCCATTCAATGGTGTGCATAAGCCGGAGATGGTAGTTGACAAGAAAAAAGGCGGAAAGAGAAAAATAAAGGGTACAAATATAAATCGCCGCCACATAGACATATTAAAATTGGAGGATGTTGACATACTTGTTTATGACTTCAATTTAACAAAGGGAGGAACTCTTCGCTTCAAGACGATAGAGATTCTGAAAAGGTTGTTACTAGAAGGAACAGTGCTGAGATGGGAGTCTGTTGAAACCAGTTGTAGATCTAGAAGAATTTTGAAACCTGAAGTGTTGGGCATGCATGTGGACTCAAATGGGGCACTAGTTGATGAAAGAGAAGAATATGGAACATCTTCGTCAACATCCAGTCACTCATCTGAAGATGTGAATTCTGATGGTGTGCAAGAAAATATGAGTGATTTTGAATAATTGTTTAAGACAGTTTATATAACTGATGTATGAATTGTATCTTGAAATAAAATTAATGATTTCCATATGGTGTTAAATGAGAAGTTATGAGGCATTTTTATATTGTTGGATTATATGTCTTCATTATGATAATTTTTATTGTTTAAAATATCTACAATGCAATATTAAATTAGAGATGTAATGTATGTTTTATTCAATATACAAATAATGACTTTTGAATTCATTTAGTGATGTAATTCGTTCATAATGTCATGGTTTTTTAATTTTATAGTTGAAAAAAATTCAATGGTTGAAAACATGTTGAATTTATACTTAGGAAAGAAAAATGATATTCTAGCAGAAACATTAATGTGTTTTTTTCCTCATAAACAACTTTGTTTGGCACATAAAAATTTGGTTTAACATTTTTTAAAAAGCTTGAAAATTGACCCTAAAAAAAAAATCATTGTTCCAGTATCATCACTTTCATTTTGAAGCTATATTTTGCATGAAAATTTCGTAGTCACTGCCATTTTTAAAACATGTTCAAAATTGACCCCTAAAAAATAAAATCATTGTTCCAGTATACACACTTTTCATTTTTAGCACTATTTTTGATGTTTTTTCGGGGTTTTTTGGCTAGAGTTCCTGTTTTGAGTTTATAGTTCCCGTTTCAAAGTTTAAATAGATGTTAATGAAGATAGTTATAGAAGCTATCCAGAAAGTGAAGGAAGAGTTGGGAGATAAGCTAGAGGATGCAAATAGAGTCATCCATTTGCTCAACAGCAAGAACAGATACGAGCTCAATGAGCTAAATATAGAAGATAGGACTGCAACTATTCTAGAAATAAGGAAGGTCCTCTCCAAAAGGAACCTTATGCTTAATTTGGAAGGAAAGCGCCACAATATGTAGGTAGCCATTGATAGGTTCATGGCTAAATTCTAGATTTTGAGGGAGAAATATCTACCCAGTCCTATGGTCATCAATGAAAAAGTCATGACACAGTTGGACTTTTGTGATAGACTCAAAACATTGGCTAAGGAACAAGCCAGTTCTTCATCCATAAAAGCCCTGCAACCAAGAAAAGTGTTATATGTCACATTTGGGAACTTGTTTTTTTCTTGAGCATGAGGTAAAACATTTGTTCCTCACCAAGCTAAATATTGCAAAGTATACTGAGGCTGATGAAATCTGCGGGAGAATGGTGAATGTGAAATTACCAGATATAGAATGGTGGGAGAAAAGGACAGATTTAATTATATAAATTTACAGCAAAAAGTTACTGCACAGTAAAAACAAAGGCAGTCAGGTAAAACAGGTGAAAATTATGCAACAGGGTCAAAGAGTATCAGGGTTAAAGAGTATCAGGTGAAAGGTGAAAGTAAAGAAGAATCCAACGTGAAACTCTACAACCGAAAGCCATCATAACGGTCTACACTTCAACAATAAAGGCCATCACAACCATAATAAAAGGGACAACATGAAAAAGTTCATTAGCTATCTCTATCTTCTTGCAAGAAGATATTTGTATTTCCTAGATTAAATCTCAAGTTGTTTTGAGATATTTTGTATTAATTTTTTGTATAAATACTTCACAATTTGAAGTATATAGGGTGGATTCTTAGAAATTTCTATATTTTTCTTGCTCAAATATTGTAAGCTATTGTATCACTGTTGGACCAACAAGCTGGATTATTGAATAAAGCAAAGACATTTCACTGGATTCATGTGTAGTGTCAAATACAGACAAGTATCTTCTTTGTGTTGTCACTTTTCTTTAAAAAAATTTCCATAATCTTAAATGCATCTGAAATCTAAATGTTATAATATGGAATGATATCTCAAAACTTACTTCACTTCACTCTGTTTTGACTATTATGCATTTTTTATGTTTTCTTCTAAATTATCTAAGTTAAGGAATTCTTGATTTCTCCTTAGTTCATGTAGTTTCCCTTTGGTCTATAGTAAAGGATTCTTAACTGCCCTTTTACTCATGATCGTCCTATGTTCCTCCTTTTAACCCCGGTTTGAGGATTCTTAAGTGCTCTCTCACCCTAGTTAAGATCATTTCACCCATTCGACCTAAAACCCCATGCTTCACTCTGCTAGCTTGCCCATTGAACACTCCCTTTAATGATTTAATCCCAGTTCTGTTGTCCTTCTTTGACTCCATAACCCAATAGCTAGAGAAATCATGCTATCCATCTGTTTAATGATTCCACCATCCAACTTCCAATACAAAACCAAAATCCCCTGAACTTTAAGAACTAGCCTAAAATCCCAGTAAAAAAAGCTAAATTATACAGAGGGAGCCCTCTCTGAGTCATAGGTTGGATAAAGACTATACTTAAAAGATTTGTTTGTAGTTACCCCAGTCTTTTCCTTATTCTGATAACTTCTAGTGAAAAACTTTGAGTGATGACACCTATCTCACACCCCCCACCATATATCCCTCTGTGGAAGGGAAAAACTAAGGTTACCAAAGACCTCGATTTTGAGAAATTCTCAATTTTGACCCCCCTGCTACCTGAACAAGTGGAATTAAAAGGCACACCATTAGGACACATTCATGTGCTAAAAATGGAGGATTGGTACCTCACGGACCATGAGAGGTTCCCACATTTGGCGACCAACAAATATATGACAAAGATATACTATGAAGAGACTGGGGTTACGTGGTTGGAACCCATGAAGTGGGCTAGAGGGGTTGAGAAGGTGGGGTTGTTGCACATGCTATGCATGGCAGATTTTCATAGATTGACGATCAACACAGTGTGTGTGCGCCAGCTCCTCGCATTGGTGCATGATGGGTTTCTATGGCTTGGGGAGCGCATCTCAATTACAGACATGTTAATCCATTGGATAATGACGTTGCCTTACAAAGGAGCGGACCTTGCCAAGGAGTTTGGAGGGAAAAGTGGGGAAAAATAATTAGCAGATAAGATGAAGACTGAATATAGGATTCTTAAGGAGTCGCACAAATATTCAATCCACTCTATTCAGAACCAGGCGATGCAGTTTTCCGCCTAGATTCTTGTAGGCAAAATCATGAGGAAATGCCACGTGGATGCATTTTCAATGCCAGTAGTGATCCGGATTTAAACAGGAACGCAATAAATTACATAGATAACCATATACACAAAGATGCAGCAGAAATAATGCTTCATTTCATTAATGGAAAATACTGAAATATTCTTACAACCAGAAATGGAAATAAACTAGCTAGGGCGATGGTAGCTTATCTCTGAGAAGAGATGTGGTGGCTACATGCCTCTGAATTATCTTACAATGAGGCTCGAAGGCCTATTTATTGTTGAGAAACAATGGAAAACCCTTAACATTCCAAAACCTAACCCTAGGAGATGAAACGCCAAACTGTGGGCCCCGTTTGGGTAAATTGGTACATCAACTTCCCGGGGTCGTAACTTTGGCATACGATCTCCGTTTGACGCGTACAATAGCTCGTTAGAAAGATCTATCAGAGCACTACGACTTTGGGAAGGGAAAAATTGATCCATGGACCCATGTTGCCTCCAGATTTCCCAAAAAACGTCGTTTTGGGCCTCAAAACGGCTCCAGAAGTTTAGGACCTGAAAAACTGCTAAAAATAGTAAGTTGTTCTACAATTAAGGAAACTGAAAATGCTGAGAGAAACAATGGTGGGGGTCCAGGTGGACTTGGCAGGTGGCCACCAATATCCACCTGGATCATTCCTCCCCCCTTAGGAAGCAATGGTCCCCATTACGTTGAGTTCCTCCATGAGATGAGGAAACTTTTGCTGAACTTGTTCCCTGGTGAGCCACTTGCCCTGCTGAAGGAGTTGGCCTGCTTTGACAACTCGATACAGTTGGATATTCTATTGGCGAGTGTTCTTGTTCTGTGTGTCCATGATCCGATCAGTTTCAGCTTGTTCCATGCAATTTGGATTTAATTCTGTGGGTTTGAGCTGTTCTACAATGTCGGATGTGTCTAGCAATGGTGGAAAGTATGGCCGAAGGAGGTCCACATTGAACACTGGGTGCAGGCAAGGAATGGGGGAATGCTGAGCTCAAATGCATTGTCTCCCATAGCCTTAGTAATGGTGTAAGGACCATATTGAAGTGGTCTCAATTTCCGATAGGCTCCAGTAAGGCGTTCCTTTTGCAAATGCAACCAGACTTTGTCACCCACCTGAAACGTGTGTGGCACCAGATGTTGATCATGTCGCTGCTTGTACTTGGCATTTGATTTCTCAAGAATGTCATGGACCTGCTGGCGAATATGTTGGATGCGCTCAATGAAGCTGGTGGCCTTATCTGTTTCGGACTGGACATGAGCTGAATTTATGTTAGTAGCTGCAACTGGCATGGCCACATCAATGGGGCATAGTGGCTGGAATCCCAAACCCACCTGAAAAGGGCTATGGCCAGTGGAGCTATGAAGAGCTCGGTTGTAGCTGTGCTGAACATAGGGGAGGCTCTCGTCCCATGTGCGTGGATGCTTTGAGTTATACATGCGCAGAATGTGCACAATCATCCTATTGACAACCTCTGTCTAGCCATCAGTTTGAGGATGGAAGGCTGTGGACTTCGTGAGTTTGGTGTCCAGCATTGACCAGAGACTGGACCAAAATGTGCTGAGAAACTGACTGTCTCGATCTGAGATGATAGACTGTGGGATCCCAAAGTGCACCCACACTCGTTCAAAGAAGAGATTAGCAGTGGCTTATGCTGTGATATTCTTCTTGCAGGCCGCCATAATGGCCATCTTCGAGAACCTGTCGACGACCACAAAAACACAGTCATTTCCATGCTTAGTGGAAGGAAGGCTTGACATGTAATCCATGGAGATGGATTCCCAAGGTCGATTAGGAGTAGGCAACGGGGTATATAGGTCGTGCTTCTTAATGGTCGGTTTGGCAATGGCACAGGCAGTACATGATCTGATGTATTTCCCAACATCCTGTCGAAGATTTGGCCAATAGAAATAATTTTGCAGTACTGCCACTATTTTCTCGACCCCAAAATGCCCAGCAGCCCGACTGTAGTGTGCTTCCGAAATCATCTTGGCACGCTCGCTTGAAGGAACACAAAGGTGACCGAGGTGGCATAACAGGGCATCCTGGAGGTGAAAATATAGAACATGCCGACCCTCCAAGAGTGTCTGGTATGTGTGGCCGAATTCTGGGTCGCTTTTGTAGAGAAGTGGCCAATCAAAAGTCTCGTGCCCACAAGAGTTGAGCACAGTGGTTAACGCCATGATCGGTGGTCAACTGAGGCAATCTGCAACATTATTAGTGTTGCCCTTCTTATACTTGATATTCAAGTGGAACTGTTGCAGGTATGTAGACCACTTCTGATGGCGATCATTCTACAATTTCCCTTGGGTCTGTATGAATTGCAGGGGTCGGTGGTCTGTGTGGATGACCGTTTCCTTCCCCAAAATGTAATGCTTCCATTGTCGGCAGGTCTGTACAATGGAATACATCTCTTTATCATAAGTGGGGTACTTCCGGACTGTGTCTGAAAGTGTTTCACTGTGATATGCCACTGGATGTCCATGTTGAGTAAGGACTGCCCCAATAGCATAATTAAAGGCATCTGTCTCGACCTCAAATTGTTGTTGTAAATCTGGTAACATGAGCACTGGTGCCGTGCAGAGGCGATCCTTCAACTCCATGAATGCCTTCTGTTGAGCTTTAAACCAAAAGAATTTTTCTTTCGCCCCTCCCTTGGTGACTTGACTCAAGGGCCAAGTAATATGAGAAAACCCCAACACGAACCTGCGGTAGAAGTTGGCAAGACCTAGAAAGCTGCGGAGCTCTGTTAGAGTGGTTGGAGATGGCCAATCCTGAATGACTTGGATCTTGGCTGGATCGACATGCACCCCCTGTTCATCAATGATGTATCCAGATACTGAACCTGGGTCATGCCAAAAGTTCATTTCTCCAAATTGGCACATAACTTTTGTTGCCGCAGTGTTTGGAGAACCTGTCGGATGTGGTGGAGGTGCTCTTCCCAACTCTAGCTGAAGATCAGAATGTCATCCAAGTATACTACTACAAAGGAGTTGGTGAATGGCTGCAAGATGTCATCCATTAGCCTCATGAAGGTTTCAGGAGCATTCGTCAATCCGAAAGGCATAACCAACCATTCGAAAACGCCCTCCTTGGATTTGAAGGTAGTCTTCCACACATCAGAGGGTTCGATTGGTACCTGGTGATATCTTGACTTCAGATCGATCTTGCTGAAATATTTCGCCCCCTTTAGTTGGTCCAGGAGGTCATCAATCCGCTGGATCGGGTACCTATTACGGCCAGTGATCTTGTTCAGCGCCCGATAGTCAATACAGAGTCTCCACGTCCCATCCTTCTTCTATACCAACACGATCGAGCTCCCACAAGGCGATGAACTCGGACGGATGTGACCTTTCTACAGGATCTCCTGAATCTGCCTCTTGATTTGATTGTTCTCCAGAACGGAGCGCCGATAAATTGGTCCATTGGGTAGCGGCGCACCTGGGGTCAGATCGATGGAGTGCTTGACCTGACAGTGTAGATGGACCCCTGCAGGAGAGGTGAAGATGTCCTCGTACTCCTCCACAACCTTGTCCATCTGTAGTTGTTGTGTAGAGGGACCTCGTCTGGAGGCTGTGGCCACCGTCTCCTTCTTTCCTTGAGGGCGTATCATCAGGAAAACAAATTTCTTGGTTTTGGAAATGATCTTACTGCATTGTTTTGCAGTAATCAAAGAGATGGCGGTAGGTGGTGCTACCTCTGGTATCCTGTACAACTTATTTTCCAAAGTAATAATAACAACACGGGGCCTTGATTCATACACAGCATGTCGCTTCCACAAGTATGGCTGTCCTAATAACACATCACAAACTTCAAGGGGAGCAATGTCACACAATACCTCATCTGTGAAGGGCTTGATGTTGTATGGAAGGCGACACTGTTGACTCACGCGAAGATCTCGTCCTTGGTGAAGCCACCCAATGGTGTATGGTTGTGGATGTGCTGTGGTCGGTAAGCCCAACCGCTTCACAACCTCTGCCGAAATGAGGTTCTTTTGACTCCCGCTATCAACAATGAACTGTATCGGGGAGCCCTTCACCCACATCTGGGAGTGGAAGAGATGCTCCTCCTCCTCTGGATCTTCGGGTTCATTTTTCTGGATCTTGGCGGTAGCAACAGTGGCGTTGGGATCCGCATCAATGATCTGCTTCCATTTTTCATTCCCCTTATCAGGTTTTGACTCAGAGTCAGAACATGCATCTGATTCTGAAACCTTTAGCTCATCCACCAGTGACTGCTTGGCCGAACATTTACTTGTGTTGTGAGTGGAGCTCTTATGGAACTCACACCATTTTCCAGTGTCCTTTTTCAGCTTCGCAGTGTTGTTCTTTGCTTGCAGCTTCGGCGGGTTGTCTTAGGCTATCCCGCCTTGGCTTTGTCCTTTTTTCTGTGGTTTAGGGGTAACTTTCCCCTGCTTTGGATTCACAAATCCAAAGTATCGCTTCTTTTGTTTAAACTTCTGCTCGACCTTGATGGCATATCAGTATGCTGCGCTGAGCGAGGAGATGTTCAGGAATTGTATTTCTTCCTAGATGTACTTGTGCAGGCAGCCACGGTATTTGAGTATCAAATGTTGCTCTGAATCCTTGATACCCAACTTTGTGCGAAGGGTATGGAAAAGATTGGTGAACTCCGACACGTCTTGGTCCCTTCCCTGCCGCAGCGTGGTCCACTTTATGTATTCATCCTCATAGCTTTCGACAGGGTAGTACTGCTCCTTGATGGCATCCCGGAATGAATTCCAGGTGGGTGCGGCTAAAAATAGTGAGCCAGTACTTTCATCCTTCTGCTCGTAGTAGGTTTCCCACCAGTCCTTGACGTGGGGGGCTGCTTTGAGAAGAGCGAAAACAATCTTTTCCTGACTCAAAAATTCATGAACAGAAAAATAACCCTGTAGCAGATTTAACCATTTATCTACGGCATCTGCGTCTATCTGAACCTCGAATATGGGGATTTCAAAATTGACTTGTACCTTAAAGGGCGTGGCGTTTCCAGAGAGCTGCTGGAAGCCGATGCGTCGCTTCTGGGTAGCCGCTGAAGCATTTGGGCAAAGCTGTCCATCATCGCGTTTCGTTGTCGCTCGAGGGTTTCTTCGAGCAAGATTTTGATGGGATCTCCTGCCACCTCGTCTTTCTTCTCATCCGCCATGGGAGGCCATCGGGATTTGCGAGGCTGGTCTTGCAAAGGTTCAACCAGTTAAAGCCCTAACTCCTTATATCCCGACCTTGTTGGGGACATGCAAAAAAAACAGAGAAAAAGTAGACCGCTCTAATACCACTGAGCCGGATTTAAACAGGAACGCAACAAATTACAGAGATAACCATATAGACAAAGATGCAGCGGAAATAATGCTTCATTTCATTAATGGAAAATACTGAAATATGCTTACAACCAGAAATGGAAATAAACTAGCTAGGGCGATGGTAGCTTATCTCTGAGAAGATATGTGGTGGCTACATGCCTTCTGAACTGTCTTACAATGAGGCTCGAAGGCCTATTTATTGTTGAGAAACAATGGAAAACCCTTAACATTCCAAAACCTAACCCTAGGAGATGAAACGCCAAACTGTGGGCCCCGTTTGGGTAAATTGGTACATCAACTTCCTGGGGTCGTAACTTTGGCATACGATCTCCGTTTGACGCGTACAATAGCTCGTTAGAAAGATCTATCCAAGCACTACGACTTTGGGAAGGGAAACATCAATCCATGGACCCATGTTGCCCCCAGATTTCCCAAAAAATGTCGTTTAGGGCCTCAAAACAGCTCCAGAAGTTCAGGACCCAAAAAACTGCTAAAAATAGTAAGTTGTTCTACAATTAAGGAAACTGAAAATGCTGAGAGAAACAATGGTGGGGGTCCAGGTGGACTTGGCAGGTGGCCCACAATATCCACCTAGATCAAGTAGTAGCATCGCTAGCAGCCCAGTGCATGAAGGGTGTTCAATACAACTGCGAAAAGTATCTATGTAAGAGTTCCTAGTGAAGGTCATGAGGCTCATGAAGAGAGCAAGTCATTCCATTATGCATGGCTCTTATTTTCT